>JARHVA010003641.1:495000-1047500 GCA_037957365.1 Torreya grandis
TGATGATATACTTCTTCAATTATAATAACATAAATAAACTCACTTACCCAATCTAATTTGTTAAACATAAAACTATCTTAAAGTGGATAGGCAAGTTGATCCTACTCTTTTTGATGCTCAATTTTGTTCTCTAAATTAATAAAAACATGTTATGGTTCCTCCTTGTTGGCTTTCAACTGATTTAGGTACCTGATAGGGGATCCTCTTATCAAAACAAATTTTGAGTAATCATAATTTCTCTCCCTTATGCATTTTGCTTCTTCATCATCCTATTGATTGGGATGCACCTGTCCAAGTGATTGATTAGGGAACACATCCACTTCCTCTTGTTTTTATTTATACTCATGGTTTTCCCCTTTAATAGATGTTGGTTTAAAGCTAATGCTCAAGCAAAATTCCTATAGTTCATCCCAAAATAAATATTCCTTCAACTGCTCTTCACTCTTCTTCATGGATGGCCTCATTACAAATTCATGACTAACCTCATCTTCTTCCATACTAAATGGAAGCTCATTTATTTTAAGAGAGTACCTCATCATCTTTCCGTTGTGCACTACCCTGCTATGTAGGCTGATTTTGTTCATCCTCTTCTTATAGTGGCTTTGAAATTTTGATTTAGTGTCATAAAGAGGGATGATAATGATGATTTCCTCATAATACTCACTTGAAATATCCTCCTCATCTAAATGGTCTTCACATTCCTTCCATATAACTGGTACTCCTTTTAAAAGGGAAATAGTGAGAGGGCAAGAGGTTTCAACTAGTGTAGAGGAAGGAGATATTACAAGTTTAGACATTATGAAGTCAGGATGCATGGTCCAAAAAGGCTACCATGATTGTACTTAGGGTTTTTGAGGAGGAATGGGGGTATCCTCTTTCAAATAAAGGGGCCTATGAAACTTAGAACCTTGAAATCAAGGGATTTACTTGAAAGTATAGAAGATTTATCTTGCTTGAATCTAGGAAAGGGAATAGTGGAGATGGTTGGTTATGATTCAATTTCTTACATCTATGAAAGTAAATTATGCATCTACTCCTTCTTAGTTATGATTTACCTATCCAAGTACTACTATTCATATTTACATTGTCCCATCATCTCTTGTTGCTATGTGTAAGCTTGATAAATAAGCTCTTCTTTCTACCTACTAAAATCCTCTCTTTCAATCTCCATAAATTGTCTCTATAAATCAAGATTTATATCATTGATGCTCTTTTGGGGCTAATTAGGAGGGTAATAATGCATATTAGGATAAAGGTAGCCTTTTTGAGGTTGGTCATAGTGTGAGCAAGATCCCAAGAAGGTTGAACTGTGGTAGGAGGGAGGCCATTATCAACATGGCTATTTAGGATAAAACCAACAATATTTTTAGTCTGATATGGATGGTATAAAGGCATAGAAAATGCATTTTGACAAGTATGAGGGGAAAGGTGTATTTTCCATGAAATATTGACATATTAGAGCATTTAAATAAGGAAAAATTAGGTCTAAATTTTCAATAATAATCATATACTAGTACAATCACAAGGTGATTAAATTAATTCAAAAGAATGGAAAAGACCAAGAATATTACCTTAAATCTGATCTTTGGTAATCTTTGAGAGCTTAAACTTCTTAAACTAGTATATTTGATCTTTGGAGTCACCATGGTGTTGAATAAACTACCCTAAATGGTAAGATGCATTGAATAACACACCAAAATCCTTTAATGGATTGTGGGTTTAGGTCCCACCAAGCGTGCCAAAAATTGTTATCACATAGGATTGTACCTATCTAGATTTGGTAACTTATTGTGTAAGTGCCTAATGATATAATAGAAAAACATCCAAAGTTGTGGGACCTTGGAAATTTGAGGTTAATCTCCAGAGGAGGTGAGCTTCCTTTTACTAAATCTAATGTAAACTAATATAATACCAATTTTGTGGAAATCTCACTCTTTAGTGCTTTCAAATCCTAAACTAGGGTTTTAACCGAGAAAAGGGTTGAAGAATTTAAATTTATAGAAAACTAAAAATATGGTGATTGCACCAAATATTTTATATTGGATCTAAAGGCTTGATTGACAAACACAAAAGATAAAAAATTATATAGAATTTATTTAAGCATATACTCATGCAAATAGAAATCAGAGGCAATATTTTAGCTATTTTTCATGAAAAGAAAAGGATAATTATTCCAAAAAATATTATCAAGAGGGTAAAATACCATAGATTAATTTTATTATGACTAAAATAAAATATAAATCTTCCACAAATAATCAAATAACTTGCACACATAGAGAGATTCTTTAAATAAGAAAGGGAAATCTTCAACTTTATTTCTCTTCAAAGGTTACAGCTTGTAGTAAATACATTCAAAATGAAGAAAATATAACTAAAAACAAAAAGATATATTGAGCCATAGGGTCTACCTAATTTTATACAAAATATTTCATATAAGACATATAGTTGTTGAAACTCAAAAGCCCAATAAATAAGATCATGTAGATCTGAAACACCTTATGCAAAAGAGGTGAGATCTTTTATTTCTAGCATTTTTAGACTTATGGAGTAGATTTAAAATGACATGCATGAGTTAGGTGTGATCTTTGGAATAACATGGCATGGTATGGCATGACTAGAACTATTGAATCTCCATGCAATGCTTCTTCATTTGGTAATGGATGAAAATAGCTCTTCATGCAAAAGGGCACCAAAAATAGACATGGTCTTTCAAAAATAAAATATAACCTTGAAAATAATTCCAAGTTAATTTTCCATGCAAAAACCCCAACTTGAAAAACTCAAGTGAGTCTTTTACAACTTTTTAAGTCTTTATCACTTTTGCCAAAATGGATTATGCAATTTACACTTCATGACTTTGCACCTTTTTAATACTTCACACTTGTCAAAATAGAAAGTACAATTTGCACTTGTGCATTTTACACTTTCACATTATAAAAAATAAAAAATAAAAAATATGTTTTATCTTTCTCAACATCAAATAGTTCACTTCTGAAAGTCCTTATTACTATGTTCCTTCACTATTTTGTTTTTGTCTCTTATTATTTCATAGTGATCCATTTATTGATGCAATAACATTCTCCCATGGAGGTGAAAGGTGCTAGAAGCACCTAAAAGTTCCCATGGAGGTGGAAGGTGCTGGAAGCACCTAAAAGTTCCCATGGAGGTGGACAATGATGGAAGCACCTAGAAGTTCCCATCGAGGTTGGAGGTGCTAGAAGCACCTAGAAGTTCCCATAGAGGTTGGAGGTGCTAGAAGCACTTGGAATTTCCCATGGAGTTTGGAGGTGATGGAAGCACCTAGAAGTTCCCATGGATGTTGGAGGTGTTAGAAGCACCTAAAAGTTCCCACAGAGGTTAGAGGTACTAGAAGTACATAGAAGTTTCAATGGAGGTTGGAGATGCTATAAGAACATGGAAGTTCCCATAGAGGTTAGAGGTGTTAGCACTTAGAAGTCCCTATGGAGGTTCAAGGTTATGGAGGCATCTAAAATTTCCCATGGAGGTTAGAGGTGTTGGAAGCACTTGGAAGTTCCCATAGAGGTTGGAGGTGATGGAAGCACCTATAAGTTCTCATGAAGGTGGGGGGTTATATTTTTCACAATATCTAGAGCCCATCATGCAATTTACACATTGTGAAAATGTGCAAAGTGGATGGTGAGTTTTAGGTTCTACTAGTTACTAGGTGTTGGTGTTTCATTGGATATAGAGTTTTCCATACATTTTACATATTGTTAAAACATGAAAAGTTCATGTTAGGTTCTGGTTTCTACTAAATGGAAATTTTGGTGCTTTGTAAAATCTGGGACCCATAAAGCAATTTTCAAAAGTACAAATTACATCCAGAGTTTTGGATTTCACAAGGAAAAAAGGAAAGATGGATTTTTTGGAGGCTTAAGTGTTTTTCCTAAAAAACAAAGGGGGTATCCTTTAGGGTGTTAGATGTAATGTTATTTTTGTGACAAAAACATCAATAGGATGCATGACTATATTTCCTTTATAGCACATGTATTTTTATTTTATTATATATGTTATGGGAAATATGTGATATATGCTTTCTTTTATATCATTATGTGATATGCATGCATGGTTAAAAATAAAAGGGAAAAAATGAGTTGGAAAATTATAAATAATCAAAACAAATGTAATACACACTATCTCATGATGAGAAATGTGTAAAAATAAAATATGAATAAATATAATAAACCAAATTGGTAACAAATGTTTTCAAACTATGTAAAATACTTGCACCAAATTAAAACAAATAAAAAAATCATTTTATATCATGGTGGAAAGTATGAAAATTTGTAATAAAATGGAAAATACATGAAAACCAATGGTATAAAAACAAACAAACAATTAAGTCAATCAATCATACTAAATCAAGCTGAGACATATGAAATGAAAAACAAAATTCAAGTGGAAATGAAATTAATCATACTAATTCAAGCTAGGAAGTATGAAAAATATAATAAAATGGTTGTAAACGTACACACAATCCAAAATAAGAATATAAAAGTGAAGGAATTATAAATAATCATAAAACATACTAAATCAAGATGGGAAGTATGTCAATAACATGTAACTCATAATCAAATAAAAATTATCTCAAATTTGAAGTATGTAATTTCATTATGACTTGGTTATAATAAGAATTGGGTATTTGAATATTTTTTTAGGAGGGCCTAGTCCTATCCATGGTAGTACACTGTAACTCACAAAGGGGACACCATTGAGGTGGAAACAACTATGGGAAATAAAAGTTTGTAATGTGTAAAATTTTGAGGAAGGTTTGGTCCTATCCATGGTCTTACACTATAACTCACAAGGGGAACACCAATAAGGTGAATGGTAATAAGAAATCTTTATATTATGTTAATTTGTTAGGAGAGCCTAGTCATATCCATGTTCTTACATTGTAACTCATAAAAGAAAAACCTAGGGGGAATGATTAGTTAACAAAATAATATTTCTCATGCAAAAATATTAGGAATGTTGTAATAAAAGATGGAATTTAAAAATAATGGCATAGGCATCTATGAGAAGACATTAGGAAACATGAGGCATACTAGGTATAAAAGAGAGACACTAAGAGGTTAGTGACCATAAAAATACAAAGGATACCTACTCACAATAAACACAAATCTATATAGGCAAATAGGTAAGGTAATAAGATAGAATCATGTTGGTTATATGAATAATAAAATTAAAATGGACCTACCTTCCCACAACATGTTCCCTATTCCTCAAGACCTCTTACAGAGTTATTGGTCTACCATGAAGATTGGGTACTTGTGTGAGAAAGTAGGTAGCACTTATAGATTTTCTTTAATCTCCTATCCCAATCTACTAGCGTACTACACCCCAATGGGATTCAAGTCTAGAGTTTGAGATTAGATTATAAATAGGATATGTGCTATAAATCACATAGTTTTGTGTGATTAGACTTTTGAATTTGTAGGTTGCCTTTTGTTTAAATGATTTGGCTTTTAACTTTTTTTATGATTCCTCCTCCATATGAATGTGGAATAACTAACATGAGTGATATAAGTGATTCACATGAATGAGATTTATAATTTGGTTTAAAGGAGGCTAAGTATCCAAATATATGACTGACGAAACACTTAGGCTTACCTATGAACTAGTATGTAATATCAAGTTTCAATCGTATATATGTTTAGTATGTGAAAAGAAGATAAATGAATAAAGGGTGATCAAAGTATATTGGTAAATATTAGTACAATGAAACATCTTGTTTTCTAATTGATCATATCATAGAGAGAGAGAGAGATTACTAAGGGAATCAAGGTTTGTATAACCAAGTCACAATAATAATTATCTACTTTTTGAGTGAGATAAGATAACAAATAATTATTGTAAAAGAAAAATAATCCATGAAATAAGTGAACTCATAAATGTAAGTGTGAAATCATGAAAATAACTATAAGAAGCCATAATAAAGAGGAAAGTAAATTAAATCATATAAAACACATAAATTATAATATAATGATCCATTTAAAATAGATAATTGAAACCAAATTTGACACATAATCAAGTGTATAAGATATATTAAAATTGATCACAAATCCAATCCAAAATCATAACATATAATAATGTAAAGAACAACATGCCATGTTCAAAACCACAAATAAATTTGACCACAAATATTATCCATGACATCTAAAACATCTCTATGAAGATGGATTCTAATGGTAGCCAGAGTCTCATCAAGATTCATAAAAAGTTATGTAAAGACTTCTTTCTAAATATCCTCAACTAAAAATGTAGGTGTATCTGAAGATGAATCATGCTCATGAGGGATCTCATGCATAGGATACTCAAGGAGAGGAATATATGTCTAAATGGGAATAGTATCTACAAGGTGAGAAGGAGGTGCAACTTGTGAAGAAGGAGGATCCTTATTACATTTGTGACTTATGAATGGATGGATAACCAATGTGGGTGTCGAATGTGGGTGATCATGAAGGTGCTACTGAAGACTATGGTATTGATTGGTATGATGTGAACTACACTAGTGCCAAAGATAGTATACCTCCCTATATTTAGGTATATACTCTAGTAATATCTTAAGAGGAGGTATAACCTTATCTTTGAGTTGCGTAGTAGCTAGATTTAAAGTGTCAATATAATACCTAGGTTTTTACAAATAGGTGGAAGAGTGGTTATCTATCCCATGGAAGTAATGAATACATTTTTTAATAGGATTTGGGTACCTACTAGCAAAATAAGTATAAGGAGAATCTAAGGTTGACTAATATAATTGGTAGTCTTTAGTTTAGTGATCAAAAACTTTATGGATATCATAATAAGGTTGGTCAACCCATTGGGAAGACATGGGATCAGTTTTCAACAAAATAATAAGGTCATCACCAAGGGAAGGCAAGGCTAAAGTAAAAACTAAACTAGTCTCATCAAAAGGTGAGATTGGTCTGGAAGAAGGTTTAATAACAATAGCTAGCATTTCTAGAGGAAGCAAACTATAATGATCTTGGTATCTATCAAAGTGGTAAGGATTTTTAATGGCATGATCCATGAACGTATACCTAAGGGGATTTGATATTATTGGAGGTATACCTTGTGAGCACTCCATAACTACCATGTGAAAAATATGAATAAGACTAGTATTAGGTACTATAAAGGAAGGAATGCTAAAATATGAATGAAAAGACTAAAATAAATAAGTGCAATATCAAATATTTTTAACATTTCTAGCTTGGATGAGTTCAGCTAAAAATGGGTCATCTAAATCATAACCATCATCATAGTTAGGTGTATGAAATTCAATGTTACATGTAAGCATGACTTTGTCATCAAAATATGCATGATGAATAAAATGTCTAGTCTTGGTTAAGACAATAGGTATATCTATTAGAGGTACAATCACTAAGAGGTGGGGTGAATCAATAATTCTATATAATCCAATTCAATTTATAACTCTTAAAAATTTAACACATATAATCATGATGCATATAAATTAACCATTGTAATGAACAAGGAAGATATATAACAAGATTAAGAACAAAACACATGATAAATGTGGGAAACCCTTTAGGGAATAAAACCTACTAAACCCTGTAAGATAGACTATAGTCCTATAAATACAAGATTCAATATTTAGACCAACACCAACTAATCAAGGAACACTCATACCTTAGTTTAGTGAGACACCCATCCCACAAGGAAGAACCAACCTCCTAAGCAACCAAGCCCCAACCCAAATACCTTGATCTAATATCCACTTCTGATCTGATGTCTTTTACACATGATGATGGACTTATCTTACTTTTAGTCTTTCATTTTTACACTCTCACAAGCTTACAAATAAAATCAATGCATCCGAAACATCCTTTTGGATCACTCTTCACTTATTAACACATATATAATAAAAAAATAAAAAAACTATGTCATAACAATAGCAACATGGCATGTAGGTCAAACACATAATCCTTAACCTACTCTTCTCTTCAATCCATCCACTAAGAAACCTTACTCAATTAGCCTCTAAGGCTTACTCACTCAATCTACCTCTTCTAGGCTCATTAGGTCCAAAGACCTGCATGTTCATATTCATCACCTTGATTAAATAATAATGAATGATCCTATTCACTCTTTGTTAGTCCTCAATGACCTGTATCTTTTCTTTCAAAATTTATCTCATTCACTTGGCTCCACACCCTCATAACAAACACAATATTCCAATTATGCCTTGTATTTATACTACTCTCTTCCTTTAACCCATCTTGGTCAACAAAGATGCTTTAAATATTTGAACCACATTTGACATAGTTCTATACACATGTTACATGTGATAACAACACTCTTCATAGGTTGGTCATTACCTTATTATCCCCAAACCATCATTAGGTCTTGGTAAGACCTAAAACAATTAGGCCTTCATACTCACATGTTACATGTGAGACTACTTGGAACACCTTCATCCTTTACCAATGATTTAAACACATGAAAAATATTTCCAATGTCCCCTTTATTACTCCCATATGGTTCCATGCTAGTAGTAACACCAATTCAATATTCAAACTTACCAATTAGGTCTCCTTACTCTTCAAGTCTTCAAAAACAAAAAACATAGTCTCAAAATTATGAAGTAACTACTCAAATATTTCACATATACATATGATTATATAACATGGGTGAAACCTTTAATACATCTGATACACCTCTATGTTCTTTATATAATTCAACATAATCTCTAATAACTTAAATCAACTCTCTCAAAATGACCAATCAGACTAGTCACATATAATCAAAATAATAGTTATACTATTTTGAATTTTCACGACTAATCATGGGAAAATATGACAACCAATTAATTCTCATAATTAATTGAGACTTATAAAACATATTCATACTCATTTTATTCTTTAATTATAATCATAACACCTTCAACTTGTCTTTATAATATTGTCACTCAGACTGCTATAACATTCAACAAACATAGTCAACTTCTAAGACTTTATTCACATTGAATATGGATTGATCAAGCCTCCACAATCCATAAAAATAATCTTCATGAAATTTATAACTCTCTCTAATATTTATTCCATCTTGAAAAATTAATACACTATTAATAACAACTCTATTATCCTTCTCAGGTCCCTTACAAAACATGGTCAAACACACAATCAACTTTAGAGATCAATAACTTTGATTGTATGAACATTAAAACCTTATAACTAGTTTATTTGTATGTACCTTGAAGTCCTTTACAACTTTTATTTTTACTTCATCATCAATTTATACATATATAAAAATATATAGCTCAAAAACTAAGCATTGGTTTTCCCTCATAAATTTGAATATTTAAACTCCAACAGTCACTATGAAAATGTTAAACATCAGAGACTTTGAACTTATCTCATGCTCCTTGGAAAATTTTAACAAATATGCACCATCTATTTCTTTGGATTGGCCTGGTCTTTACCTTTCAATTCTCACCATTGATCTTTAATCATAGCTCCCATGATTGTGCCACTTGGTAGCTCTACATTTCTTCTACACATTTATCTCTTTAACTCAACCCATACCATCAATATCTATCTTGTATGAAAATTTGTAAACTATTGATCTTTTTTTAAATAAATGATATTGAGACACATGTCACAAGTTCATGTAATTTTATCATCCTTTGATAATTTAACTTCACTCATGTTTTTGATCTCTATTTGATAAGATCATGCAATCTACTGGATCCTTATTCAGTCAGATAAATTGCTCACCATTATATCTTTGATCTGATTCAATGTTGATCATTGATCTTTGATATCAAAAATTTGTCTTAGTATGGGAACATAGTACATTCTATTTGAGAAGCCAAATTTTAACCTTAATATCTTTTTCTATGCTCAACGTCATGACTTTAAATTTGAACCATATGATCTCCTCACATAGGGAAATCTATCCATATATCAAGATGCTCTTGAAACCTTCACATGTGTGAAAATATAATGTCATCAATCTGATCACTCATCTTTATCTATCAAGATAATTAATTAAACATAGACATATATATGACTACTTGAATAAATTCCTTTCACTTTTAGAATTAATCTAAGCAATCTTGACATCTTATAGGGTCTCTACAACATGTCTATACCATCAATATCATCCATCAATTACCTATCTAAGTCAAACACTGAAGAACCATGCAAGAACACTAAAGCTCATTGAATCACACTTTGTTATTATAATTATAACACACATGACACCTCATCAACAACCTTGGTCACCTTAGAGACATTATTGAAAAACATCCAACAATATTCCCCTTTGTCATTGATGTCAAACACCAATACAAATCTTATGCTCAAACTCTATCTCTTTCTTTAATCACTTTCTTCCCATTTGACATAATGACAAAGTGGGCTCAACTCTTGATCTTATAGACCTAAAAAGAATTCAAGGCCAAAAATAGGAAAGGACCACCTCTGAGAAATGATATAGAATCCCCCTAACATTGTGCATACCTCTTCTTGATCTTTTCAAATATGCTTTAAGGCTATACTCTTCTTTTATCATACATAGCTTCTATGAAGACAAAACATACATGAACATCTAAAAATACATGAACTAACCTTAATAATAATGAGAGGGACTCCCCCTAAGTCACCTAAGTTTAGGCACCCTTTTGAGTATCTTTAGACCACCACAAACCATGATGACACAACAAAATTACCTTTATACCTTCTCTCTCAAGATAACCCCATGATCACCAATAGATATTTCAAGCCATAATGAAAACATGAAAGATGTTAAAAATCAACTAAAAAACTCATTTAGTGACAACCATACCTTTGTCATTTGGAGAAAATCACCAAAAACATATTTTCTTCTCACTAGCCTTATAGGCCTAGTAGCCCTACCTAAACATTGAAACACCCATACCTCTCTATATATGTACCCTCATGACTTTAAATTCCATATCTAAATCATTCTCATATTCCTCCTCATGCTTATAGGCCTAGTAGCCCTACCTAAACATTGAAACACCCATACCTCTATATATATGTACCCTCATGACTTTAAATTCCATATATAAATCATTCTCATATTCCCCCTCATGCATGCCAAAAATAAACACTCAACTCTTCCTTTGTGACATACTTCCTTCACAAACCCACTAGCTAATTAACCCTCCATTTGTACAAATCCTCCTTCATGGAACCAACCATGAACTTAAAAAATAATTTTAAATACTTTTTTATCACCCATTTGGCCATTTCAACTAATTATGTAGTCTCAGACCTTAACTAATTAGGCAAACCACTTTTCCAATAAAGGCCAAAACACTAGGTTTGCAAAACAAAAATGGTCAACATACTATCTTCCAATGAACAACATCACTTAAAATTTATTCCACACCTATAGGTCATCGATATACACTTATGGAAAAAAAATTGAGCTTAGAATCCTTTAGGAATCCATAATTCCTGTACCATGGTTTTTGACCTAAATACCCTTAAACACAAACTAGGCAACCTGAGAGCAAAAAAAATTCTCCAATTGCACATAAAATAACTTCAAAACATGAAATCACATGGATTCCACTTTAATGAGTTCAAAACACCTTTTTATCCCACTAAGATACCTTGAAAACTTACAACTATTCAAATAACACCTAGAAAACTCCATACCCAGCCTGCACCTTACACATACAACAGTCAATATGTCAAAATGCTAGAAACTAATAATAAAAACATTTTGACATCACCAATCCACCTCATCCACTTTGATAAACCAAACTTAATTGATCTAAACTCTCTTTTATCAATCATATTATACTACATAGTCCTCTGATCCTAAGACCTAACCATGTATAAAGCTCCCCCTTTATTTATGTATGAGGATTCAATACATTGTCAGAGAACCTAACTTAGTTTGATTAATTCATAATATCAACATTCTTGAGTTCACATTTATAGTATACTTCTTCATATCTTCACAATGATTAGATCATCTCACATATGTTCCCCCTCATATCATGCATAACTCTTTAAGCCACTCAAGCTAACTGAGTTAGCTCCCCTTATCCAAACACATCTTCAAATGATATTCTTGTCTTATAATATAAACCAAATATCAACTGGTATCCACCATGCTTCTTATTTCTTTTAAAGTGTCTCCTTGAAGCCTAGATAGAGACACCTTAACCCATAATGTCCTAGAACAATGTGAAACTAGGAGTTGCCCAAAACTCCTCATATTCCTTCTCCTCCTTGGTCATCTTATAATGAAAGTTATTTTTCTTCTTAGGCTTATGAGGAGTAACATGCTCATCCACTATAATATTCTCTTTTTCTTTTAATATTGGAGTGATAACATATGGAGACAATAGAGATTCATGACATACATTTTCAATTGAAGACATAACCTCATCAATGGGCATTGACAACTAAAGTTATTTGTATGAAACTTAATCAACAACAATAGGATGTTCTCTTGGATCCATACATACCTTAGAACTAGTCTCGATTAGCACTTTGGTCTTTTCATTGAGCTTGAATTGAACTAACTTTTGATTCTCCTTTTCTATCTAGATAAATGATACATTCTCTTGACATTCATGAACTTGATTCATATTTGATTCCTCTTTTACTTTAGCAGGCAGTCCACCTTGATCATTCATCTCAACTGAATTAGTTTTCTTGATCTTCACTTCCTTAGATTTCCATACCAAGGATTGACCTTTCTTGAGCACATTAGGATTTCCATGCACTTTCTTATGATTTGAGATATTTCTCTTACAATATCTTATAATATGATGAACTTGACAACAATAGAAACAAATAACATCACTCATACCTTTTGCTTGATGAATATTATGAATCTCAATAAACAAACCATCTTGTCTCTTAGGTTCATTATGCTCAAACTTGACTATCTTAGGTCTCCATAATTGGGTTAGTATTTTTCCATGCATTCTAGGGAAGAATCTATCAATTTGTCCCATGTCATGACAATTATAGAAGACTACATTATCCATACCTCTAGCTAACCAACTGCTCTTCCTTCTACAGTTTATTTACTTATGGCCAAACCTGTGACAAACATAACAATGACCATTAAAATATCTTTCATACCTCATGGCACTTGGCTACCTGATGGATCTTTTATTATTGATTTTGGTGCTTGCATCCTTCTTGTCTTAGGATGACCTCTCTTGATCTTTCTTATTCTTGTTTACCTTGACAATAAATTGTTCATGCTCATCCTTCAATGAATCTAGCTTGGTCTTCAATTAAATGCTCTCATCCTCTTTAGCTCTCATACTTGAACTTGTAGCCTCTAACTAAATTATGAGAACTTGGATAGTCTCCTTATCCCTCTTAGCTTTTTTAGACATGTCATCCTTCAATCTACATGCTTTCTCTTAAATAATATTTATAGAATCAAGATTGGATTTTAACTCATCATGCTCACCTTGCTTTGAACTTAACTTGGTATTTGTCTCTTCTAACTGAGTTTTGAGATGTTTGTATTCTTCCTCTTTTAAAATTAGATTTGTATTTATAACCCTTAATTGATCCTCAAGAATGTTGATTTTCTCTTTATCAAATTTTGATCTTGAGCTTGCTTTCAGGGATTCTATCTCTTTTTTGAGCTTCATGCACTCATTCGTAATAACCTTATAATAACCGTAGAGCTTGAGGCCATGGTCTTTTTCTGAGATTATTCTTGATCATACTCTCTCATCTTACCTCTATACTTCTCAAATAGTGCCTTGAGCTAATTTCACTTTTATTCATTTGATTTTAGACATGCATAAGTAACCTCCACTTGATCCTTCAACTCTTGATTCTCTTTCTTCAATTGCTTATCCATATTATACCTTGATCACCTTCAAGTGGTTAAACTTGTAATTAAGGTCATGTTCTAATACCAATTGATAGAGGTATGATCACTAAGAGGGAGGGTGAATCATTGATGGTAGATAATCTAATTCAATTTCAACCTCTTAAATATTCATCACATATAATCATGATGCATAAAAAATAACCATTACAATGATTAAGGAAAATATAACAAAATCAAGCACATAACACATGATATATTTGGGAAACCCTTTTGGGTGATCAAACCCATTGAACCTTGAAAGATGGATTGTATTCCTCTAAAGACAAGATTCAATATTTAGACCAGCACTAATTTATCAAGGAACATTCATCCATTAGTTTAGTGAGACACCCATTCCATAAGGAGGAACCAACCCCCTAGGCAACCAAGCACTAACCCAACTACCTTGATCTGATCTCCACTTCTGATCTAATATCTTCTACCCTTGATGATGGACTTATCTTACTTTTATTATTTCCATTTTACATTCTCATAAGCTTGTAAACATAAGCAATGCATCCAAAACATCCTTTTGGATCACTCTTCACTTATTAGCATATATACAATCAGAAAACTTGCAACAACTCTATCATAAAATAGAAACATGACCTATAGGTCATACACACAATCTCAACCTACTCTACTCTTCAATACACCTACTAAGCACCCTCACTTAATTATCCTCTTGGGCTTACTCACTCAATCTGCCTCTTCTAGGCTCATTAGGTCTAAAGACTTATGTGTTCACCTTTTTCACCTTTATCAGACAAGCATGACTGATCCTATTCAGTCTCTATTAGTCCTTAATGACTTGTATCTTCTCTTTGAAAGGTTCTCTCATTTTCTTAGTTCCACACCCTCACAACAAACACAATTAGTGCAATGATCATTGTGTAAATGTTAAACATTAGACAATTTAACCTTATCTTGTGTTCCCTAGAAAATTTGAACAAATACACATCAACAATATCCTTAGATTATCCTAGTCTTTACCTTGTAATGCTTATCATTGTTTTTTATTAAAGCTCTTGTAATTGTGCCACTTGGAAGCTCTACATGCCTTCTACACATTTGACTCTTTGACTTGACCTGAAACATCGATCTCTATCTTGTATGAACACTCGTGAAACATTGATCTTTTTTTAACTCAATGATATTGAGACACATGTCACAAGCACATGAAATCTAAGCATCCTATGATAATTTTACTTCACTCACACCATTTATCTCTATCTGATAAGATCATGCACTCCATTGGATCCTTATTTGGTCAAATAAATTTCTCACTATTACATCTTTGATCTAATTCAATGCTTACTTTCTATTTGACCACCAAGAACACCAACTCAACATTCAAACCTACCAATTAGTTCTGAAACATTGATCTCTATCTTGTATGAACACTCATGAAACATTGATCTTTTTTTAACTCAATGTTATTGAGACACATGTCACAAGCACATGCAATCTAAGCATCATGTGATAATTTTACTTCACTCACACCATTGATCTCTATTTGATAAGATCATACACTCCATTGGATCCTTATTTGGTCAAATAAATTTATCACTATTACATCCTTGATCTGATTCAATGCTTACTTTCTATTTGACCACTAGGAACACCAACTCAACATTCAAACCTACCAATTAGGTCTCTTTTCTCTTTTGGTCTTCCAATATAGAAAACATAGTCTCAAACTTTTGAATTAACTACTCAAATATTTTAGATATACATATGATTATATCACATGGTTGAACCCTTTAAGACCTCTTTTACACCTCTATATACTTCAGATAATTCAACACAACTCTAAGTAGTTAAATCAACTATCTCAAAATGACCACTCAGACTAGTCACATACAATAAAATTACAATTATACTATTTTGAATCTCCATAACTAATTAGGAGAAAACCATGATAGCCAATGCCTTCTCATAAGCTATTGAGCCTTATACAACATCTTGATACTTATTTTCTTCTTCAATTCTTCTAAAAACACCTTCAACTTGGCTCTGCAAGATGGTCACTCAAATTTTTAGAGCATTCAACAAACATAATCAAATTATAAACCTTTTTTCACACTAAATATGGATTGATCAAACCTAAAAAATCCATACAAATAGTCTTTATGGAGTCTAGAACACTCTCCAATAGTTAGTCCATCTTGAAACATCAAGACACTATAAAAAACAACTCAATTATCCTTCTCAATTCACTTGTAAAACATGGTCAAACACACAATCAACTTTGGAGCTTAATAAAAAAAATTATGCAAAAATTAAAACCTTTTAACTAGATTTTCTAGATGTATTTTGAAATATTTTATAGCTTTTGTTTTTACTGCATCATCAAATTCTTCATATATCAAAAGATAATCTCAAAAACTAAGCATTGGTTTTCCCTCACAAATTTGAATATTTAAACTCTAATGGTCACTGTGCAAATGTTAAACATTGGAAAATTTGACCTTATCTCATGATCCCTAGAAAATTTGAACAAATACACACCATTGATCTCTTTGGATTTGTTTGGTCTTTACCTTACAATGCTCACCATTGATCTTTGATCAGAGCTCCCATGATTATTCCACTTGGTAGCTCTATGTACCTTTACACATTTAACTCTTTGACTTGACTTGCACCATCGATATCTATCTTGTAAGAACACCTATGAACTGTTGATCTTATACCAAATCAATGATATTGAGACACATGTCACAAGCATGGGTAATCTGAGAATCCTTTGATAATTTAACTTCACCCACATCTTTGATCTCTATCTTATAAGATCATGCACTCCATTGGATCCTTATTTAGTTAGATAAATTACTCACCATTAGATCTTTGATCTGATTCAATGCTTACCTTCAATATTTTATATCACAAATTTGGATATGGAAACATATTAAATTCTATTTGAGAAGCAAAATTTGCACCTTAATAAATTTTTATACGCTCAACCTCATGACCTAAAATTTGAACCATATGATCTCTTCACATAGGGAATATATCCATATATCAAGATGCTCCTAAAACCTTCACATGTGTGAAATATAATGTCATTAATCTTCTCACTTAGCTTTATCTATCAAGATGACTACTTAAATATGACTACTCTAATGAATTCCTTTCACTTCTAGAAGCACTCTAGGAAATCTTGACATCCCATAAGATATCTAAAACATGTCCATACCATCAGTACCATCCATCAATTTCCTATCCAAGTCAAACACTAAAGAACCATGTAAGAACATTGAATCTCATTGAAGCATACTTTCTCATTGACATTCTATGACACATGATACCTCGCAAATAACCATGGTCACCTTAGATACATCATTGACAAACCTCCAACAATATCATCAACTGGTGGTTGATAGGATTGATGTTATAAAGAAAGAGGAATTTGAGCAATAATATGAGGGGATAAATAAGAGGTTTTTATCTTAAGGCTAATATTATCCAGATCATCATTATTAGAATCTAAGAGGTTATGTGGTTGTTCTTAACTAATTTGGAGTGACTATTATAACCTCAATTGGAATTGATAAGATAATTTAAGAGTTGGGATTATTTAAATGGGATACTAGGCAAAGGTTTAAGGGTAAGAGTTTTAAAAACACCATGTTCTTATAATTTTTCAAAATTCTAAGGGTTCATGTCTCCTTGCATCTTGTAAATAACTCCATTATGGTGTATTCACATGTAGATAAGATGCCTACTCTCATATGATGATTCCAAGGTTGACCAAATAAGATGTTATAAGAGATGGAAAAGTTAAAGATAATAAGTTTCACACAAATAGGGACAAAAGGGATAATAATTGGAATCTAAACGTAACCTAGAGGAGGCATTTTCCTTCTATCGTATCCCTAACATATGATATGTTCTAATTTGAGGTTGCATTTAGAATATCCAAGTGTCTTAATGAAATCAAATAAGGCAATGTAAGTACCTAAACCTTCATCAACTAAGGCATGCTTAACATAGATATTTCCAATTTGGATGCTAATGAATAAAGGAGGATCATTTTCATAAAGTAGTATCTTGTTGGGGATCATGAAAGTGATAGGAAACTTAAGTGAAAGATAAGTATCCACTATTTCATTAACATGTTTGGATATCTCTTTACATTATTGAAGTATACTATCTTTGGATCTAGACAAGGTAGCTTTGTGTCCTACCAGAGGAAGATGAGGGGTGTTCATTTCAAATAACAATTTCATTTGATAGTTTCCATGATAGGAAGAAGTTTTCATTAATTCTAAGAAATTTATTTGATATGGGAGATGGGAAAGTTCTACAATGGGATCTCATTCATCATAACCCATGGGAGGATTGTTAGATATAGGTGCATAATGTTTCAAAAAGTCTTAGGAATGAGGGTTGGAAGTGAAATTAAAATTATGTTTATAGGGTGCAGTTAGTTTGAGTTGATTACAAATCGATTGATTGAATTTAAGTGGTGTGATGGTTGGTTGAGGTATTTCTTGTGGTTGGGATGAAGAAATGTTATTGGATGTTTAGGGAATGTTTTATTATTGTGTGGATGTTGGGGGAAGAGTAGAGATGGTATGATAAGTATAATCAAGTTGTGTTATTTAGAGTGGTGCTTAGAAGTTATAAGGTCCTCTTGTCCCAACTCTATTAGATTTGATAGGGAAGTGTCATGAATGATGCAAAATAGTTGAGGGGTGTGTTATGTGGGTGTGGTATTTGAGTCAATAAAATTAACTACTCTTATCATGTTACTCATAATAACCACATTTTATTCATTTGTAGTGAGGTGTATAAGACTTTCAACATTGTTTGTGTAAGGAGTAGGCCTGTCGATGCTATCTTAGTGGTTGGGAAGAAGATATTTTTAGGTAGAAAGATGAACATTAGCTTGGTTTAAATATTGGTTTTTGTTTTTCATTTCATGGGTTTTAAAATATATGTCATACACTTGTTGATGATTTTGAATAAGTATTTCATGATGAAAGTTTGGGCCAAGAAGAAAATCCATAGCTAGATTATGTAATTGTCTACAAGTCTCATGAGAGTGGCCCCAACTTGAATGAAACTAATAAAATTTGTTTAGATCATACCATGATTTCATTGGATGAGTGTAATCAAGATCTCATGGTAGAGGTCATGGAATATTCTTTTGAATCCTAGCTAGGGATAATGGTCTGTGGACATTGGTGTTGTTGATTTAAGGAAATGTAGGAGTAGGAGTGATGTTTAGAGGGGGAACATGCTCCATAACATTATTTAGAGAAACTTCTTGAATGTTATGAATAGTTTCATAGGTAACAATAATGCCATAATTGGTTGAATGATGGTTTTTATTTTTAATGAGAATATGATTTCTAGTTGTAGGTTGAGATGGTTCAAATTGACACATGAGGAAGTCTTGTCATTTATCTTGGTCAAAGGCTTCTTTCAAAGTTATTAGCGATGGGGTATAAAGAATTAGTGAATAAGTGGAAGAGGTTATAATTTTCCATATTATGCTCATTTTTATTAGACATTTTCTTCAATCATTTATTGAAGGCTTGTGCCATTTCAATTTCAAGTTATTTACAATTTATAAAGTGGGCTAAGTTGTTCTTGGGAAGATCACTAGTTTGAAATTTTTGGACTAGTAAGTTAACTAAATTTTCAAGGCTAGTGATAGAATGGGTTTTAAATTTATTGTAACAATTTAAAACATCTCCTAAAAGTGTTTTATCTATAGTTTGGTAGTAACAAAGTTGTTAAATTTTAACCCAATCTTTATAAAAGTTACCAAATGTCTTTAAATGCAATGTGAGATCGGTGGATCCATTATAGGTGATGGTGGGTGTGATACATCATATCTCAATATTAGAAATTTGAGGTAAAAGAGGTTAATTTTTTAGATTTTTTATTATTTTATTAATGAGGGGAGGTTATTAGATAAGGTTACCATGGGAATATCTAGGGGGGCATTCAGATTTTGTGGTCCCTATGAAACTTGTTGAGGTTAGTTTTGAGGATTAATGAGATGGTTTTACATCTACATCATCTAATTTATGTTATTGTTTTGAAAGGTATGCATTTGATTAAGTTTTTTTTTATAAATATTTAGTTAGTTTAGGTAACATTTTGACTATTGTGTTTAGTGTGTGATGTATTAGTATTAATGTTTGAGTTGCACTATGAGTAGTAGTATGCACCGCACTAGTGACATTAGAAGCATTGGTAGAAAAAGAAGAAATAGTAACATGGATAGAATTAGTAGTAAAATATGCACTAGTATCATGGTTAAGCGGAAGTTATTTTGAAGAGGCCCGCTAGAAGTTGAACCTACCTTGTTAGTAAATATACTTGGAATGGAAGTTAAAGAAGATATATAATAAGATGTCATGGTGTTTGAAGGAGATATAATAGAAAGAAAAGGTTGAGATGCAAATAAAATGGTTCCTCAAAATCTATGAGAGAAGGTAGGGGAGGGTGAAAGAGGTTATTCTTATTGAGGACCTATCATAAGACTACAAATGGTTGAAGGGCCTTGTCCTCTATGTTGATGAATTCATTGATGAAAAAGAGAATTTCAATTATGTACTATATATCACACTCATCTTCTAGTGAGAACAAAGGATTATGAATTGAGGATGAATGGGGAGGAGTCACATAATTAGTTATTAGAGTGGCAGCATCAGCATTGCTTTCATCCAAAGTGAGTGCCACAAGTTATCTTAGGAAATCTATTAAGATTAGTAAAACTCATCATGTTTATCTATTTTAATTCTATATTATCCTCAAATAAGAAATTCATGATAAAGGAAAGAGGCTAAAAATTTTATGGAAAGAAGGATCAACTGATAATATATAGAATTAAATCAATCGATAGTGTCATACAAAATAGGAAATAAAATAAGGAATAAAGGACACAATTGGATAGGTCAACTATGTACTACAAGACAAGAAACAAAACATGATGAAAAGAGGACACAATAGTATAGGTCAATTTTGTACTACAAGATAGGAAATAGAATATGATGGAAAGATACATAGTCATATAAGTTGATTGTGTACTTTAGAGGAAGATATTGAGTAGGCTAAAAAACATACATAGTCATATATGGTTACTGTATACTGAAGGTGAGAAAGACTAACATTTTGTAAGAGACTATGTCGATAGTACTATAAAAATAAGGATTTTTTTGAAATTTAATAACCAATAAAATAAAATAAATCATAATCAATTAGATCAATGTGTTTTATCTAATTTTAGCACACAACATAAACCTTGTACTAACACTATTTAGTACAAGTTTTGTAATAAAAAATACAATGATTAAATATAAAGCAACAAAACTTGCATGTAAATAATAACTAATTGGTTATTCCTAAATGTTGTTAAGTTATAATAAATTTTGAAATGAATGTGATGGAGAGTTAGCTATAAAAAAGAACTAGAAAGCAATCTATGGATAATTTTAGGTAGTTTAAGCTAGAAGGCATTTATATTGGTGATGGTATGGACTTGGTATTAGGGCCTACCCCCTCACTTCACAATCTTGCAATGATAAGGGTGTTGAGTGCTTTGTTAATATATACCATCAACCACATGTTTATACTTGGATAGAAAACCAAGTTGGCTACCCCATTGGTGATGAAATCCAAGTGGATATACCTTAAGAAGACAAATGTTTAATGATTTTTAGTGTAAATTGATTTGGAAGTTTGTAAAAAAGAGAAAAATAGTGTGAAAAATTTGATAAATTGAAAAACCATGTAATTAGTTTTTTTTTACTCCAATCATGTAAATGATTAAAATTGAAAGTGAATTAAGTACTAGGAAAATAGGTTAATTCCTTTGACTATGAAGAGTACATAGTCAGTTTAGGAAACACTATATGAAAACAATACATAATAGAGTCAACAAGGTTACTACTATTCTAAAAAGTCAAGATCCAAAACACCATATTTGAACATGTTGATTGTGTCTTCTAAAAAGAAGAAAGGCTATAAAACTATGTCAATTTGGTTAACCCACCTCACTGTAGCATTACAATTTTATAGACTACAAACTATGAAAAACAATACTATAAATGAAAAATAGAAATGATAGAGAAGGTAAGAATGAACCTTGGTAGTTTTTAAGTGCTTAGTTTGTAAAATTTATGTTGTGTTACTCAAGTGTTGATTTTAATAATCTGCAAACATAGTCAACCAACTCAACTATGTCTAAAACCCTTGTGTGATAAAAATAATCTATGAATAGAGTTGACTAGATAAACTATGTATTGTGTGGTAAAAATCAATCTATGAACATATTTGACTGGCTTGACTATGTCTACAAACATGTATGCTAAACAAGATAACTTTAAATAGAGTTGACAAGCTCGACTATGTATGTAATTTTGTAACTGAAGAAGAATATTATGTCAAGATAATCAATATATTCAACTATATTTGTAGAAGACCTTTATTGAAATAATATATTCATTTTGGATTGATTGTATGTTAAACCTATGCACATGATGTTAGATTCACATCAGGTTCACCAAAATATATACAAGGGAAAATGTAGCTAACCTAAAAGCAAATCAAGACCAAGATAAATTACTCTTACACTTCTACTTGTTGATACATTTATACATTCTATTTCATGACCAAGATGGATTTGATATACTTAACCAAGGGGTATCTTACCACAGTAGCATCACTAGAGAGGGTTTCAAAGCCTCTAGTCAAGAAACACTATACAATAACCCTAGTTAGGTCCTATGTTTTCATATTCAAAAAATATATGCAAATTAAAGCAAAATATAATATAGTGCTCACCAAAGCTTTTTGCATAAAGTGGAGGTAATAAAAATAAAATGTAAACATGCATAAAATATATATACTCAAGTCAATGTATAGGAAACCCTAATGCATGAGAGAGAATTCCAAATGTAAATATATCTATTTTAACAAAGAAGAAACAAAGTTAGGAATAATTGCCTTTGAAGATGAACCCATCGAGCCTCAATCTCTCCCTTGGATAAGTTTCTTTGAAAGAGGTTATTGTGTATGTTGAAGAAACTAAGGATGGACAATGGACTGTGGTTTATCCAAAGGCCTCCTAGTGGATCCTAAGTTTTCACAAGACAAGATCCATATCTTCAAGTGTAGTATTGGAACCTTAACCAATGCTCCTCAAGTAGAATGTTGGATAAGAAAATGCACAATCTAATATTCTTCTTCTTCTCTTTCTATTAATAAATGGAAGGAATGGAAGTGTGTATATAGTTGAATCTAACCCTAAACCTTTCCAAAAGTTTAGATGATAGGGTTGGCCTAATTCAATATTTTATCATTAATTGATAAAAACAAATTAGGTCCCAGTCTAGGTCGGCCAAGGCTGACCTAGACTTATAATATGCTAATTTTAAATTGGAATACAGGTTCAGCCTAGGCCAACATTGTTTGGGTTTTTGGGTTAGGTAGAAGATAAAAAAAGGGTTGTGAATTATTTAGAAGAGTGTGTAAGGGTGTGGAAAATCTTATGGAAGTGTATAGGATATGGTTGTGTAGATTGAAAGTGGTGGTATAGGGGACATAAATATTATGAAGCACTAATGGTCTACCCACCCCTTTCCTAGTGCACCCTTTAAGGTGTGCACTTATAGCGATAAAGACTTGATGGATTCTTAAAAGAGATAAAACATAAGTAATTAAAAAAGTTTGAAAACATTGTGTATATAGATTCTAGCATAATAGGTAATATAGGAACATAGGTTGATCTAGGCTAGGTAGGGATTTTTGATACAATGAGGATATGTTAGGATGTTGTTATGCTCGAGGAGGAGATCACCACCAGAGTGGGAGAGATTGAAGGATTAGAGAAATGAGTGGTTAATTTTCAAATAAGGGTGTTTGAGCTGACCTTAGAAAACACTAACCACTTCCTACTTACTCCAAATAGACCTTGAGCCACTGTTGTTCTACTTAAAATAGTGAAATCTAGGAAATGCTTCTAATGTTTTGGTATTTTTGGTATCTCAACTAAATGGAATTATAAGATAAAACACTGTCTAAAATCAAAAAATGGCAAGAGCATATGGCTTAAAATTGATCATAAAATGGAGAAAACATGGTAAAAGGGTGACTAAGCTACCTCAACATAAATTGAGTGCCACCTACATAGTCCTACAAGATTTCAAGTCATTATAGTTCCACCCAAATTAAAGGTGTCTGACTAAGAACCAACAAGTTTAGGTATAGGAAAATAACAAGGTATGGAAATAATGATGGCAAGATGATGCGGTAATTCATGGTAAAGGGATTATTCCTAATTTTCCCAAAGGCCATTATAATTAGGAAATAATGACAAAGGGTCAGAGTGGTACTAATATGCACATAGGAAATTATAATTAGTAGCATGAGTAGTGATGTAGAATGTAAAAACATATGAAATATGTAATTTCTAGGACCACTACCATACTAATTTCATATACTTCCATTTAAAATTTTGGTTCTAAAACTGCTACTAGAATTGAATCTATCATCAACCAGTAAACATGCCTAAAGTATAAATGAATCAAAACCAAGGCCAAATGTGATAGGATGGGGTTAGGTAAAAATAATTGGCTAGCAATAGGGTAATGGTATGGTGGTATCAATATAGGGTATGGTATAAAGAATATGTATAATGTGAAATAGCTTAAATTATCCTTGTAGATAATAACTTGAGTCAATCAAGCATAAAAATGTTTGAGGTGCATTATGTTCATTGGTTCATCAAGTTTATCTCCTTATGGCATGGTGAGATTGTATGATCTAGAACCATAGTTAGCAATAACTACATAAAGCCTTAACTAGTTATGTTGTAACTTATCTTCTTCTTTGTCTCAACATTGACATTCTTTTGATTTTATTTTAATATAAAGTCACCAACCTCTAACTCTCGATGCTTAATACACTGATTATATTGGCCTTGTAATCTATTATGATATGATTGAAGGTTATTCAAAATGGCATGCAATTTCCATCTACTAAGTATAGATCTTTAAAGTGAGATACTATGTATTTTTCATCATAAATGATGTATTACAGTGAAATCTAGAGATAATGTAACTCGGCCATGATAGGAAGAATGGCCTCAGTACCATAAAGAAGTTAATATGGGGTAGATCTTATTGGAATACAAAATGTGGTATGGTATGCCTAGAGGGTGATAAATAGCTACAAGTGCTAGTTGTGTCATGCATCATTGACAAGTTTCTTCAGAGTATTGATAATGGTCTTATTAGAAGCCTCAAATTGGTTATTTCCTTGTGGGTAATAGGTGGTAGAGAAATGTTGTTTAATATGGTATTGGGTACAAAGTGAATTCACATATTTATTTTTAAATGATCCACCATTATAAAATATAATGTCAAAGGGGATACCATAATGATAGATGAGATGGCTAAATATGAATTTGGATATCTACTTACTAGTTACATAAGTGAAAGGAATGTCTTCCACCCACTTAGTGAAATAATTGGTAGTAGTTATGACATGTTTATGGCCATATGAGGATGTATGATTTATCTTACCTATGAGGTCAACTCCCCACATTAAGAATGACCATGGTGTGGTTAGTGGTTTGATCATTTTAGTTGGAACATGAATCATATTAGCATGCTTCTAACACTTTACACACCTCTTCACATATGAAATTACATCTATTTCCATAGTTATCTAGTAATAACCAATACACAATAACTTTTTGGGTAGGATTAACCCATTGGTGTGGGGTCCACACATTCCTTTGTGAACTTCCCTCCATAATAATCTAGATTCTATAGAAGGTAA
This sequence comes from Torreya grandis, assembly GCA_037957365.1. Classification (NCBI taxonomy): domain Eukaryota; kingdom Viridiplantae; phylum Streptophyta; class Pinopsida; order Cupressales; family Taxaceae; genus Torreya; species Torreya grandis. Next base: position 520,675 of record JARHVA010003641.1, read on the forward strand.
ATAATGAAGCAAAGTTTCATCATAAATTCTATGGTACAAGGTAGGTCTAAGAAGGGTATAACAAGAACCTTTGTGGATGAATAATTTTTGTATCTTACATGAAATGTTAGTAGGCATAGTTTGGTCTTGGATATAGTCATATATGTCATACTAGCAAGGAGATGTGGGACTATCAATTTCACAAACCATCTTGATGACAAATCATTCATGTGCCAACACTAAGATATATTCCATAAAAAAATGGTGATCTTTGGCCATGTCTTTAATCTATATCATGGATCCAATAGTGGTTACAACTAATCTGTTATTAGCTCTAGGTATCCTTTCCAACTAAAGATTGGTATTTTTTTTAAGAGTATCAACCATATATTTATACAATACTAACTTCTCATCCTTTATCTAATATTGGTTTGTGCACTGATTGATGATTAGTTATGAATCACCATGAACCAATAAATGTTGGATGTTCCATTGTATTGATTGGCAAAGCCCTGAGATGAGTGATTCATATTCAACCATGTTATTAGTATAGGGAAAACCAATATGAAAGGATGTGGGAATGAGATCCCCTTATGGCATGATAAATAATAATCTCGTAACTAATCCACAAGTTATGAATGTAACATCAGAATACATTTTAAACTATTTTTCCTCAAGAGGTGCTTCTAATTTTGTGATGGTCATAAGGGATTCATCTAGAAATCTAAATGTAATAGGTTGGGCATCATGAAGAGGAGTTTATACAAGCTGATCTATAAGTACATGTCCCTTAATGGCCTCTTGATTGGAATATTAAATCTTAGATTTTCTCAAAATCATGATCCACTTTGCCATGCAAACTTATAGAGTTATTTTGAAAAGTAGATACTTGAGTGGATCTACTTTGGCAATGATAATTGTCTAATTTTTTTATCATGTAATGATGAATTTTGGGTTACAAAAATGAAACTTTTTAAATTAGCATATGATTGTGCTTGTACATGACCAATGTTTGGCTTAAGTAATAAATGACATGCTCTTTAACTTGTTCATTGTGTTGTGATAAAAGTACCCCTAAGGCATTTTTAGTCACTGGCAGGTAAAGTAACAATGGAATATTTGGAATAGGTGGAAATAAAATAGGTGGATTGGCCATAAATTCCTTAAGATGATCAAATGATTTTTGGCATTCTTCATTCCATGAGAAATTAATCCCCTTCTTCAGTAATTGTGTAAATAAATGGCATTTTTGGCCACTTTTGATATGAAGAATTGGATATACAAGATATTTCCCTGTAAACTATGGATCTCTTTCAAGGTATATGGTAGTAACATTTTGGTAATGGTTTAAACTTTTGATGGATAAACTTAAATACCCATATGAAAAATAATGAAGCCTAAAAATTTGTTATATGTCACACCAAATACACACTTCTTAGGGTTTAACCTAACTTTTTACTCTTGAATTATCTCAAATATTCTTTGAGATATGGCTAGATGGTTGGAACAGGTCTTTGATTTACCTAGGATGTCATTGGTATAGTCCTCAAAAATGTTTTACATCATTTCATGAAAAATTATTATCATGGCTTGTTGGTATGTGGCTCTTACATTTTTAAGTCCAAATGCCATCACTTGATAATAAAACATTCCCCACATAGTGGTGAATGTTGTTTTGTTTTGGTCTTCTATTGCTATTTTAATTTGGTTCTCTCCTAAAAACACATCCATAGTAGAAAGCATTTCATATCTAATCATTGAGTCAAAAATCATGTCAATGTTTGGTATAGGAAAGTCATCTTTAGGGTAAACTTTGTTAATATATTATAAATCAATGCATATTTTGTTACCTTATGGTTTCTTACTCATAAGTACAATTTTATAAATCCACTCAAAATAATTAATGAACTAAATGCATCTTGCATCTAAGAGTTTCTCTATTTCTTTCTTGAATAACACAATAATATGAAGATGCATTTTTCATAAATTTTGCTTAACTAGTTTGGCATCAAGATGTACAAAAATATGGTGTACAACCAAGGTAAGGTCCAAACCTAGCATGTCCAAATAAGCCAATATAAATATATCAATAAACTTCCTTAAAATTGATATAAATACTTCACATTCCTCCTTAGTGAGGGACATGCCTAATTTTATCTACCTTGGGTCCTTTGGAGTTCAAATGTTAACCTCTGAAGTGTCCTTCATAATAAGTGTAGAACCATATTATAAAATAGTCAGCAAGGAGGTAAACTAGCTAGCAATGGCAAAGACCTCTACCCATATTGGCTCATATAATTCTACCAAGTAAGATGAATCAAAATCTCCTAATGTTGGAAAAGGCCATATAATAGATACCTCAGGGAACTCTTGAATAATCTGTGAAAAAGCTTATCATTCCTTGGTACTAGTCTCAAATCCATAAATAGGTCTTGGACTATTGGCCTCCTATGTTTCATGCAAATAAGGGTAAACATTCTTATCTAATGGTTTTAGAAACCGGTTTTGACCAAGAGACTTGCCTTTTTTATTTACTTTTACCCTAGTTATAAAGAACCTCAGAGAGGTTTTCACTTTTAGACCTCAATGTTTGATTTTTTTTATATTTTTGGCTAAGGAAGTTCACTTACTCTTCAAAATAATAGCAATATATAATCTAATATAAAAGCATGGCAAAGTCCTCTATCCAAAATTTCTCATCTAATTCTCCCAAGTAGAATGAATCAAAATATCCTAATGTTGGTAAAGGCCACGTAATAAATACCTCAGGACACTCTTGAATAATATGTGTAAAATCTTGTCATTCCTTGGTAGTAGTCTTACATCCATAAATATGTCTTGGACTATTAACCTCTTGTGCTTCATGCAAAGAAGGGTGAACATCCCTATCTAATGGCATCAAAAACTAGTTTTCACCAAGAGACTTGCCTTTTTTATTTAATTTTACCCTGGTCAAAAAGCACATCAAAGAGGTTTTCACTTTTAGACCTTAATGCTTGATTTTTTTTATATTTTTGTCCAAGGAAGTTCACCCACTCTCTGAAATAACTAGAAGGATCTAATATGATATAAAATCCCTACTTATGATCTCCAAGAGGAATGTGATCCCTTAATCTTAGAAAGTTACATGTGGCCTCATCATTTTCAAACTTGTCTAATGGTATTGTTGACTCTTGTTGGTCCCAATATATTAACTATGGTTAATCAAAGGTAAGAGGTGAAGGGAGATAAACATTATTAATGGTATAAATGACATAGGGGTTAATTAAATCTATGTTGGTGAGGTCATTGTATATGTTATAATCAAACCTTACATCTCTAGAAGCATCATTTTCACTAGTCAATGGTGTTGAAACCTAAATAAGGTATGTGAGTTCACCCTCATGTGGTTTAAATCCAATACCATGTGTTCCTTTTTACTTGGTCATTGAGACTATCTCAATCATCCCTTGATTATATATCCTTAGGCCTCAACCTTCATAAAATAGGTGATTTATAATATAGTTAGGAATAGGATACTTTATACTTTGGTAACAATCAACTAGCTCATCAATATAAAGACATGAATCATTTTTATCTAAGGGGTTTTATTCTAGGCTAGAGGCTAGTTTGAAAATAATGGGTTTCTTGAGGTAAGATTTTCCCTTGGTCCACCATTCCATGTGAGTGGTCTTGGCCTTAGGTCTCCCATAGGCTTTTGGATTTTATAGAAACTTGGTAATGTGGAAGGAATAATGGATATTATATTCTCCTATACCTTTATTGATTATGTAAAAATGAGTGGCTATGTCTATTGGAGGTGTAGATAAGGTAGAATCTAGGATGTATGGGTCGATATAATTTTTTTTTGATCTTGATTCAATGGATTTATCTTTCTCGACTCTTCCTCCATCATATTTGGGTATAGGATTCAAGCTAAAATGATAGTTATATCTCTTATATTGTACCTCAAGACGTCTATAATATTGATAAGGTTGGAGATTAGTTGGTATAGTCATTTCCATCCCTGAATAGGGGAAATTAATACACCAATGCAATGTGGAAGGTATGGCCCTAATTTAATGGATTCAGGGTTGGCCCAATAGTAAATTTTAAGATAATTCTAGGTCTAAAACATGGCATATAGTGTCATGGGTCAAAGACCTAGTGACTATTGACAAGTTGATAGTACCTTGTGATTACCATTCCTCATTATCATATGTCTTGATGACAATGGTATTTAGTTGTAGGTCAACTATTATATATATGATATGTTTGATCAACTTCAAAGACACAATGTTGAGGCCTAAACCATTGTCTACAAGGATACATTTAACATTATGGTTTGTTATATTAGCCTCATTGTATAATGTTTTATTATATAATTGGCCTAAGGATGACATGCTGCTTTGGTGTCAAAGGTAAGGCATTGGCCAGGGTCCAATTGTCCTACCTAGTTGAAATTTATTTATGTGATGTCATCAGGTATGATAGATTGGCTTAGGTACTTGTTTAGGATGTCTTTATGGATGCTAGATGTCTATAGTAAATCCATGATGGATATTTGTGTAGGTGTCTTCTTTAGCTACTCCATAATATCATAGGTCTTCCCTTAGATTTTGGTAGTTGGCTTGTTTTTGATAGGCATGGAGGTTTGAATGGGATCATTCATGGAATTTAGTTGCATCCCCTTGATGGTAATCTTGGCTCATCAAGTTGTAATTTAAAAATATTGATCTAGTATAGGGATTTGGTAATTGGTTGGAGAGGTAATAGGGCATGGAATGGTAATTCTAGGGTAGTGTTAAGCCTAGATGCTAACATGGTCCAAATAAAGATTACCAACATAAAGAGGTTGGTAGGCATTATTTTTCTAATAGCCATTATTGGGTGAAGGTATTAGTTTGTTGGTAGTTAGCTGGGGGTTAATGGTAATGGTGGAAACATGGCCACCTAAAATGTGTCCTACAATATTGTTTTAGGTATACATGACAACATGATGGCCTCTTTGGTTGGTTTTATCAAATTTCTCTTGGTTATGACCATTTTGTTGTTGTTGCTATGGCTAGCATTGTTGATGTTGGTTATGCAGTGGAGTTCTCTACCACTATTGTTGTTGTTGGTGGCACTATTATTGGTTGTCTTTATTGTTATGTTAAGGAAATGGATTTTGGTAGATAGATTATGATTGGTCATACGATCATCGGTATCTCATTGCATATCTCCATTCTCCAACATATTATTAATTAGATGCCTTAGCTAGATATACCGACATATGGAATGTCTCTTTACATGATGGTACTCGTAAACTTTATGTTCTTTGTACCAATCTAAAAAAAGTATTCCTTCAAGAAATGGCTTCAACATAGGCTAGCTAATCATATTTTTTTGAACTAATTTATGGGACATAAAATCAATAGGCTCACCAAGGTCACTAAATTATCTAGAAATAGGTAGTCTTCTCCTAAGAGGAGGGGATTATAATTTGGCTTGATTTTGTGGCTGTTGGTTTTGTGGAGGCCTTGGTTTAATGTATGGAGGTGGTGGTTGCTAAATGGGTAGAGGTAAATGTCCATTTGGTGTTTTCACTATTTATACATGACATAATTTAGTGACCTCATTACCAGCAACATTATTGTTTTGGTTATAAGCCTTTGGTATTTCATTATTTTTGGCATGGTTTGGCATTGAAGCTAGTATTTGGATAGGTTTTTTATTTTGGTTATGGCTTTGGTTCTGGTTTGGATATCCTTGATGCTAATTTTGGATCTGTTTTCAAGAAGATAGCTTGATGATCCATTTGTTCATAAGGGTTTTCTCAATTTATGTCCCTTCCTCACTAACCTCTTCAAATATATGAGCACATTGTAGTTCAAGATGGTAAGATATCTCACTATGTATGATCTTGGTAAATATCATAACCAATTGCTTGTATGGAAAATTATGAATGAATTGGCTTGCAAGTGCTCTTCACTATTGCAAGTAAGCAATGAAGCTTTCACCATTCTTATGTTTTACTTAGCCTAAATCCATAATTGTAATCTTATGTTTAAGATTATATGAAAATTTTGTTAAAAAATTCTAAGAAAGATCATTGAAGTTAGGTACATAGTTTTTTAGAAAATTTAAAAAACATTCTAAGGCTTGTTTAACCAAACTTCTTGGGTAGAGTAGAAGCAAATATATGTTACTATATACCACTAGTTGGTAAGCAAAAAATAATTCTTTTTGGATTCTCTTTGGGATTGACTTTGCCCTTATATTTGTCAAATTTGGATAGATCATAACCCAATGGAAATGGTATTTGAAAATAATCCATGTTAAATGTATATTATCTTATTTCATCTAGTTTAAACTTATTTGTTTACTTTGTAGTCTAAATGACTTGAATTGCATCCTTTATTTGTTGAAACTTGTGAACTAAGAAGTTGGCTATCATGGCCTATTACTATTGGGGTTGTGTGGTCAAAGGTGGATTACCTCGATCAAGGTTTGTTGGAATGACATACTATGAAATATTTATTAAATTGGTCAGATGACCAAGTATACCTATCCATGCAAAGGGATTATATTGTTGATATAAAATATTTTGCTATTGGAAAACATTTTGGCTAGGCTTGGCTACATAGCCTTGGTTGGAAAATTATGGTTGTGGTAATGACATATGGCTAAGTGGGATATGTTGGTATTACTAGTTTTATATGGGAACTTGTTATCTACTCATCTAACATTGTTGTATATAGGGAACATGTTGCCAAATAGAACCCTATTGTTGAAGGTGTTTTAAATTAAATCCTTGTTATCTATGCAATACCTATTGGATGAAAGGAAACCATTGCCTAGTACCTAGTACTTATTTTATATTATAACCTTATTATTTATTAAACACTTGTTTTTGGTTAGGTAATTTTTGAGGGTTTGACATTTATTGTTTTTAACCAACTTGCACTTTTGACCAATAGAAACATTTGTAAATTAGGCAACATTTGTGATGTTTATGGTATATTAGTTTGTACTTATTATGGTTTAACATTTATTGGCCCTTGTTGAGGTGGTGTAGTATTTTTCACTTATTGAGTTAGTTTGTTGGTTTGTACTTATTGAGGTGGTATGTTGGTTTTTTGTTTTTGGCTCATTTCCCCTTATAGGGTACTTAAGAAAGAAGTTGGTTGAGGAGTGGAGGTTGCTTGTTATGTTTGATAAATAGGTGTACCTATCCCTTATTGTTGAAAACCACTCAAATCATTGATTGGAGGAATATTCTATGCATTGTTCAATGGTATATTAGGCCCAATTTGGTTCAAATTAAAATGCACTTACCACTACATTTTGAGTGAGGTCTTCTATTTGAGTAATAGTTTCTTCTATCATCATGGGGACATTATACATGTTTCCAACCAATTTGTTTTGGCTAAAGGGGTCTATGTTTTAATTTGAATAGCCCCAAAAATATGTTTGTGTCCCTATTGAAGGATCTATCTCTATAAGTAGTATGTTTGAAACAACCATTGCATTGAAATTGCAAGTTAGGTTAAGGTAATTTGGGTACACTTGTTGTACCTATTTTAATTGACTGTCCATAGGACCTTTCCCTTTCACAAGTGAAATTTATCTCTATTGGGGTATTTTCACTAAATATTTATTTTAAATAGTTAAGTCATATTAGAACTATTGGTTATGAGGCACATTACTAGGGGTTCTAATTAAACTAGTCAGACTTTCATGTGGGAAATCTAGTGGGAATTTAGCTCTTACTTCTATTACCTTAATTAGAATTTTGTCTTTATTCTCTAATAAATGGTGATAAAAAAAGTATGGATCATAAATTATCTATTATGGTGTTATTACATAGTATGAATCTTTTCATTGGATTTGTTATACAATAGGCATCACTTGAGTAAGGTCTTGTTCTATTTTCTCTTGTTCTTGGCCTAGATAGGATGGTGCACTCACCAAGTATTATGCTAGTGGGTTTTACCTTTGTTCAACATATGGAATATTATAATATGGATAAGGATCCATCTCATATGCTATATCAACACCATATAGATCTTGAATGAAGGGGTCAATAGTAATAAAGTTCTCATAGTCTAGATTATAAATAGTCCTACTACATGTATAATGAGACATATTTGGATCTATGACCAGGTCTATTAAAAAAATAAGGTATAAATGGTAAATAATTGAGGTCTATTTTTTTTTTTTTTAGATCTATTCAAAGAGGTCCAATGGGTAAAATAATTAAAATAGGTCTAAGATGAGGGTGGAATAAAAACATGAAACTGGTCTAACAAAGGTACTAATTTACCCAAAGGTTTTTATAATCAATGATAAAGGTGACACAAAAGATTGAAATCGGTCTATGGCCAAGGTATTGATTTTCCCAAGCGTGGTTATAATCAGTGGTAAAGTTATCTAGACAAGGTAGAATAATCATGAACTAAGTCAAGAGGATAATAAAAATTTGCCCAAAGGTAGTTATAATCATTAGCATGGAAAACACTGATAAAATTAGAAATAAATATCAATCTAAAAAAATAACTCTAAAATAATATAAACTAAGGTAATTGGATCGAATAAACTTAATAAAACAACATATAAAAAATCTAATGCTAAGGTAATTGGCTTTGAAGACACTCGGTAATTAGTTCACAAAGACTCGATAATTGGCTAACAAAAGAATTTTTGACAATGGAACTAGGACATTTTAGATTTCAACACAATAAACTCTAAATAAGGCACATGGAAATAACTCAAATCAAAGGATACTAAAATAAGGCACAAATCAATAAATAACCATTAAGTCTAGGTAAGGGGTGTTGAGATTAAATAGGAAACCAATCCAAGTAACACAATCCAAACACAAACGACAGACCACCTAAACCTAAATTAAACAAGGCTTTGGTTTAAACCTAGTGAGTTTGGTATTTTTGCTTCAAAATATTGAGTTTCAAATTTAATACAAAAAGACTCAAATTTTCTAAGGAAAAATAGACTAGACCAAAATGGACAGCGTAAACACATGTTTGAAACAAAAAGGTATGAATGATTATTGGAACTTGGTTTCAAAAAATGAGACAAGTGTTTTGAAATAATTTAGGTAGTGTAGCAACAATCCTTAAAAAAAATGGTATGGCAATGGTTTTAGACCAAAAATACAAGGCAAATGTTTAAAACAAAATGTGCAATGTAAACAACACCCCATTAAACAAGTGACCCGCAAACAGTTTTAGAATAAGAATCTAAGGCAAATGTATGAAAAAAATGGGCAGAGTAATACCTATTAGGTTAAAGTGGTGTGAAAACACATGAATGTTTTAGACATGTTTTGACTTGATAAACAAGCAATCAATCTTAGTCTCAAACACACATGTAAATAAAAGAAAATAAAAATAACACTAATGGCTTGTCCTATCCCTAAAATTGACAAGGTGTGTGAAGCTTATACTAAAGTTTCCACTGATATACCAATTCTCTAAAGGAATTAAGTATTAGTCCAAAAATTAAAGAATAGGTTTATGTAGAGTTTTTTATCCCCACTCTATCTCTCAAGCATCGATACGTGGCATGAACTTAGATTGAGGAACACTCGACATTTGACAAGATATTCCATGGTAAATGGGGTTAAATAAAATATATAAGTTTTAAAATTTACTAAATGGTCTCAAGTTTGGCTAACACAAGGGGGAATCATGTCAATCAGGTTCAAAATCACTAATTTACTATGTAAAATTCTATTCCTTTACATAGTGACTTCAGTTATGTACTTCTTAGTGAATTTCAATGTTTAGCATAAGTTGAATTTGGTTTTCATTAGGATAGGAAGGATAACAAGTCAATCCTAGGCAATGCCAATATCACATGCCCAATTTATATACCCCAATATGAAGTGGGATTGGTAAAATTATAGGAGATGAAACCCTAGGTCAAATTCACCCCTAGCTAACTTGTGAGGAGATAATGAAATCCAACCCACAAGCCAAATGCAAGAAATTAAATAAATGAAAATTGGAAAGACTTCAGAGGTCATTTTTGGGTCACCCAAGTCACTAAAATATTTGGGAGAGCATACATGATATTATTTATAACAAGACTAAACAAAAAAGGCAATAAACAAATCACTTTTAGTCACCCGAGGTCCCTAACAGGGACAAGGGGAGAGCATACACGTAATAGTTTCTAGTTTGCCACAAATAAAGAATTTAATTTAGGATCTTACAAACTAGATAATAATAAATGACTCAAAAAAAGAGAAAATCTCTTAAGATTTATAAACTAAAGTGGATGTTTTTTTTAAAATCACCAACTCAAATATGAATGAAGCTTTTACCCCTTGGCCTTGTTTGCTCTTGTAAAATTGAAACGAAAAAAGACAAGTTTGGTTAGGTTAATTTTAGCACTAAAATGAAATCATGTAAATGAGACTTAGAAATGTTTAGGACTTTCTTTCTCCACCTTAATTTTTATAAAAAATGTTAGGGGGTTCTATTTTCTCTAGGCCAAAAAGTAAATCAACAAACAACAATCCATTTTTAGCTCTCAAGTTTTTGAAAACATAGAGCAAAGTCACCATTTTTCCAATAGATCAAAGCCATTGATTCTAACAAAGTCACTATTTCCACTATGAACATAGATAGACAAAAATAAGATTTTGGCAAAGTCATCATTAAATGGTGGCAAAGTTATTGATTATTCCATGTGAAGTCACTGAATATAGTTTAAAAATAGGTGAAGTCACTGAAATCATTTGTAAATATACCTATCAAAGCCACCATTTAGTAGGGTTAATGTTGTCATTTCTATTTGGCAGTATCTCCATTACACAAATTCAAATCACTATTTTGAAGTCATTATTTATATAAAATAAAGATCATAAATAGGGGATGGAAATTTCAAAGTCTTCGTTACATAGGGAAATGCCATCGATTATAAAAAAATAAAATAATGGGATTTTTAAGCACAAAATTCTAAACTTGAAGAATTTAATGCTTTTTTTAGTAAATCTAAAGGTTTCACATCTAATGGATGCTTGATCCCACCAAGTGTGCCATTATGTATCTTAGGAATCCAAAGAGTAAATAAATGTTGATTAGTTCCTTATTAATGAATAAAATAAAAATCCATGCATAAAAATATAATGAAACTAACACTCTTACCTAATAACTAGGGTGAGCATAAAATAATGAATAAGACCACAAAATAGAGATAAAAACACACAATAATTTTATCTCTTTTTGATATTGATGACCACTTGTTGGCATAGTAGATGTTCATGCTCAGTTTATATCATTAAAGACTTCCATCAATGATTCTCCATGTTGGTATAATTTCTCCAATGGCCACTTGTGGCTTTGCTAGGCTTGGCTTGGTTTGGTGTGAATCTTGGTATCAAATGTGTATAATAAAATTACATTGATGGCTTCTTGAAGGCATTCCTACAGAATAACCTTACACATAAAATTTTGTTTAGGTAGAGTGAGGGAAATTGTATTTATAGATATTAAAACTAACTTTAACCCTAGGGAGGTCAGGTTTAATTATAACTATGGTTGAGTATAAAATAACCTAGGTTGAATTAGGTTAACCCTGGGTTGGGTCAAAGCACTCATGAAGTCTTCACAACTCATTTTAAGATATTTATGAGCTGTGAAAACTCACTTTAGATATTTGTGAGGTTGTGACTCAAATTTTTGGAATATTTGGGATTAATATATGACTTTATTAGCTCTTTTGACCTTGACTTAATATTTATCCAATTATTCCTTTTTAGATAAATGAAATTCACTAATTTAACTTTTAATTTTTACTTAGGCAATTTAATTAATATTTTATTTTAATTAGTATTACTTAGTAATTTTTGGATTTTGGTAATTGTTTTAAATGTTTGAATTAATAGCTTGACATGCCAAGATTTTCAAATTACTAGGTCATAATTTGACTAGGGTTGAAACCAAACTAGGTTACTAATACATATAGGGTAATACCCAAAATAAGAAAGTCTCACCATATTTATGAGTAATTAAATCCCTTACATGGATAAATTTGGGTAATCCAAGTTATTTTTAGGCTTGAATTGTAGTGTTTGCTATAAATTGATCTGAATCATGATTTAAATGCAAAATTGGCAAAAAATGATTGTCTATAAAAATGACCATAGAAAAAAATTCCAAAGCATGACAAATAATAGATTGAGTCAAATAAATACTATGGAAATATGTTGGAAGCAAAATGACTAAGAGGGTGGGGGGAAAGAGGGGTGAATCAGTCTTTAAAAATTTTCATTCAATTCCACTTAGACATACATGAACCATTCTAACAAGCATGTACATCTTAACAAGCATAAGCATCAAATCATAAGAGTATAAAACATATGAACATAAAATATATGTGGTAAAAACTTAAAGGGAAGAAAACCAATTGATGAATAAAATGGACTATAGTCCTATAAGATAAACACCAATCTTTAGTGAAGCACCCACTTCACATGGATCACTAACCCCAACTAGCTCAACACCAACTTGGTTAGGCTTTATCAAGCACTCACTTGCAAGGAAGCACTAATCCCCTAGATTACTCAACACCAAATCATCCACCTAAAGCACTTGATAACCTTTATAAACACTTATTTCTCATACAATAGATGATGATCTTCTTCCTCGGCTCTTTGCTCACTTTTACCCCTCTCAAACTGATATCTAGCCTTCTTCACTCAACTAGCCCTCTTCATGGATTGATTAGATATTTTGAACTTGATCCCAATATGTAGAACCATTTATATATTAATGAAACTTATTTGATGTTACGCATGGCCTCCTTATACTCATAAATGATCTATAATATTTGATTATTCTCTTCACTCTCTAAGCACACATGAATAGGCTTAAACTGCCTTGCCTTTATACAAAGTCACTTGATCATATCCTTATTAGTCAACCACACATTATTATATTCATATTTCATCCATATAATAGGTATTATAATATTAAAATAACATGCCTTAATCATTAATCAATAAATACATTAGGTCAGCCATAGTTCATTTAGCCCTTACTCCTCTTTTAGGCTTTATGGAGACCTAATAGGCCTTCTTAGCAACACATTACCCTTTGATACTATTGAAGCATATTAAAACACCTAAAATAGTATTAAAACATAATATTATACTCCAATATACATTATAAAACTTTAATTTAGGTCCATAACACCTTTTAGGTCCAACCACCATTTGAAACCTTTCTCAAAATATTGTTCATAAAAAGGCCTGTGCATACACTAAAAAATTTGTCTTGAACAATTGAGTCATAAACATGATTTTTATAAAAAAATATGGAAAAAAATAATATATTCAAAAAACTCATGACCTCAAGTTCATTAATGACCTCATTAGATGCTTCAATTCAAGACATATAGGCTCAAACTCTTCTCTGCAAGATACTTGGAATTGCTAACTGACTTCAAAACATAGTCAAGGAAACATGAACTTCTAACACTTGATTGAACATACTCAAAATATTTAAATGTATAAAAAATATATTATAACATCTTATATTATAAATTCCATAAAAATATTACAAGTACAAATGGAAACTATTGGTCTTGCAAACTAATCTATTGACCTTCTCTCTCACAAACTCCACTTAGCCAGATAAGCCATTTTGGATTTAATGTTCTAAATTATTAAATTGAATTCCAAGATTTTTAAAATAATTTATATATCATTAAATTCCAAAATAACATCATCATGCACTCTAATCCATCACTCTTACATGAAAACACATCACGAATCATCGTCTCACTTCTACCTAATTTTCTTACTGTCTACATCACTATGCTTGTTAGTGATTAGCCAAATTGAATTAACAAATTTACATACCTGAGATATGGAAAATATAAAAAAAAATTCATGGAAAACAAATAAAAGTCTCAAATTTTTACCTTTATCCACTTAGAAACTTTGACTTGGTCAACTTTATCTACTAAAATAAATCTCTAAAAAATAAGCACTTTCATGTAAGGTCTACTCACTCACCTAAGAAACCAATCACACCTAGAGGTGACTAAGAGAGTTAAATTCAACCTATAATTAATTTTATAGACATAAAAAATTATTCTAATCTCTTAAGATCAAGATATTCAACATTAGGTCATTATTAGGGTTCTTTGAGGGTTTAGACCATCTTCCAATCTTAACGATCATTCATAAAACTTAACTCCTCTTTATAAAAACCAATGCTCAAAACTTTGAGATAAAACCCTTCCTCACCTACCTTTAATATCTTATATTATCATTCAGATCTTTCACATGTTAATGAGCACTTGAAAAACCTTCTTAGGTAGACAACTCTTCATTATATGTACTCAGAAACCTTGAAACAATTTTTCAAGCCTTTTCTTACAAACCATGACCTAAAAATTTATGCACATGATTAAAACAAATTGAATAAAATTTTTTAATTCTTAAATGACCATCCATTTCTTGGAAACTAATCCTAATACCCCATATGGATATCATCTCTCTTTTAGCGTTGTAAGCCTTAACCTACAAGTCTCATTAGGCCTTAAATCTAACCTTGTAGCCACCCTATAGGCTTCACCTTATAACTATCATATGTTCATATGCTTATTTTGTATGATTAAGAAACCTCATAAACTCACTCTTCTTCAGAGCTTCAATAGAGCATCTTTGGATCTTTTTACAGATCTTCAAAGCTTGACTAAAGATTTTAATAGCTCACTTGGAGCATCTTTAGAGATGCATACATAGATCTTAAAATTTAACCTTATAATCATTTTAAAGGTCCTCAAAACCTCATGTAAAAACTAAAACAACCTTTCTCATGCTTAAAAAATGTTAATAATTCTTTGAAGTTTCACTAAGGATCTTTGTAGCTCATTTAGAGCATCTTTGGAGCTGCTTACACAGATCTTTAAAGCATACAACTTATTCTTTAGAGATCACTCATTTCATTATGATACCTACACATATCATCTCACAAGGTCTATAAAAATATTTTCAAGTTACTTGACACTTGACATATTAACATGTACTCACTCATACTGATCTCAGTTATATAACTAATACACTTCAACTAGTACTTTCACAACTTACTTGACCATGCACTTTCGTAATAACCATTGAAATTAATGACATTAGATTGACATCAATGACAACACTTATTATAATAACTCAAAAATCTCTCCCTTAATCAATGACAATGTTCAATAATCTCCCCCTTTGTCATTGATGGCAAACACACTCAAAAAACTATGTCAACCACTATTGATGGAAATCATCTCTTAGACTTGGTGTTTTATTTTTATCACCCTTTCTGATCTTGCCTTTTCTTTTTCCATTTCTAATCTTTTTCCCCCTTTGACATTAATTACAAAGGTCTTCCACAAATATCATCTCTTTTAGAATGAACTTAGATTACAATACCACTTCATTACAAATCAAACTTAGTTAACAACTTGAATAACTCCCCCTGAAACCAAGCATCTACCATGCTTATGTTGACAATAGACATCAAGGGTCACCTAAAACTACTGAAATCATATTTTCTCCCTTTGATTTGATACTATCTCTCAAATACACTAGATGACACAAAATATTTATAAATTATGGCAACCACCTATGACAATCATTCTTAGAAACTTCTTTCACTCAGGTCACTTAACCAATTGATCCATCAAAAACTCAAAAAATAGAGCCTATGAAGCATCTCAGACACAATCTCTCATTAAATCTATGCATATAAAAATGAAATCACTTTTTTGACAAAGAACTTAGAGCTACTAAGCTCCCCTTTAGACCAAGCATATATTCTTTAAAAGAACTAGAGACTCAGATCACTTATCTTTCTTGATATGACAAAAGAAGATCAAAATCTTGACCAAAAACAAGGATATCCCATACTTGATACCAAATTTAGAATTAGGAACTCCCCCTTTGTCTTCACAGATCAAGTTCAACTACTCAAAGAAGCATATATCAAAAGTTTACCTCTTATATATCAATTATCTGCATATTGACTTTTGATACCTGATAACAACCTTAGACCTCTCATCACACACCCTTATACACTTCAAACCATATAGCTATCAAAATAGGAATGGATAATATGCATCTTCATCTCTTTGCTTATAACATAGATTACAACCTTAATTGACTACAACTTCACGCTTCTACTGATAGAAGAATGTCTCCAAGAAGCTTAATAGAGCCACCCATTTTCATAAGGCACTAAAACAACAAACTCAAGAGATTCTTAGATATTCATATTTTCACAAAACTAAATATTCTTCAACATCCTTTTAGAATTGATTGGCACTATAGGATTTATCTCATCATCAACCATTTGATCATGAATGTGAGATGATATTAGACATTACTTAATTTCTCATCTGAGGCATGGTCTATCTCAACAAGTAGTCCACTTGACCTTGTAGATTGGTCATGATTTATCTTTACTACTTTTGGTTTCAATACATTCATTTTCCTTCTTAGCTTTCTTTTTTGCACTCTAAGAGCTCTAAAATTCCTATTTTGACTTGATGACCTTATAAATCTATTAGGATAGAATCTTGTAATGTGTCTTATATTATAAAAATTATAATAGACCACATTATACATACCATTTGATTAATGTAAATTATGACTCCTTCTATAGTTTCATGAGTAATGATTCTTGGAGGGTCTTCTACATTCTCTTGCTCTATGACTAAACTAATTACATTCAAAATAGTAACCATTGAAATAACTAGCATACCTTATAGCATTGGTTTGTTTTATAGGTCTTTTCATGTTTACCTTCTTGTCTTCAATAGTATTCTCTTTTACTTTAGATTTTTTATTTTGGTCTTCTTTGAAACCAAGACCTTTCTTGTCACTTGTAGAATTTTGATTATTCAAGATATCATCTAGAGCCTCACTACTCTATCCAAATTTCATAAATATTTTCACCTTTCTAGATACTTGATCCAAATCATTTTTTTTTAGATTCTATTTTAGTTTTATATCTATTTAGACTACAACCTCATGCTTTGGTATAACATAGACTACAACCTTCCTTGACTATAACCTTCTATTTTAGTTTTATTTTTTTTGAAAATAACTCTGA
Organism: Torreya grandis; assembly: GCA_037957365.1. Lineage (NCBI taxonomy): Eukaryota > Viridiplantae > Streptophyta > Pinopsida > Cupressales > Taxaceae > Torreya > Torreya grandis. The sequence continues at coordinate 537,753 of JARHVA010003641.1, forward strand.
GGCACTCTTCCTCTTTATATTTTAGGATTGTTGTCACAATATCTATCTAGGTTTCAACTTGTTAGATGATCTCTTCGTGATCCTTGGTATTTCCACTTAGTCTTTCTTCAAAAAAATTGATTTATTCCTCATAGTCCTAAACTAATGACTATAGTTTCTTGTTATTTTTATTCATAAGCTTTAATTCTTTTAAGGTACTCATGAGCTCAACTTCAAGATCCACTTTATCTTCTCCTTCTTCACTATCATACATATCTCCAAAATTAATGCATTCTTCTTCTTGGGAGTAACCTAATTCTTTGATCATGAATAGGACTTCATTGCCAACCTGATTAATAATTTCATCATCACTTTTAGAGTCACTCCTTTCACTCTCGTCTAAGGAACTACTATCTTCTTTGGTATATAATCTTATCTTTTTCTTGAATGACTTCTTCTTACCTTCATAATTTTTGGAACTTTTCTTGAACTTGTCATACCTATAGGATTTATTGTCTATATCATGAGGTTCATCATGTTCTTCATCATCCTTAGCCTTATGCTTATGAGGACACCTATTTGTAAAATGTCTAATTTCCCCATAATTGAAACACTTGAATGGCAACTTACCTTTGTACTTACATGAACCTATCTTTAGCTTCCTAACAAACATGGTAACCAATTCATCATCATAAATATATTAACATACCTTATACTTGACCTTATTAGCTTTTGAATTATTTTTAGCTTTGAAATCTACTTTTTTGGGAGCTTTCTTTCATTTTTTCTCATCTCATAGGTAGTCAAGATGACATGAAGCCCATCCATCTTGCATCTCTTCTACTATAGATATCTTAGATCAAACTTAGGATTTAGCGATCTCAACACCTTTTAGACAATAGTAGACTCTTTCACATATTCTCCTAATCCTATAATGATATTGACAACTTCATCAATCCTCAATAGGTAGGATGCAATAGTTTCATCTTCATTCATATTTAGGATTTCAAACTATCTTTTGTGGGTTTGCAACTTGGCCAACTTAACCTTGGTGTCTCCTTCATAGATGGTATTAAATTTGTCCTATATAATTTTGAATGCTACACAATTCATTACCTTTATAAGCTCTACCTCTTATAGGCAACAAAGAATAACATTCACTTCTTCGGAGTTATTTTCACTAGCTTTCTTACATGTTACATCTATTGGTGGAATAGGAGGTACAATATAACCATCCACAATTGATTATTAAATATCATGTCATTTCATAAAATTAGATATATCTTCATTCTAACATTAAAAAATGCATAGTTATATCCATTGAAAAATAGAGCCTACTAGTAGATAAATCACCTTGTGCTTACTAACTAGTCATCCTTACTTCTTAGGATCTCCTTTAAGATTTTAGACGTAATTTAAAGGAATATGATCTAATACCAATTATTAGAAGAAAAATGATTGATAGGAAGGGGTGAATAAATATTTAAAAATTTTCATTCAATTCCACTTAAACATAAATGAACCATTCTAATAAGCATGTACATCTTAGTAATCATAAGAATCAAATCACAAGAGCATAAAACACATGAACATAAAAAATACGTGGGAAACCCTTAAAGGGAATAAAACACATTTATCAATAAAATGGAATATATTATTATAAGACAAACACAAATATTTAGTGAAGCACCCACTTCACATGGAGCACTAACCCCAACTAGCTCAACACTAATTTAACTAGGCTTTAGCAAGCACCCACTTACAAGCATGCACCAACCCCCTAGTTGACTCATCAAAAAATCAGCCACCTAAAACAAATTATAACCTTCATAAACCCTTATTCATCATAAAATAGATGATGATCTTCTTCCTCATCTCTTCATTCACTTTTATCCCTCTCAAGCTGATCTCTAGCCTTATTCATTCAACTAGCCCTCTTCATGGCTTGATTAGATTTTATGACCTTGATCCTCATATGTATAAACTATGTATATATTCATGAAAATTATATGATAGTATTCATAACTTAATTATTCTCATAAATTATCTATATCATTCACTTCTTCTCTTCACTCTCTAAGCACACATGAATAGGCTTAAACTGCCTTACTTTTTATACAAGTCACTTGATCATATCCATCTTAGTCAAACACACATTCTTATATTCATAGGCTATCCATATAATAGGTCTTTAATCTTAAAATAAAATGCCTTAATAATGAATAAACCAATAAATTAGGTCAGCCATAGCTCAATTAGTCCTTAATCTACTTTTAGGATTTATGGAAACCTAATATGCCTTCTTAGCAACACACTACCCTTTGATTTTATTGAAGCATATTAAAAAATCTCACACAGTAGGAAAAAATCATATGCTAATCTAATATACCTTATAAAAATTTAATTTAGGTCCATAACATATTTTATTTCCAACCACCATTTGAATCCTTTCTCAAAATATTGTTCATAAAAAGGCCTTTGCATACACAAAAACATCTATCTTGAACAACTAAGGCATAAACATATTTTTTACAAACAACTATGGAAAAAATTCAAATATTTAGAAACCATATTACCCCAAGGTTATTATTGACCTAATCATATGGTTCAACTCAAGACATACAAATTCAAACTCTTCTCTACAAGATACTCACTTAGAACTACCAACTGACTTCAAAACATAGTCAAGGAAACATGAACATCTAACACCTAATTGAACATACTCAAAGGATCCAAATGTATAAAAAATATATTATAACATCCTTAGATAAACTTCCATCAAAATGATTACAAGTACAAATGGAAACTATTGGTCTTGTAGACCAATATGTTGACCTTCTTTCTCATAGACTTTACTTAGCCATATAAGCCATTTTAGCTTCAATGTTCTAACTTAATACACTAACTTCCAAGATTATAAAAAGTATTAATAGATCATTAAATTCCCAAATAAAATCATCATGCACTTCAATTCATCACTCTTACATGAAAACATTTTAGTAATCATCTTCTCACTTCTGCCTAAGTTTCTTATTGTTTACATTACTAGGTTTGTTAGTGACTGGCTAACTTGAATCACCAAATTTTCACACCTAAGGTCTAGAACCTATACAAATACCTCCAAGGAAAACAATACTAATCTAATAGTTTGACCTTTATCCACTTATCAAATTTGACTTGGTCAACTCTATCTACTATAATAAATCTCTAAAAAATAAGCACTTTCCTATAGGGTCTACTCACTCACTTGAGAAACCAATCACACTTAGAGGTGCCTGAGAGAGTTTAATTTAACCTCCAATTGATTTTATATCCTTACTAAACTATTATGAGATATCTAGAATAAGATCTTAAATATCAAGTCATTGTTAGGGTTCTTTAAGGGTTTAGACCATCTTTTAGTCTTAACGATCATTCATAAAACTTATCTCCTCTTTCTAAAAACCAATGATCAAAAATTTGAGATATGACCCATCCTCATCTACCATGAATAGATTATATTCTCATGTATATTATACACATATCAATGAGCACTTGAAAAACCTTCTCTAGTAGACAATTCTTCATTATATGCACTCAAGAGACCTTGAAACACTTTTTCAAGCCTTTTCTTGAAAACAATGACTTAAAACTTCATGTACATGCTTAAAAAACTTTAATCACCTTTGTCAATTATAAACTACTCACCCATGTCTTTGAAACTAATCCTGATACCCCATCTAGCCATCATCTCTCTTTTTAATTTATAAGCATTGACCTACAAGTTTCATTAGGCTTTGAATCTGACCTTCTATCCACCATATAGGCTTCACCTTAAAAATCTCCTATGTTCCAATGCCTCTTTTGTATTCTCAATAAACCTCATACACTCAATCTTATTCAAATCTTAAATAAAGCATCTTCAGAGATTCTTACAGATCTTCAAATCGTGACTAAAGATCTTTGTAGCTTACTTGGAGCATATTTAGAGCTACATACATAGATCTTCAGAGCTAAACTTCTCATCATTTTAAAAGTCATAAACACCTCATGTAAAAAATTTAAAAACCTATCTCATGCTTAAACATTGTCAAGCATTCTTTAGAGCTTGATGTCTAATCTTTGTAGTTCATTCAAAACATCTTCAAAGCTACTCACACAGATTTTAGGAGCATACAACTTATTCTTCAAAACTCACTCATTTCATCATATTACTTGCACATATCATCTCAAAAGGTCTAGACAAAAGTTTACAAGTTACTTGAGACTTGAAATACTGACTTGTACTCACTCATGTTGATCTCAATAATATAACTAACACTCATCAACTAGTACTTTCATGACTTACTTGACCATGCATCTTCACAAGAACCTTTGACATTAATGACATTATATTCACATAAATGGCAACACTTATTCCCAAAACTCAAAAATATCCCCCTTAATCAATGACAATGTTTAACAAAATCAAGATCAAATAAGTGAGGGTCACAAAAGGATAAAATTACCTTAACTAGGCATGACCACCATAGTGAAGCTTTTGATCAAGGAGAAGTATTCATAGATGGAAGATATAACTTTTAAAAACATGTAATACATTGGTAACTGATCAAAAAAATTAAAATTAATTTGGACCCATGTGGCCTAAACTGATGTATTAGTCCAATACTACCATGTTACCAATATTTAATGGAAATGTATATACCCAAAAAAGATATTGCTTTGAAGATAAGCACACATTAAATTTGTGCCTTAATTTGGACCTTTGATTTAATGTTTGTAACCACTTGGTAAGTAGGTAATATTATCAAAAGTATATATAAAGCCAATAATAAGACAAAATTAGGGATGGTTGATTAGTTTTAGATAAGTTTAGTAGAGGACCAAACACTTTTGTTCTATAATTTCCTATTTTTTTAGTTAATTTTTCTTGTGAGTAATGTTGTTGTGAATCATTTTATGTAATTACCTTGACTATGGTGGATCCAAACACTATTTTTCAATAAAATATCTAAAAATTTGAAAGTAATTGAAGACTATTATGCAATATATATGTATGTACATGGTGATTTTGTCCATATTTATTCATAGTTGAATACTTCAAACTCTTGCATCATATGTGTTCATGTTTATGTGTATACTAGCGAAGAAATATATTGGTTATATGTATTTCATATAAATCAAATGAATTAGAATTATTCTAGCTATAAAGCATGCTTGCATATTTATCTTTACCCTCACCTTTTTATCATTTTTATATACATCTGTTGGAGTAGGTAGAATATATCTAAATTTATAATCCATGTTTACAAGCTTTATCTTTATTACTAATCTTGTCATTATTTTTAATGCATTATTAAATTCTTATGTGTAATGAATAATGATTGAATTAGATATATCTTAATTAAAAAATCATTTTTATTTATTTTATAAGAAATTAAACCACAAAACCATACTTATTATTTTTCTGAGTTTATTTTAAATATCCCCCTTAAAATGGAACAATTTTACATCAACTAATGAACTACCCTACAAGCCAAGACCTATAAATAGTATACATTGGGGATGTTTTATCTCATTTCAGGTAAGGTTAGGTGGTTTTATACTTTATCTAAGTTGGCATGTTAAAAAACACATTAACACCATGTTTATTCCTCTTCAAATTTTAAGAGTGATTTTGGGCATGTGGTGGCTCTACATCTATGTATTTATCTATAAACTCATCACACTTGGTTTTTTTGGAATTGAAACACGTTAAATTTTTTTTTTTGATTTTATTTTTTAATATTAAATATGAAACTAAAGGAAGGTTCAAAAATTCAACCTCCTTACACTTATTTTGCATTAAATTGTGTGTATATATGAAGGAAGTAGTATTTGAGGATATTTGATTCTAGCGTGCCCTATAAAACTAGTCACATGTAGAGAAATATCTAAATTTATCTCAGTGATTCTTAATATGAAACTACTTATTATAGAATAATTTAACCTTTTTTCTCTTACCCATTATTACCATTTACTACATGCCTCTCACCATGTATCTATTCTAATTTATGACTATATAAGGTAATCCTTGGGTACCCATGATCTCTATGCCATGCATAATAATAAACATCCATCCCATCTAATTTCATTTTATATATGTCCATATATTAATCACCCATGTTAAGATGGATTTTTTTTAATGTGTATAACACAAATATATTTATAGCCTCTTCTTTTATGGCTCTAGTTTTGTGCCATAGAACTCTGACTAAAGTAAGGTATTTTTTTAGATAGTTATATTTATAGAAATGATATTCCATATATTCTATTTCATCCCAAAAAATTATCCTTTTTTTATAGGATAAAAAAATAGGTTTTATAGGGATCTTGGAACCATGAAAGTGAAATATAGAAAGTATCAACGAGCCAAACAAAGGCCACCCAATAAAAATATCAAAAAGTAACTATACTATACTAAAAACAATAGAAACAGAAGCAACATAGATTAGGAAGGTGATTTAAATTTTTTGGAAATAATGGAGCTTTATTCCTATTTTAGTTAAGGATCTAGATTAATAAATTAGTATAGAATATATAAATAATTACATTCTTAATTTGTGTAATTGTTTATCTTTTTCACCTTTATAAAAATAGCAATAAATAGGAAAAAATATAAATTAGCTAGAAAATATATTGAGACAGCTAATACAGAGGTTAAAAATGGTTGTGTAGGACTAATAATGTGTTGTAAACCTAAATATATCTTTCTTTTAGTGAAAGGATAAGAACAATGAAAATTGGATACTTTGATGTCTTATGTTGTTGTTCATTCCTATCACTATTGTCCAAACTGATCATAGAGACCTAAAAATTTTTGGGTAGTTTTATTGTGCCTGTGTGAGCCTCCCTATGAAAAATTGAGTGTTGGTTATTGATGGAACTCATTTTGGAGCTGATTTTGTCTTCAAACCCTAACCCTCCATTATGCTTGATAAAATGATATTTGAGTCACTTGATAAAGAGGGGGGTTAGTGTGTAATATGTACTGAATGTGCAATCCACACCTCTTGTGTTGGCATACTACCTATATACCAATAATTTAAAGAGGGATCAAGCCATATGTTGTTTTCCCACCTAACATGATTTGTGTAATAGTGTGATGTAGATTCAAATGCCAATTAGATAGTGTTTGAGGTGGCTAGGGATGGTATGATGGTTTGGGTAAATTTGATACTATGTTGGGTGAGTGTGTGCAAAGAATAGGGAAGTTTTCCTCAGTGCTTTATTTGTATTCTTGCTTATATTCTTGTTCTCTCTCTATGCACATTCCACTCTAAAACTGAGAACTAGGCTTATATGAAAGCCACTCTGAAATGATGCCAACCACCTACAAATGGAATAAGGTATGCAACTCCCGAGAATACATAATTAATACAATTTACTAGAAATAAAATAAGGTAATTGTGTTGTGTACATTTCCCCCAATCACTAGTGTATGTAACATGGATTCTGATCTAGAAGTTGTAGCAACTACCCAATCTAAAACTAGAAGTGAGAGCCACCATGCCACACATGATGCCCATTATATCTAGATAATCTAAGTAAAAATACACTAAAACTACCCAATCTAAACTAAATTGTAGCTAATAAAACTATAATTGACCTTAATTTTTTGTTTATTTTTTAAAATTTTAAGTTTTTAGCTATTTAGATAGGAGCATCGAAAAGTGGACACTTTGGTCTCTAGTGTTGTAGTTCAAATATGGTACTCTTATCCTTTTCTAATTCTGATTACTATTCTGTATTCATCACTATTTTTTGGTTTGTTTTACATTTTTTTAATTCTAATTGATGTTTTGAGTGTTTTGAAGACTAATTTTGACTAGTAAAAGGCTTTGAGCTTTGTGATAAAACCTCTATTTGTTGCCCCCTCTTTTGAGGGTAGGAATAAAGACCCTCCAATGACTTCCTTAAAAAAAAGAGCCCTAAAAATGTGTTATTATATGAAATAAATGATATATCAATGATGATTGAAAAGGCATCTCAAGATATAACATAGTTTATATTGAAGATTGTTAGATCAATAGGGGTATGCCTAGATAGATGTAACAATGTAATAGCATGTGTAGTATATTGAACTAAAACTAGAAAATTGGTTAGTTGTCAAGGAGGTATAGATCATGATTTATATCATGGAATATAGGAAGGAAAGATAATGTATGATGGGGATCATGGCATTGTAAACAACTGAGAATAAAACAATCAAACAAACATGTAAGGCAAGAAGTAAGAAGCATACACAAGAGGCCAAGGGACCAAGCAAACAAGGGGCATGGGCACATGTCACTCAGACTAGGAAAGAAAGCATATAATGCATGTTTAAATGCCCACATACACATACAATTTCAAGCAAGAAAGATTGGCATGAGGACCATAAGCACATACAAGAGTACAAGTAAAGGACATTGACAAATGTCCTAAGGCACACATAAGTAAAAAAAAGAACTGAGACATGTAATCACATATAGCTACTCAAATCAAGAAAGGAAGGCATGTAACTACTGGAAATACTATTACATCTAACTAATCAAATCAAGAAGTGAAAGTATGTAAAACATGTAGTACAAGACTAGGTAGATGCTAAGAAATACACAAGTTTTATATAATAGTAAGTGTCGATACAATACTTTGTGTAAGCTAGTAAGTAATGTACATCAACATGATAACTAGAGTGTTTGGTTTAGGAATGACATAACTTGGATGGTTTAGTCATGTAGAAGGTTCCCCTAGTGGGCAGATATGTCAATGTATGTCTTGAATGTAAAAGTAGGATACCCCCTCAATGGGTAGAGTGAATCAATCAAGGATCTAGGTGTCACTGCACACACTCAAATAAGATCAAGTGAAGCATGGTAATGTAGATAAATTGATAAATAATAACATAGACTAGAAAAATGTAAGTCTATCATGGTAGCATAAATTTAAAGCATGGACAATTCATATAATTGAAAAGTTTTTGGTATTTTGAGTTTTTTGAATGTATTTGTATTTTGACATGTTATATTATTTTTTATATTTTGCAATATTTTATTATTTTTGGTATTTTTAAATATTGTATTATTTTTGGTATTTTGAAATATTGTATTATTTTTGGTATTTTAAAATAATCTATGTACAAATAACTAAAAATATACTATGTATAAGTAAGCTAAGAAATTATGTATAAGAAAGACTAAGAAGAAATGATACTAGCTAATGAGTTTCATAAGAGACTCCCTATCATGATGTCTTGTATCAAGGAAAGGGATTTTATGTGATCATGAAGCATGATGGAAGGGCTAAGACTATGAATTTGAAAGATGTGTATGCTTTAAGTGCTCTAAAATATCTATAGTGGAAACTAACTATGGTCCTCCCTATAAATTTGAGAAGTGGATACAACTAAGGGGCTCTTAGGGACCCATCTAGTAGTAGAAGAAGCTCTCTAAAAATGTGCTCTATATGTAGAGGCATGAGACCTCAATGATACTACCTTGGGTGTGAATAATGTAGCTAGAAATTATCTAGAGTCCTTAAACTGTCATTGACTTAGTGGTTGCTCTAAAAGAGCCCTCCATAGAAGTGTATGAACTCTCTGTATTGGCAAAGGAGGACTTGATTGTGTTTAAATTTTAACTAGAGGAAGAAATGTAATTGGTGGAAAAGATAAAATTAGTGATTGTAGAGTAGGAGATGGCTCTACAGTGGGGAGTGGTAACTCATACGTAACTCCACCAAATGTAACAACCTAATTAGTGTTATTGTATTTCATGCATATATGAATTGTAGAAGGTATTTCATAAATTTTTTGGATCCATGGTTGACCAAGTAACATATCAAAGACTTATTCACTAGGAATAATAGTAAATGGTGTGGCCACATGTATTAGACCAACCTATAAAGGAAGTAAAATCTCATCTAATGAACTCGATATGTGCCCATTGAATCCATTGATAAATATGTCTATTGGGGTGATATATTGCTTTGGATATCCCAAATGTTGAATTAATGTCATAATGTACATGTTCAAACTAGATCCATTATCTATGAGAACACTATGAATGGGATGGTGATCAATGTAGGCTATGATAAAGAGTGCATAGTAATCAGAATCATCCTCAACTATCTTTTACTCTAAAAAGGAGATCAAAGGTCTAGCTAGAAATATAGAATTATACACACCAATCATGTTTCTCAAAGAATGTGACTCAACTAAATGTTCTTGGTATGTAGCTGGTGGAGGATGTACATGATATGCATGGTGAACACCTAATGTACCCTCTATTTCTTATTTAAAATTCTATGAGAAATGATCTAAGATAATTTTAGAGCCTTGTCCTATGTTTGCTTTACTTGACAAGGATCAAATGGAGTGATAAGATAAATAAGGTTACCATCTATCAAGTCATATATCCTATGTCTTAAAATAATGCATTTATTCATTTTGTGGCCTAGTGCCTTGTGAAAATCATAGAATGCATTCTGATCATATCTTCATGGAAGAGGCTTTGTTGTATCAACCTCCTAAATAGGAGGGAGAGATATGATATTGCATTCCAATAGTTGTTGTAAGACTCTAGCTGGAGATACCAGTAGATTGGTAAAGGCTCACCGAGGAGGCACTAATACAACCATTCATTGAGGGGGCTCTAAAGCTGCATTGACTATGGGTTGATTTTGACTTTGCTATCATTAGCCTTTACTTTGTATGGGACTTTATTGTTACTCTTATTTTTTATTTGTAATATGCTTGTGTACTTGAGTTTTCTCATTGAAAGTAATTTGGCTTCCCTTCCCTTTAGTGTTTGACATAACTTAGTGAAGGAATATTTTTTTTTAAACATTATTGACTCATGCAAATCTAGATGAAGACTCTATTTGAAGAGATCTTGTAATTTTTTATCAGCCATGGGGATAGTCATTTTAGCCAAGAGAATCTTATATCTAAGAACATAATCTATAAGATACTCATTTGACCTTTGTTTCTATTTTGTAACTTGGGCATAAAAAACCTTGTCACATATTTCAATGCTAAAATGAGCTACGAACATGTTAACAAAAGGACTTAATACTTTAATAGACTATAAAACCATTGTAGAGAATAATCCTTTAAAATTAATGGAAATAGCTTGTTTAGTAGCCAATAATTTGGCATATAGTCCAATAATGTTGCATGAAAGGCTCTCAAGTGTGTCTCTGGATCACCCTTACCATCATATAAAGTGAGCTTGGGTTGAACAAAACCTAGTGGCAAGGGTGTAGACGCAATATGGCATGCCAATGGTGTATGAAGTAGATCAAGAGAGTCTAAATCCTATGATGGTCTAGAGGCACTTTGCTCAAGATGTATCGCCTTAGATTGAAGATATTTTATCTCTTACATAAGGGCATCCATATCAGTAGATGACGATGTACTAGATGTAACTAGTGGTACCACATATGAAGGTTGGGCTACTATAGGGGGTTATTGAGACATAATTTCCCCCGTAGTGTCATTTACAGATTTTTTTCTAAAAGAATGGAAGACTCAACTTGTTTAGGCTTTTTGATTTTCATGATAAATTGTAATTTAATGGCATGTTCTTAGAGTTGTTCCCTAAGTCTCTCTCTAAAACTCTATAGAATCAAATATTTGCCAATGATAACATTATTATCAATAATAAGGGATAGTGGATCAGTACCCCTATGTGGTAGATCATGAGAATTTATGTGTACATCATCATTTTTATTCTCATACTTCTCATTATCATAATTATCCTCATGGAAATTAGTGTAATATGGATGTGTAGGATCTATAGTAGGAGCTTGAGTTGGTTATTTATCCATGGTATATGGATGGGTTGGAAGAATCTAGGTGAATTCAAGAGGGTTGCCACTAAATCTTGCACTTTATCTCAAAGGAAGAGATGCAAGGAGATTAGGTGGCATAAGGAAAACAACTTGAAAAATGAAAGATAAGATTAAATAAATGTAATCTAGGATAAATAGTGAACTAGAATATGCATAAAAAGGATATGAAGCTTATTAACATGTAAGGTGATACCTCAAAAAGCATATGGACCTAGTATATTCTACTAAGGCTTAAAAGAAATTATTTTTAAAATTATTATGGTGAATTTTAAAAATTAAATATGAAATTTTGATTTATATATGTAGGAAAAATCAGAAGAATATTGCTAAAATTAGTAAAGAATTTTCCCAATGGTTTCTAGGGTTTTTGTGTGAAAATGAAGTAAGTTGGGTTCACCAAATGATTTAAATTTTTTGAGAATAATGGAGTTTTATTATTATTTTAGTTAAGGGTATATATTAATAAATTAGTAAAGAATATAGAAATAATTACAATCCTACTTTGTGCAATTATTTATCTTTTTCACCTTTCTAAAATTAATAATAAATAGGAAAAAAATATAACTTATCTAGAAAATAGACTAAGACAATTAATATAGAGGTTCAAAATGGTTGTGCAAGACTGGGAAGGTGTCATAAACTTTAATCTATCTTTTTCTTAGTGAAGAACAAGAGTGCCAAAAAGTGGATGATTTAGTATCGAATGTTGTTCATTCTTACTGCTATTATCCAAACTAATCACAAAGCCTTGAAACTTTTTAGATAGTTGCATTGTGCCTATGTGAGTTTTCCTATGAAAAATTGAGCACTAGTTGTTGACAAAACTCAATGTGGATCTTATTTTGTCTTCAAACCCTAACCCTCCATCATGCTTGATAAAATTATATTTGAGTCACTTGATAAAGGGGGGGTTTAATGTGTAATATGTACTGAACATGTAATCCACACCCCTTGGTGGGCATGCTACCTACATACTAATACTCTAAACATGGATCAATCCATATGTAGTTTTCCCACCTAATGTGCTTTTTAAAATAGTGTGATGTGGATGAAAATGCTAATTTGATAGTGTTTGAGGTGGCTAGGGACTTGTATGAGGGTTTGAGTATGTTTGTTGTTATGTTGGGTGACTATGTGTAAAGAATAGGGAAGTTTTCCTTAGTGCTTTATTTATATTCTTGATTGCTTTATCAGTTTGGTTACCTCCCTTGTAAATGAGCTTTGAGTGGGATTTTATAGGGAATTATTGGTCATGGGTCAAATTTATTCATGATTGGCTGACCTAATTAAGGATAAAGACTAGATGAAATTGATCATTGGGGCTCAAAGTGTAAAAGGATAAGAGCATAAAAAATGGGACACTTTGGTGCCTGATGCTATAGTCCAAATGGGGAACTCCTATCCTATAGGCTCAAGACCTAAGGAAATATGATTATCATGGGGAATACTATCTGGTTGAGGTAGAATTAGGGTTCAAAAGCTTCTTAATGACTAGTAATGAGAAAAAGGTGTCGTTGAAGGTTTTTAAGAGCATGCAAAAAGGACCTATGGATGGGGTGTTGAAAACCACACTCAAACTACCAATTTGGACATTTTATACGACTATAGAGGGGGTCCATCCAATGGTTATTTAAGATTCTTCATTGGGATGTCCTACTTAACCTTTGAGATCTTATCCCAAGTGTGGTTGTTAAGAGGCATCTTAACAACTACAAATATCATATGAGACATCTTTTACCCTTATACTTGAAGAGGAGTCTTATTTATGGGGGGAAATTTAGGGGAACTAGGTGGAGGGTATCCAAGATCATAAGAAACTATTTAATAGGGTTTGATCAGGCTTATAAGATTCGATAAAGTTTTACACTATAGATTTAACCTACCTATGAAGAGAATTTCATTCCTGTATAAGATTTGTGAGGACCAACCCTACCTCTTACACCTTAGAATTTAAAAAATATAACTACACCTTGTTACTTTTCATCTCCTTTAACATAATGGATTTATCCTTTTGGGTAGTCTCCTTAGAAGTTCCCATAGCAAGGGTGATTGTCTTGGGTTTAGGTATGAAGAGATTAAGGGGGAGGTGATTGAAAGGGAATTTGAAAAGACTATCTTAGGGGGTGATCTTAGAAGGTTAATATAATCGTATGGTAGGATCCTCATTCAAGGAGTCATCCTAAGATTCCTCTTTAGTGGATGATCCCCTTAGGGAACCTCTTGACCTTGTAGGGTTTGGTCATATTTAATGAAGAGGAAGATTAACCCCTAGTGTAGGATAGGGTTAGTCTCATTAACTTTATGAGCCAAAGTGGTGCATTCAAGAGAATTAAATAGGAAGAAATATAGACTTATCTTATATCCTATAAAGTGATTCAAAAACAAAAAATGGTGAGAAAAAATCAAGATTTATTTACCCTTAAGGGTCATATAATTCATTACCTAGAGATAGATTTCTGGCCAATGACGAGGAATGTCTACTTGGGGGAAGACTTTCTTTTCGGTCTTCACAAAATCATTCATCCCAAAATATCATTGAAGGAGATCCTTTTTTTTTGGTCCTTGAATGACTTCATACCTTCATAAGACATGTTGGTTGCTTCCCCAATAAATTCCTCCTTATAATGATTTTTATGCCATGGATTGTCACCTTGCATTTGTTTCAAGACACTATAAAATCCTAGGCTAATTTTACTTCATGATTTGTGATTCTCATAATGAACTTAGTGAGACCCCCTCATTTGAGTTTATTCTAAATTTTTTTATGCACTCACAATTATGTGCATGAGATGGGCTCAAGCATTTCTCGATCTCCTCCCATCAAAATGGTGTTAATAAATTTGAGGCAATTAGGTAGATAGTTTTAGATAGAGTGATTTTTAATAATGTGAATGATGTTTGAAAAGCCCGTCAATATCACCCTATAACAATTATACCTCTTCATATGATTATAATTATGGATTATCATATTTATATACACCCCTTGAATGAAAAATTACATGTGTGTGGTGGCATGATGTCACATTTAGACAGTGGTACTTTCATCCCATAAGGCTTTGAGGATGTTATTAGGAACATTTATTACTTCATGATAGTTATTTAAAATATGGATTTCTACTCCAATGTTGGTGAGTTGATCCACTACCCCATTACTTTCTCAATAGGTATAAATAATTTGAATATGAGTCATGCCCCTCAAGAGTTTCTTGGTGTCATTAATGATAGATTTGATATAATGAAAGGGGGTAATTTTCCCTTCCAAAACATTTAAGATATGTAATGAATCACCCTCCATGCTTATTATTATATTATTGAGTTTAGAAGCCAACTAGATAGCCCAGAGGGCTACCTTGGCCTCTATAAGGTGGTTTATTTGGGTCCCCAAAGGCCATGCATAAATGGCTAGCATCTCTCCTTTTGAATTCCTTATGAATCTTCCTCCATCTGTAGGGCCCGAATTTCCTTTAGATGTGCCATCAAATTTAAGTTTCACCTAGCCTTCTAGTGGACCCTTCCATTTTGTATGTTTACGAATTATAGATTTAGAAGGGGAGCTAAAATGTTGAACTATGTCCCAATTATTTAGAATCTATATTGCTGAAGGAGAATTAGGTTCTTTATCTTTAGGGGAAAGTTTTTCAATTTTTCAAAATAGCCTCGTAGATATGAAGGAAAGCCCCTTTAGGTTTGTGACTTTTATTTATGAAAAGGCCATCATTACAGGCTTTTTAGACACACCAAAACCACTGAGGAAGAGCTAGGCACCACAAGAAATCCATAAAGGGGAGATTCTAAGGAGATTTCCATTGAATTATGAGGTTAAGGACATTATTTATATTGACCCATGTCAAGTTGAATTTATTTAGTAACTATTTAAATAATGTCAAGTTGAAAGGACACTCTAGGAATAGGTGATATATCAGATCCTTTGCATTCTATCATATAGGGAATCTATTGGGGATAATCAATCCCCTTTTTTCTAGGTTATCCACTGTCAAAATTTTGTCCTATGCCACTAGCCAAAAAAATAAATTTACTTTAGGAGTCAAATGTTTCACCCAAAAAAATTTCTATATATTCCATTCACTTCCTAGATTAAGGTTAGTGGTATGTCTTGAGGCCATTGAGTAAGAACTATTATCTTCAATAGTCAAGTAAAGTGATCTTCTTTTTAGAGAGTAGATATATGAACTTGACTCATTGATAAGTTGAGGGACTGAATATTTAGTGATTCTTCTACTTAAAATCCTTCACAAGGGAGTATTTTTCAGTGCTTTACACCTTCATTCATTTCTCATTAGTCTTTTATTTTAGGTCCCCATCTTTGGTTGAGGTATCTATACTAGCCAACCTAAATTTATTGTGTGGATAGGGGGGTGGAGGATAGCTAGGTATCTTCCCAAAAGTCAATTTTCTCACCATTATAAATTTTACATATAATTCCTTTCTTTAAGAGATCTTTGTAGTTGGTGATATCTTTCCAGAAGGAAGATCCATCCACAAGACCTTCTTCCCATAGGAATTCATCTAATTCTACTCCTTCCAAGTATTTATCTTTGATAATTCTTGCCCACTCACCATTTTCCTTCATCAATCATGAACCCATTTTTGCTAATAGGGCTCTATTCATATATTTAATGTTTCTCAGGATGAGGCCTCCATTTGATTTTGGAAGACAAGCTTTTCCCCAAGTAATAAGGTTATACTTGAATCTTTCTTTAGTACCCTCCATAGAATTTTTTTTTGAATTTGTTCAATTTTAGTGGCCACATTGGAAGGCATTCTAAAGATAAACATCTTGTAGATGGGAATGCTCTAGCTCGAGGCCTTGAGTAGTTGGTATTTCCCTACTTGAGTGAGAAGGTGACCTTTCCATCCGTCTAGTTTCCTTTGGATACAGTCGATGATAGGGTTCCAAAGTTTAGAATTCATATTTTCTTTAAAGAGACAAATTCCTAAATGACTTTTTGGAATATTTCCCACTTAATAGTACAATATTCTAGTAATTCTTTTTTGTTGAAAGAGATGAATGTTAATGAAAAAAAGAGAGATTTTTTGAAAGTTGGTGCACTAATTGGAGACATTTTCATAATTATTTAAAATGCATTTTAGTTACATTATTTCCTATATAGAGGCTTCTCCTAAAATGATGGTGTCATCACTGAACTATTCATGTGTGATAGGTTCAATATTTAGAGCCACTAAAATTCCTTTGATCGGTCCATGAGTATGGGATTTTAGTAGGATTCTACCCAACATTTATATAAGAATGATAAAGAGGTAAGGAGAGATAGGGTCACACTATCTTAGTCCTCTTGAATTAAAAAAAATCATTTTAGAACACCATTTATGATAACAAAAAAATTAAGAGTGGCGATATAGTTTTAGATCATCTTCCTAGTATCTCGGTCTAATCCAAGCCTTTCTAGAATTTACATGAAAAATTTCAAGGAGAACAAATCATAAGATTTCAACATATCCAACTTAAAAAACATACCCTACCTCAAGGATATAGATATGGAATGAATGGCCTCATGAACCAGAACTCTATCATCCATAGTTTGTCTACTGACCACAAGGCCCCCTGTTACTCTCCTATGACTTTATCAAGGAGATATTGCATGCATTTTACCAAGATCAAGGAACAAATTTTTTACATGGTGTTACACAAACTAATGGAATGGAATTATTGAACATTAGTATCACCCTAATTTTTTTGAATTAGTATAAGGAAAGTGTTATTGATTTCCTTGAGGATATATTTTAATTGAAAAAATTCTTTAGTAGCTACTTCAACCTCTAGGTGGATAATGTCCTAGAATTTTTGAAAGAAGAGTGTGGGGAACCCATTGGGTCCTAGTACTTTGGATCCCTCCATTAAAAAAATTACACTCTTTATTTCCTCATCATAAGGAACCTTGGTGAGGGAGACATTGTCAACAACTGAGAAGACTTTATCAAAAATATTGAGAGTGGAAGCTACTAGATAATCATTTGGTACACATTCTTCTAAGAGAATATTATTAAAAAAATTAATAGTATGATAGGAGATGTCATCTTTAGCTCTACTGATAGTCCCATTTTCCCTTTGCAATTAGGATATTATGTTGATGTTCCTATTTTTAGTTGTCGAGTGATGGAAGAATTTGTTATTCATGTCTCCCTTCTTCAACCATGAGCATCTATATTTTTGCCTCCAAAAAGCTTCCTCTATTTCTTCCAAGTTATAGAATTGGCAAAGAAGTTTTTTTCCCTGGATAACGTGTGACCATTATAATTTATTGAAGCATAGAGGTCCTAAATAGACAAAATTTCCACTACGAGATCCCTTTTCTATAGGAACATATCCCCAAAGACTTTCTTATTCCAATTTTTTAAATTTATTCTAAGGAAGCTATGTTTTTTAGTAAGAATGAACATGGTAGTTCCCAAGAAGGGTTATTTCCACCAATATTTCAAGGAATCCGTAAGATTAGGATGAAGAAGCCACATGATTTCAAACCTGAAGGGGTAATATTTGGGTTTTAAAATCTTGTCTCCTTAAAAAACCAAGGGATTATGATCAAACATGATTCTAGGTAAAAAGAAAGGCTATTGGAGAAATGGATATTCTAGTTTAAGGAAATTACAAATCTATCTAGGTGGACCTAGATAAAATTTTCCCTAATCTTCTATTGGACCACATAAAGGGATTATCATTTAGGTCCACATCCATTAAGCCTACATTTGAAATTAAGTCATTAAACTCTAAAATATTATCAGTGAGGTCAGAAAGGGCCTATTTTTGTCCCTAGGTGAGAGGGGGTGTTAATATCTCTAGTGACAATCTAGTTATTAATTACATAGGTCCTTCAGAAATACATCATGTTTCAAAGAATATTTTTGGTAGATTTTGCATTTTGGACATAAATATTGGATAAAATCTATCTATCATTGCTACCAAGATCCATGAATAAAATATAAATTTGATGGTTAGTCTTCCATAGAAGGTCTCCTACTAAGGCATTAAGGTTTCAAAGAACCACTAGACCAGTTGAAGTATAAGTAGACTCAGAGGATAGAGCTTAAACATTTATCTAGATTCTCACTACACATACTTTGAAAATAGAATCAAACTTTTTTATTTCCTAAATTATAATAATAGATGGATTAACCCTTTTAAAGAGATTGTAAAGTGTCCTTTATTTCCTAGGGTTATTTAAATCCCTTACATTATAGGAAAGGATTTTCATTTCTTATCTTGATGAATCTTAAGAGTTTGATGGGAGCCCTTAGCAATCTCTTTAGTCATTTATAAATTCCTTGTGACCATCCTTAGGGATTTTCCCATAGGTTTAGGGGCAATACCAATGTTGGCTATTTTTTTGCCTCTTTTATTTTTGGAATAAGTGGCAAACCCTTCATTTGGGGGGATGTCCTAGGGGGGAGTATTAGAACATTTCCCTCGATATTTGTCAAACTTTGGTGATTTTAAAAAATGGAAGAGATGGGGATGGGGGGAGATCTGTCCAAGCTATCAAAGAGGGGGATTTTCCTCGCAAGAGCTTGAGTAAACTCAAAAAGTGGGGAAGGAAAATGAGCACCCAAGGAAAGGGCAGAAGTGGGGGAGGGGAAGGCTCCATAGAAGAGAAAGGGGGGGAAGGGGAACCTATGTAAAAATACAAGGGGGAAGAGGGGGATAGGATAGATTTAATCTGGGGAAGGGGCACCAGTAAGAGGGTAAGAGCTAGATAAACTATGGGGGATCAAACACTTAGAGAGGATGACCAGTACCCAGTGAGGGGCTAAGGGGTAAGAGAAGCTGGGGTGGAGATTGGGGGAGGGGGTTCAATACCATGCCTAGGGAAAGGGAGGAGGGGGGAGGTGGGACCAAGGAGAGGCACCCGAAGGGAACCCAACACACCCATGGAATCTAACCTAGAAATCAAAGAAAGAGGAGGAAAAGGGTTAGAAAAAAGAGTACCTTTCAAGATGACAAAAGTAGAAGCACTTAGATGGAATCAATGGGAGCCTATTTTGAGAGGGTTTTCTAGCCATAGATCCATATTTTATACCTCTTTTTTATTCACTTTTTGTGGAAGAGTGGTAGATTATTGGCCTTTTTTCATACAGTCACAAAGCATATAAATCAGAACATTACATTATGGGCAAATGATTGCATTGTTCTCATACAAGATATTTTGCATCCATTATCCATAATTTAACTTGATCTTGATCTCATATAGTAGGAGCTTATTAGTAGGTAGGAAAATATGAACTTGGGTAAAAACCATTATCTGATGAGAAAGAGTAAATAGGTTAATTTTGATAGGTTGACACAGGGCCCTAGCGATTCTAGTGATAACCTTTGGATG
This sequence comes from Torreya grandis, assembly GCA_037957365.1. Classification (NCBI taxonomy): domain Eukaryota; kingdom Viridiplantae; phylum Streptophyta; class Pinopsida; order Cupressales; family Taxaceae; genus Torreya; species Torreya grandis. The sequence goes on from JARHVA010003641.1 coordinate 557,939, forward strand.
CCAATATTCCAAGGGGAGTTCAAGGAGAATAATCCACATTGGAACATCATCCATAGTGTTATTTTTGAGGCTTAACCTAACCTTACATATACAAATATAAACACCCACCTTTACCATAACCCAAGGACCTTTTAAGAGAGCCTTGATGTAGTCCTTTATAGAGAAAAATTTACCAAGAAGAAACCCCTAGCCAGTGTGACCACCTCTAGGTGACCTTTGGGTTTCCACCTTTATTTTGACCATTTATAAAATTCATCAATATTCAAATGATATTCATTTACCCTAAAAAGAATGGATTTAGTGAGCTCCACATTGGCTTGCTCCATGACAGGGTCTGGAACATGGATGAAAATCTCATTGTTAGCTTCTTCCAAGAAAATATGGAAATGTGAAGTTTCCTACACACCAAGATTTTTCCTTTGACCATGTTTGTCTATGATAATTTAGGGATATGAGGATTAAATTTTTATGGGATAGGAACCTCTTTGTCTAATTACTTCAGGGTGGAATCCAAAAAAAAGAATACTTTCTTGCAAGTAGCCCATCAAATGAATCCCATGAGTGGGGTCATGTGGGGATGAATTGGCCTTAGGGGGATCCTTGTTAAATCCTTCCTATAACTAGTCACTGCAAACATAACCATTATGGTTTATGTTCTAGTTTTCTTGCCTAAACATAAATACAAACTATTGAAGGTCTTCCACAAAATCCATATGAATTAGTTATTCAATCTTAGTTACACTATCTTGCTAACATTATCCCTTTTTATTCTCATCAACTTTTCATTTTGATGAAATGAATAGAGTGGGACTCGATTTTTAATGTTTTAAACCATTTTAGGGTATTTTGATCTCTTTTTTATAATGATTAAAATTAGTGTCATAAAAATAACCTTGATATACCAACTAGGGTTATTTCTCTTTGAATGAGTCCCACATGTTGACATCAACCTCTTTTAGGACTTTTAGGAATTTCAAATCTTAAGGAGAACTTTCTATGTTGACCAATTTCCTAATAATCCATTGTATGAGAGATACTTTAGATAGGTATGGGTTGAATACTTCATCAAAATGCACATTAAAAGTATTATAATATAATCCTTTAAATTGTACCATGTGTCCTTCAAGTACATTTGTAATTTTTCCTCTATAATATATTTTCTCATAGATGAGCACAAATGGATCAATATAGTAATAACTCCACTAAAGTTAAAATTATGTTTAGAAATTTATATAATGGACAAACCATCTAATTGAACACTCCCTTAACCATTAGGGTACTTATTATTTTTTATAAAACCAAAATTTTTACTATCTAAGCTATTAATTTATTAGGCTTTAGTAAGTGTGAGAAATTAGAACATATATTTACCACATTTTCAAGCATTACACAAAACTTCAAGGGCCCCAAATTTTATTTTTAAAATTTATGACTTTATAGCACATGAGTTATAAAACTTTGGGATATGTTTCAATTTATACTATATTTTTTTGTTTAAGAATGACATTGTCTAAAATGAAATATGTTTTATTTTTAGGATCTGTATTGACAGTGTTTTCAATGTCATCAATGTAACTTCCCTATTTTTTAGCACTCTAATAATTTAAGTCATCACAAATGCGATCACTACAAACATGTTGAATGAAAAAATATACATACTTTGATATAACCCTCTCTTCCTAGGAAATGTAGTATAATTTATTATTGACATCTACCAAGGTTTCAAATTCACCAAATGAAAAATACAATAGTTCTTTTTCATCCAATACCATATTAACATTGACAACAAAAAATCCTCTTCCCATGATACTACAATGTAGTGTCTACTTGCTTGGATACACTTTATCCTCTGAATATTTGGTTCCTTTTGAAAATAAGTCCACCTATGAGACATAAATGTTATAATACAAAAAGAAATGTGAGATGAAATAAAATTTGTAAAATCCTATCTAAAGAAATTAAAAATAAATGTGAGATGAATTCAAATATGTATATAAATATAATATAAGTCTCAAGTAAGGATTTTTTTATGACTAACACACCCCCACTTTCTTATAGAATTGGAAACCCCCTTTTTTCCTAAAATAATATGTGGATTTAATTTTTAAAGACCCTCTTTTATCTTTTTTTTAAAAAAAATTCAAGTGTGAATAAGGTTATAAGACAACACAAGAAATTAAAAATTCTCTCTTCTAAGCAAATTTTATTTCAAGGTACATTTAGAGGTTAATTCACATTGACACTTAGTTTTGATTTAGTTAAATGGATAAAAATTAATCCTTACAAACATTAAGTTTATTGATGGCCATGTTTATATCCCCTTTTTATCTCAAATTTTGGAAGTCAAATGTGAACTAGGTTAAAATATAGAAGATGAGAAAGTAAAATTCTCTATTATAGGTAGTTTTCATTTTCATAGTACATGAAAAGGCTAATTCAAATTGTAATTTTATTATTTAGAAACAACCTTATCCCATATTCACCGTTGATTTTTTTAATATTAAATAGCTACCACCTTCACATATTCTAAAGTCAAAGTTCACATTTATGCTTTATGTCACCTGGGATATTTCTATCAAATGAACATGATAACATTGTTAATTTAGATTCATAAGTTAACATGTTTTTGGAGGATTTTTTTCATTCCAAAGAATAAAGTTATGTTCTGATAACTATGTAACCTTGTGGGTTTATTTAAATTACCACATGTTTTATCTTTATACCACTAGAATTTAGTTGTGTTTTGAAGATGCCATGACTTTATGACTATGCTCTAACTGTCATGTGTTCACTTTTAATAATACAAGTTTTTATTAAAGTTGTGTGCACACTTTTTATTTTAAAATATGTGATTATAGTGTCTTTATGTGTTATGTGTAATAAAATATATGAAAGAGACCCCAAAAAAATTGAATTCAGAATATCTATGGATTTGATGTAATGCCATTTAAAATCTTGGAGACCTCCATGACCTCGTGAATATGAAGCAATAAAAGACTACCACATGTTTCTCTTTTAGTAGACATAATAAAGGTATAAGAAAATTAAGACTTAGAGATCATCTAGATTTGAAAAAATATGAAGGTTTTTAAAAAAAATCTATGGATCTATAAATAACAAAAGAACTCACCTAAAATTTAGAGGAATTGTATGACCTTGTAGTTGTAAATTGATGGCATATTTATATATGTTTCCTTTACATATAAAATTATTATAAATGTAATGTGTTCTTTATTAATGTGTTTTAATATAATTATGGTTTTAATATTTATTTTTTATATGGAAGGTATAGACATACATGAAATATAAATATAATATTTAAAGTTTCAACAGATTCATGGACTATGAAAAAGTAATTTGAAGGACTATTTTAGATAATATGGACTTATGTTCCTAAATTAGATGGGAGATAATATTTGAAAATGAATAGTTTTTGGGTTCTACACAAGTTGCACATGGAGAGTATGGTAATAATTTGGATCTATTCCCCATTTATTAGATTAGAGATAATTTAAAATTATAAAATTTTAAATAATATAGGTGTATTATTAATATTTTTTTTAGTTGGACTATATATAATTCCAAATGATCTAAAATGGTCCCTTTTGAGAGATGAGAAACATTGCATAGTCCCATGACTATGAAGCAATCAAAATCTCACACATGCATCACTCAATATGGATAAGATAAAGGTAGGATAGCATGAAGATTTGGAATTTGATGAGGACATGTCACAAAATATCTAACCATATGGCTATGACAAATGAAATTATGAAAAGTGTAGATGCCAAAAGAGACTTAAAAGTGGAAACAATGATTCAATGATCTATGTATAAGAAAAATAATAATATCAAAGTTTTGAGGCACTATATTGCTCCATGACTATTAAGAAATAAAAAGTTACCACATATGTCATTTTGAATAAATTTGATAAAGGAAAAAGATGATGAAGAATATGAACTTAATATAGACACATATAAAACTAACAACACATATAAAACTAATTTTTTGAGTGCATTATTATAAAAAAAATCTCAGTGAGTATCTACAGGGAAGGATGAATGAGCCAAGAGCTAACCCAATATTAGCCATGGTTGTAAGTACTTAAGATAGTAAGGACTATGAGTCATAAAAGAATTATGTATTTGATTGTATGTTATTTTATTAAAAAAATTTAGGATAAAACCCATATAAAGTGTTATTTATGTTACTATGGTTGCTTATGGGGGTATATATTTCTCTTTTTAACTCATGCAAAAAAATGCTATCAATACACATGAAAAAAAATGTTGTCATTACTATTACTACCATAAATATAATATAAGTTGCATGTGAATGTACTATACATTATATATGGAGTAGGTGGTGGAGATATAAATTATGAATTATCTGATCTCTATCCCATTCATTCTAAATTATTGTGTGTGTGTGTGTGTCTAAAATACCATCCTCCAATACACACTAGATTTCATTACTAAGAATGAAAAAAAGTATGCCTAGAATTGAATGGTGTACATCCACATTTTTTGTTTACTGTATGTTGATAATTTGGCCTCCCAAGCCAAATATCCACCCCTATAGTTCAAAACCTTATACTAAGGCCCTCTGATCTTGAGTATGGTTACCTTAGATCTTGTCTTGGTCCTCAAAATGGTGTTTTCAAGCCTTAGTTAGCACTGTTTAAGGTTGTTTTGATAAAATTAAGGTAAATGTCATTTTTGACCTTATGTTGTCTAGTCACCTTATGTAAGTGGGTTCAAGAGTGTTAAGAGTTATAGGGGGTCAATTTGAGTCACCTATTATGTTTCAAAGTTATGTTAATCTTACTCTACTCTGTATAAGTGCCAAAAAGGGTGGAAATATTCATTTCTAATGTTACACCCCTCTTTGTAATGCGTTATTATCCATTTTATAACGTCTAAAGAAGGTTTTGAAATAAAATTACAAGATTAAAAAATAAGGAAGAGATGGACACATCAATACATGTCTAAATAGGTGAAAACAAACTTTAGGGTCACTTGACATATCATCTCCATTATTTTTCAAGAAAAATGGACAACTTTCATAGTAGAAAGAGAAGGTTTTTAGGTGGTTCATACAAGCTTTTCAAAGCAAGATCCTATTTAGGAAAATACATGGATTAATTTATACCTTAAAATCCTATATCCATGATTTGGAGGAATTTTCAAGATAAATAAGTCAAAAATTGATCCCTTCTCTCCATCATTCTCCTTGGCAAGTCAAAAAAGCTAGTCAAGTTTTTATTTGGTATAGACAAAGGAGAGAGAATGAGGACCTAAAATATTGGTCATAGGAAAGTACCTTAGTTATATAATATTTTTTGGTTTTATTTATCATATTGGATTCACATACTTTATGAACAATCACTAGGAAGGTGAAGGACTAACTATTTTTTCTTCATCTAGGTAGGGCTCAGGTTTGCTTCTGTTTCTTGATTTTTGATCATGATGATAGAAAAATGGAAATTTGTATGAATTATAAAGGTTATTTAAAAATCATATACACCATCATAAATCTTGACTTGGCACATGTGACCTTAATGAGATATGAAACCTTCTTTTGGAGCAATATATAGGTTGATAACAATGAAGTTCTTGATACTTTACGGTCTCCAATAGTTTTAAAGTGTTAGTTAAGTATAAAAATTATTATAAACCTCATATAGGATCTAAAATAATGGATTCTTAGTGATTTCATAGACCTAAAAACCCATTAAATGGTGATCACCTGTAGTTTCCACATACAGTCAAGCAATGTGAAGAAATCATGGCAAAGTAACCCTATTAAAGTCTCATGAATGTGTTGTAATTACTTGGGATATTTGAATAAAGTTAAAAATATTAAATAAGATATGAATATTATCTCAGAGAGGTTTAGAACACCAACTAGTAAAGGGGTCATAATGTCTCTTCTCTAGGTCAATATAAGAAGACTAGTGAACTTATAGGTTTGTAGACCTCTAGGTCAACATTGGTACCAAATGGTTGGTTATATAAAATGTTATGATATTTTAGAATAAAAATTTATTTAAATATTAATGTTATCAAGGTGTTATAACCATAGTGATCACTTGTGAATCTTAGGTATAATTTGTTTTGCACTCTAAGAGACTATGTAGACTAAGTTGAACTGTGTAGGTCTAGATATAAAATAAGACTTATTATGAGACTAGATAGATGTATAAGGGATAAAAAAATACAATTATATTAATATTAAAATGTTCATCTCTATTATATTCATCAAAAAACTGATCATAAAGGATGTTTATCTTGGCAAAACTTAGTTAAAGAAAGCTTTGAGTGATATATAGGACAGTCATGAGGAAGTAAAGTGGCTAAGTGGAAGATGGCATCGATATGATATTTAGAGGGAATGTGAAATATGGAGGTAATATGAATCATGTTATACTATTCAAAGAAACCTCAAACTACTAACAAAGGAAAAAAGTCCATACTTGCATCTTAGGCAGACATACTAGTTTCGTACAGGCAGAGTAAAGGAGATGTGTTAAACCATACATGGAGGAGAATTGAAGGTGTTAAAAGGTACATATTAATTTATAATCCCAAGTTCATAATTCTTTTATTTTATTGTTTTTCCCTTGAGTAAAAATAAAGCCTTAATAACCTAATTAAGCCTATTAGGCCTAAATAGGCTTGTACAAGCCTAGACATGGAATTTGAGGACAATTGCACATTTAGAGAGTATATTGAAGACTATAATATTCAAGAGGATGATTTTAAAAATTCCAAATAGGATCATAAAGTTTTGGGAATTAGGTAGATAGAAGTAATCTCAATTTGAAGATCTCTAGGGTCAAACTAGTCTAATGGCTCATGAACCCTAAGCATGAGCTAATGGAGTTGTATAGGATCTATGGGAGATATATGGCAAAGAGGAAAATTTTAAAAGGTAATTTTGGTTTTCATGGACCCATATGAGGTGTTGGAAGTAAAAAAAAACATATTTTTCTCTTTTTCGCCCTTTTCCTCTCCATCAACCTCACAGATTATAGGGTTTTGAGTCAGAGGTAATTTCTTCATGTGAGAGCACCAAGGAATAGATGTATGGGGTTATCATATAATAGAGGAATTTGAATTAATATGTATACTAATTATTCATGGAATTGGTTTTGATATTTGACCCATTAACTCTATGAATCATCTTAAGAATTTAGGTCCCTCTAAACCTTGTCAAAACCCAATTAGTGACCTGATGAAATAATTTTTCCCTCAAATGCCTTAAAATGAGATATTTGAGTATTGGAATGGTTTTTATGTTCTTATAAATACTCAATGGCACATAAATTATCCATTGGTTAGCACATACAAAGTGTATGGTATACATATCAACCCTAGAGAGTGTAGTTTTGAAGGATTCTCATGGAATTAGACTAGGTGACACTTAAGGGAGTGTATTAGAGCCATTTTTCACATTATGTATACATGTTAATATTACCCTCAAGTTATCATGAGAGGTTTTAAAGTAAAACTATAGTCTTGAAACTAGTTCATCTAATGGTCATCTATAGCCATGACTAAATGTCTAGTTAGTTGGTTGTGTACATTATGAAGGAGGAAGGAAGTGGTTTAAATAGACTAACATAAGTGATAAATGGATCTATGGGGTAGGTTAAATAATCTCATAGGTGTTCAAGTGCTCATATTAATCCCTTCGAGGGAAAAACATAGAAACATTGTCATTAGGTCTATTGGCCTAATACCCTTTTCAGAACATTACTACTTGGAAATTGAAGTTAGAGGATAATAAAGGGTTGAATAGGACCTATAAAAAAATTTAAGTGTATATAAAGGATTTTTATATTTGAAATAAGGATTGGTTTATAGAGGAGAGCTCAAAATTTACCATTTTAGCCTAAAATTGCCTTAAGAGTGCACATGATGTAAAATGGTTACCTAAGGAGTGCCTTCTTTTGATCATAACTATAAAAAGGATCTGAATAGAGTTTTGATCATTTTGGGAGTTTTATGGGCCTTATCTAATATAATTTAGTGGCATTAGTCCATAGGTTGAAGTCCTAACCATTATGAACTATTGTTAAGAGTCTAAACCTCTTTAAAACACTAATAGAAGTTAGATGGGAAAGATATTGAGAAATTTTCACTAAATATAATTCAATTGGTATCAAATACACTTGAGAGACATTTTTGACTTTGATAAAATCCTAGTCAATCCACTAGTTTATATGAATAGTGGTATGGGTGTACCAAGAACCCTTTTTTTAATATTTAGTGATGAATTCAAATTATAGAGCTATATGAAGAGTTACTAAAAATTAAATAATATGGTTTGGATTTTATTACACCATATTATGCCAAAAATTACTCTCAATTCCTCCTATAAATGCTTTTATAAACCTGGACTAAAGAGGCAATCTAGAAATGCTAGTGAAAGGTGACCTAGTCGCCTAAGTGAGCAAGAGACAGATGTGCACTATCTAAAAGGAATGAACCATTATGTAATACAATTTTTTATACCTAAAACATGATCACTTACCCATTATTAATTTTCTATGTAAATCTCATGGCTATCCAAGCAATTGACACCAATTGACTAGGCCTAATTGCATAGTAGGCATATTTGGTCAATTAAGGGAGATGCCTATTGGCATAGAAGTCTACTAAGGGATTAAATTTAGGGTCATAAACATCCTTATAACTAATTAATGGAGGTTATAAGTCACATTTAATTCCCATTATGTAATATGGGGTAGTTTATTAAGCCTTATTGACGTGCAAGAGAGAGGTAGGCTACTTAATGCTTCATAGAGGTTAATTAGACCATAATGCCACCATTGTAACTACCAAAAAAGGAAGTGGTTGAATATTTTGGGTGATCACACTTTTAATGGGGTTAAAAAATACTTAAGGATACTCAATTAGACTATTTCTTATTCCATACTCTCATTAAAGGCCATTATACAGCTAAGGTAGTGCATGAGAAAGGTTAAGGAACTGTTAACGATCCTTATGCATGTTATAACTGATTGTTGAGTAAATGAGGATAATCATATAATCTCATCCAAAATTCCATGTCAAATTCCCTTATCTCCCTTTATATTTTTATATAAATTGAGGCTAAAAGGACATTATACTAATCCCTCAGTTGGGTATGAAGAAACTCTACCCAAATTGTACCTTGTAAACTTTTGAATGAATATAAGGACTAGTTTAGATTATTATTTTTAGCTGAGTATGTTTCATACTTGTTTATTTGTATAAGTGCTGAATCTTATCTTCCTTTTTAGTTATTTATTCTCACCTAGTTGCTAGGGTATTGTCTAAATAGGTCATATGGTGTGTGAAAGTGTTGGTGATTATGCTAGGAGAAGAATCTGATTGGTAGTGTCATGAAAATAGGTCTCCCATTAATCATCCTCAAGTTGAATCCACTTAACATGGCCTCCATTTTAATTTATAATTCTTAGGATTCTCTAAGAGAGATTAATCTAATCACTAGTTCTTGTCTTGTTAATAAGTGTTATTGCAGGGTTAATTAGAGTGGACAAAACATGTTGGTGCATCGCCTCCCTTAGCTTAGGTTTTGTTTCAAGCATCTATTTATCCCTTTTCATCAATAAGTTATCAAGTTTAGGAATTGATCCATAAATTATGAATCAAGGGAGCTAGCCCTAAATCTATAGGTTCACCTCATCAACTAGGCTACCCACACCTAAAGGTGATCCCACTGTATCAGCTAGATGAGGTAGGTCTAAAACACTACTATCTCAAGGGTGAAATATAGATTGATACCAGTTTATCACATGCTTTATGGGACTAGGATTAAATCAATTTTTAGCATACACTCTCTTCATTTGGTGAATTCAAGGACATATAAGTATTATGGTATCATATTAGCACTCAATATCTCATGCCAAGGGTCATCAAAAGGTCTTTACCCAAGGGTAATAACAACTATTGTTGATAGTTTTATTATTCTCTATTTTCTTCATATCATTTTATGGCTAGATATGGAGGAGATGTATGTTATATAATTCATTATCAACCCTATGATAACCCATACCAACCTCACCATGAGCCTTATCAATCCTATATTGACCCCTATAAACAACATGATGGTTCACATTATTCCTATGATACTCCTTACCAACCCCCTTGGTAGCCCAACCACATACCTCAATATCCTTATGAACCTTATCATCCTTATTAATGCAAAGAACATCACCCTCACCCTCCTTATGAGCCCTATCAGCCTCCTTAAAAGCCTACTTATCATAATAAATACCCCTCCTTCCATCCCTAACCACCCTTTCAAGCTACACCTAGTTTATTTGATAATTTGGAGGACTTAAAAATCATGAATCAAATCATTGATAGTGAGATATTAGCCTTGAAGGAGAAAAAATCTCAATATAACCAACCCTATGATCTTACACCTCCTTATGCCCCATGTTAATATCCTTAGACCACTACTTCCAAACTAAAACAAAACCAAGAAGAGAATAAAACAAGGATATTCCCAAGCTTTCAAAGCCCCTCACCTCTTCCTTAAGTTCAAGTTGTCCATGGATGTCTAATCATGTAAAGAGGGAAAGAGTTTATAAGTACCAATCCTAGGAATTTCCCAAGTTTTTAGAGTTCCTCCTCACCCCCTAAACTCACTCAATATCAACTTATAAATCCTTATGTTCCAAATCCACCAGTTGAACATTCTTTCCCTCCCACCATATTTTTGTTTGATGGGGGACCTATGGTTTAGAGAGTAGATGAAGAACATCTAAATGAAGAGGAGTGTATGGATGTTAGTTCAAGAAATCTTTCAAGTTTTTAAAATTATCCATCTATCCTTCATATTTCAATCATTCATGGGAATTAAGATACACCTGAGTTTGATAAAGAAACTAAGGAGTGGAAAAGGAAGAATGTAGTGTCTTCAACCGATTGTCCTTTTCTATCTCTTCAACAACATCATGATCAACCTAATTAACCTAAGGCTCCAAGTTAAAATAACATTGTAGAATATTTTAAGGAAGACAATGAATCCTCTTTCTCTCCCACACTCTCCTTCTATGAAGATAAGATAGTTGCATTAAAGGTAGAATTAGAGCATTCAAATGTGAGAGGGAACTTGATAAAGAACATTGATGAAGGGGTATTATTTCAAGAGCTTGATTATGTTAAATCTACAAGTGGGTTTTAAGAACACCTTGAAAAGGATACTTAGAGCACCTATGATGAAGAGTTCACTATTGATACTCTTATTCACCCCAATAGATCAGATTTTGATCCTAAAAGTAAATTTTATAATGTAGAATAGTCACAATGGCATGACTTTGAGGTGGATGAAACACAAACAATGTATCCTCTAAGAGATAGCCATGAAAACATCCCTCATAAACCCATTTTCAAATCTAAGAGACCTTAATTGATTTAGATGATCCTTGCTAGCAATTTTACCATAAATCCTTAGATGATATTGAAGAACTCAGCATGATAGCTTTAAATAATGGAATAGAATAACAATTTGAGGTCTCAAGTGAAAGTAGCATTAATGTTTTACAACTTGAAGAGAATAATTCACATTTAGGATCATAAAATAAAGATGACCTAGAAATTGAATGGATCAGTGAACTTCCATTCTCCATTAAAGATGAAGATTATCAAGTTGCACAAGAACATGAGCCTTATCATGACCCTATTGGAGAGTTAGAGGCACTTTATCAACATGATACTCCACAAGGAGATGGTAAGAGTGGAAGTGAGGTCCATGTATTTTTTTATTGATCATAAAGAGATTACCTTTTAGGAAGACATAGAGAATTTTTATTAAATTTTACATGATACATATCCACCTCATCAAGATAATGCTAAAATTATCAACTTAGCCAATGAGCATGGTGAAGAGTTCAAGAATAGTCCTAAGAAGAACATTATGGTAATTGGTCATGTTGAGTCTCAAGAGCAAATCCAGGGTCCTAATAACATTAGGTAGTCCTATTTGGACATGATAAAGGAGATTGAAGATCTTGGTAGGTAAGTACCTCAAAAATAACAAGATCAAGTTGTTGAGTAAGAATGCAAGGTTCCTAGTGAGCCAATAGATCTTAAAGATCATCTTTAGGAGATTCAATTTCAAGGCCTAAAAAGGTATGATGAATATGGTACCTTCCAAGATGAGAAAAATATTTTTTTTAATAAGCGAATTGAAATAAAGGTTGAGGTTGTTCCCCATATCTAAAAAAATGTAACCATCTTGGAAAACTCTCACATTACCAAAGATAGGCAGTAGTTTGAGGTGTAAGTTGAAAATCCAGAAGAATATATCTTCATAAGAGACTGGTTTATAGTTTTCACCTCATTTGAGAGCATTATGAGAAGAGTGGCATTTAAGGAAAGGATGAAGACAACAAGATCAAATCCTAAGAGGATACTTACCTCATGTAATTATTCATCCCATGGAGTGAAGGATCTATGAAACTTCCCCTTTGACCTAGGAGGGAAAATAAAATTTCAAGTTAGTTGTACATAGTCAGTTGTTTTCTTGATTGCATAGTTTCCAATAAGTGTTTGTCAGTACATGTGTGTTTTATTCTTATGTGTGTGGTGAGGTTATTTTAATCCTTAAAATATTTAAGGTTCTAGGTTTGTTTTTCAATATTAGGTAGAGTATTCATCCCAATTATTGTTGTCATGTGTGAGTCTTGTGCCCAAATTAATGAGATAGCTGGTTCTCTTGTCCAGTAGGTAGGTCATCCCCTATGAGTCACCAAGAATGATGATAATTTGGTCTCATAAGCTAAAAATCAACCTCGATAGTTCAAAACTTTATACTAAGTCCCTTTGAGCTTGTGTATGGTTACCTTATATCTTGTCATGGTCCTCAAAATGGTTTTTTCAAGCCTTGGTTTGTATTGTTTAAGGTTGTTTTGATAAAATTAAGGTAGATGTCATTTTTGACCTTATATTGTCTAGTTACCTTATGGCACATTCAAGTAGGTTAAAGAGTTTTAAGAGGTATAAGGGGTCAATTTGAGTCACATAACATGTGTTAAAGTCATGTTACTCCTCTAGTCCATACAAGTGCCAAAAAAGGTGTCAATATTCATTTATAACATTGCACCCCTCTTTAAAATGCTTTATTATCCATTTTATAACATCTAAAGAAGGTTTTTTAAGAAAATGATATGATTATGGTAGAAGGAATATATGTACACATCACTACATATCCGTATAGGTGTGAACAAACTTTAGGGGCACTTGACATATCATCTCCATCAGTTTTCAAGTAGAATGGACAACTTTCATAGTAGAAAGGGAAGGTTTTTAAGTAGTTTGTAAAAGCTTGTCAGAGCAAGATCATATTTAGGGACATGATTTAATTAATTTATGATTCTTAGGCCTAAATCCATACTTTAAATGGAGTTTCAAGTCAAAATAAGTAAGAACCTGATCCCTTCTCTCCATTCTCCTCCTTAGAATCTTAGAAAAGCCAATCAAGTTTTTGTTCAGTACAGATAGAGCATAGAGAATGAGGACCTAATATTTTTTAAGAGGATGGGACCTAATTTTTATTCCATTTTTTTGCATTAGTTATTAGATTGGCTTCCCCTCCTTTATGAATAATCACTAAGAAGGTGAAGGACTCACTATGTTTTTTCCACCTAGGTAGGGTTTAGGTTTGCTTCTATTTATCCATTTCTGAGCATGATGAAATAAGAATGGAAATTTGGGTGACTTATGGTTTTTTTAAAATACTATACACTATCCTCAAGCCTCACTTGGCACATGTAATCTTAATAAGATAGGAAACATTCTTTTGGATCAATCTATAGGTTGGTAACAATGAGCTTCTTGATACGTTAGGGTTTCCAATAGTTTTAAAGTGTTGGTGAAGTATCAAAACTCTTTGAAAATTAGTTTAATCTCTAAAACAATGGATTATCAGTTCTTGCATTAACCTAAAAACCCATATAATTGTGATCACCTATAATTTTCACATGCAATCAAGTAGTCTGCAGAAATCATGGCAAATTAACCATGTTCAAATCTCATGAACATGTTGTCATTGATTAGTATATTTAAAGGAAGTGTAATACATTCAAATAATCTATTAATATTATTTCAAAGAGGTTTAAAACACCAACTAGTAAAGGGGTCATAAAGTCTCTTCTCTAGATCAATACAAGAAGATTGGTGAACCTACAATTTTGTATAACTCTAATTCACCATTGGTACCAAAAAATTGGTTTTAAAAAATGATAAGATATTTTAGAATCCAAATTAAATTCAATATTCATGATATCAAGGTCATCTAACCATAGTGATCACTTGTGAATCTTAAGTGTAATCTATTTTTCACTCTAAGGGATTGTGTAGACTAAGTTGAATTATGTAGGTCTAGATAGAAAATAAGACTTGTTATGAGATTGGATATATGTATAAGGGATCCAAAAGGACAATTAGATGAATAATTTAATGCTCATATATATTTTTTTCATCAATAAACTAAGCATAAATGATGTTCATCTTGGCAAAACTCAGTTAAAAAATCTTTGAGCCATACATAGGCCAATCATGAGGAAGTAAAGTGGCTAAGTTTAAGATGGTCTATATAGGAGATTCATAATTCCCATGCAAATATGGAATTAATATGCATCATGTTATACTATTTAAAGAAACCTCAAAGTTATAACAAAGGAAATAAGTCTATACTCATAGCCCAAGTAGACACACTAGCTTCTTATATGTAGATTAAAGGATATGTGTTGGACCATCCATAGAGGAGAAATGAAGGTATGAAAAAAGAACTAGTAATTTAGAATCCAAATTTCAAAATGCCTTAATTTTATGTTTTGGTCCCTTGAGGTAAGAGAAATACTTGATAGCCTAATTAAGCCTGTTAGGCCTAAATAGGCTTGTACAAGCCTAGACATGGAATTTGAGGACAATTACATGTTTGGAGAGTGTTTTAGAGATTACAATATTTATAAGGATGAGTTAAATCATTCCAAATTGGAACATGAGTTTTTGGGACTCAAATAGATAAAATAAATTTCAATTTTCAAACCTCTAGGATCAAATTGGCCTAGTAGCTCATGAACCCTAATCATGAGCTAATGGGGTTGTAGAGGATCTATGGAAGAGAGAAGGAAAATAAGAACATTATAGTAGGTCATGTGGGTTAGCACAAACCCATAATAGGTGTTATGAGTCAAAACCAAACATATTTTTCTCTTATGGATCCTTTTCCTCTCCCTTGACCTCATAGATTACAATGTTTAAGCTTGAGAGGCACTTTATTCACATGGGAGCACTAAGGAAAAGATGCATGAGGTTATCATATTTTAGGGGAAGTTTAAGGAGGTTGTATACTAGTAATTTATGTCATTGGTTTTAATATTTAGACCCTTAAATCTATGAATCATTCTTAATAATATAGGTTCCTTTAAACCCTATCACACCCCAACTAGTGACCCAGTGAAATAATTTTTCCCTCAAATAACTTCAAATGAGATATTTGAGTCTTTAAATGGTTTTTATGGTCTTATCAGGTCTCAAGGGTACCTAAATGAGCTATTAGTTAACATGTATAGAGTGTATGGTATACATATTAGGCCTAGAGAGGTCTGTTGTAGGCCTATAGAGTATAGTTTTGAAGGCTTCTCATGGAATTAGACTAGGTGACACTTGAGGGAGTGTGTTAGAGACATTTATGGCTTTAGGTAGATGTGGTAAGATGTCCCTCAAGTTCTTGTTGAATATTTTGACCCCAAGTAAAAATAGGTTAACCCCTATAGCACAAAAATTTTATATGGGTATACTAAAATGTAATAATTTGTGTCATAGTCCTTTTAATGTGATTTAATGTGGCATTAGCCTTGGAAATGGTCACATTTAGTCCTTATGTCATTCTATGTCATTTAAGGGTAATTTATGAAAGTGGTATAGTTTTATAAGAAATAAAAGTGTTATAAATTCTCTTTCAACATCCCTCATGTCAATAACTATCATATTCCTTGTCAAGAATGTCATTATTAATAGAAACTTTTAGGTGTTCACTTAAAATCAAGAAAACAAGTGAGAAAGAGGGAATTTTAAAGGGTGTACGACCCATGGGAGAGAGTGGAATGTGGGAAAATATTATGTAATAGATATTAAACTTAAATTACTCCACTTCCACACTTTACATGATTTAGAAGTGCCAAAAATGGGCTAAAACCATTATATCTCTCTATTGCTCCATTAAGCAAGTAAAACTAGTCAATAGGTTTCTTCTTGGTATGACCAACAAGAGCTCTTCCAAGTAAAATCATCTTGGTGGTGGATATTAAAATTTTTAATATTCATATTCATGTTTGGATTTCAAGTATTTGATTCTTATACTTTACGAACCATCCTTAATAATTTGGCTATCCATTTTTTATTATTATTTCCCACACCTTATAGGTTTTGCTTCTGTATGAACTACTCCATAACATTTAGTTAGTGATTTTGATTTTAGAGGAAATGGACTCCATATTTACATGATTAAAATCTTTGGATCCATTTTTTAATAATATTTCATGAGCTAAATAGTTTAAGTTTGTAGCTTGATGTTACCAGTGGACTTGTAGTCAGTTTTCAACACTTCCAAAAGATTTCTTTCTTTGTAGTGGTTTGAAATCAATGTGTGGTGTTTTTTATCATTCCTATAATGTCTCTATTATTACCTCTCATTTAAATATTATCTTAAAATATATTATAATAGAGTTATAGTCATAGTTCAAAACCCATAGTCAACCTTTTGCTTGTTTCCAACTATAGTCATGATACATGAAGATATTTATAATGTTCATGGAGGTGTGATAAAGAATACATAATGTGTTATAAATATCATTAAAAATTTATAAATCAAATAATTCCTCCAAGTAACATAATAAATACTCTGATAGTCAATGCAATATACATACATAGTTAGTACATTAGCATGCACCTATAGGTGCCTAAGGAGGATAATTACATTGAGACAAGGCATATAGCTCATGTAAATCCCTTAAAGATGTTCAGCATAAATTTTAATGTTTTTAAATAGGTATAAATATCATTTAATGTTTGTATATCATTCATACTGTCAACTTTCTCATAGTCACTGCTTGTATAATAAAAATGTCCACCTACAGGTGGCCCCATACAAATCTAGATTGTTGTATAGTGGATGTTCAAATAAGTATGGAAAATTCATTAGGTTTTAAGTAGATAAATATTCCTTTAGAAACATGTATAAGTTCATGTGACATACACATTAATCAAGTCTTACCTTCACTACCCTATATGTTGTTGTGTGTATATCTATAGGCTTACATAGAGGCATGAAGGTGTTGTAAGGAGAGATTTGACATGTTGACAATCCCCATGAAGTTTTTGGATGTTATAAAGTCTATGAAAGTCATATTTTAATAATTATAAAAGTAGGTATGCTTTAAATTCATCTTAAAGTTGAAGGAATGAGCTTTAGGGACAAATTCCCTAAAAGCTATGAAATAGAGCCCTAGGCATTTTTGTTGATGACATATAATAATGTTGCACGATGCCTAGATGGGTTTAAATGCACCCATGATTTAGCATACACATAAGGGTATAACCTTGAAAAATAAAGTGGGTATGTGACTGAAATAGCATGATTTTTATGGGACTCAAAGTTGCACATTTGTTCACTAAAGTTTGGTAGTGATGTCTACAGGATTTTAACTTCAAGTGACCTCTACACCTAAAGTTGTAATATGGAGGCATGTATTAATATTAAGTGGTATTTTTGAGTTAAGAGGAGAAAATAAATGATTCAAATGTCATAAATAATGTTTTAGGATCTGGGAATGAACCTCCATAAACACCTATAGGTGTATCTTATGCTCAAAAAGTCTACCTATAGCCTACATATAGGTGACTCACCAGTTCATAAGGTAAACCTTGGAAGATATCAACCTAAAAAACAACCTTGATGATGTGAATTAATTTAAAAGGATTAAAAAATGATTCCAAGGGTATATGGTATTTATTTCAAGGTGGATGTTCACCTACAAGATGTCATTTTGCTCTAATACAATCAACTATAGTTGACAATGGGATAGAGCATGGTGTGATGGGTGTTGACATAGCTTAAAACATGAGTTGAATGAATATAAATGGTTATAAAAAGTCATTATAGACCTAAAGATAATATGAAAGTAATAAAAAAAGGTATAAACCATAAAATATCACATAGAAGCACCTCTTTCAAGATAAGAAAAACATAGTCAATCAATCTACAAATTTGACTAGCTAAGGTGAGAAAAAACAATGGAAGGTTGGATAAAGGTTTATGGACATTTTAAAAACCTTAATTATGATTATTATCACCTAAATAGACCCCTATAACATGGAAATAGGGATTTAGGAAGTTTATAATATGACAACCTGTAGTCTATAATCAAAAATATATACATAGGCAATGTTATAAGGGTCTATCTTAGGCTTTGAGACAATTAGAGGTGATAAAGATGAAACCAAGATTTAAAATAAACATATAGTGTCCTAAAAACCTATAAAAACTCCTAACACCACCCTTTGGTTTGAAATAATAGGGGAAGTTCCCTATGTTTTGTCTCAAATAGAAGGCACTCCCCAAAGATGCAAACTTATAAGTTTTGAATAAAGAGGATGATAAGGTGAGCTAGGGGTTGGTGAGATATTTCAAGGAGATGTGGAAATTTTTGTCACATCTATACCAACATGAAAAATCATGTATATATGTGATAAGTATGTCAAGATGTTTTAAACCTATAAGGATGCAAACAGACCTACATGCTCTACACTAAGCCTATTGCCCATTTGGGGGTCTAATAACACTTTTGACATTAGATTAAAATTATAACCTATTGAAAAATGTTTTTAATGATGTATAAGGTCTTTTAAACTATTTTTATGCAAAATAAACCACATGAAAGACATTCCTTGGCATAGACCAATTCAGGATGTGCGAAATGAGGAAGAAATCTCAAGAGGCTAATTTGAAATGCTTATACATACTTGGAAAATTTTCATGGGAGTATGAGGAGTTGGGGGATGATGAAAAAGACCTTGAAAAAATATTGAGTGAATTTTTTTGAAGGCTTGACCATCACATCTTCATGAACAATCCCTAGAGGGAAACATGACCTAGAACCCTCTAAAACCCTTGGTAGTGACCCAATTGGGAACATTGAGTAGGAAATGAATCTAGATGACAAATAACGGCTTAGGATATGATTGGATGTTTTATAGGACTCTCCAAGGCTCCTCCCCATCAACTTGAATTATACCCTACCTATATAGATAGGGTGTGAAACGGATTTCTTTGATATTATTTGTTTTTGTGTAGATAAAAAAGGGTTTAAAATAATTATATCCACTTTGGGAGAGGTAATGAGACTTAATATAAGTCACCATCTGTATTTATTTCCTCACCCAAGTGCATAAGTGTTTCTACAAGTGTATTCACCTCAGCTATTCAAAACTGGCATAGAGCACAAACTAGTGAGATGGTGAAAACTTCAAGTGGGATGCCTGTAAAGGTATGTCTAAGGAAAGGGTCATACAATTTTCATTAACTCCTTTTTATGGATGATATTGGAAAACTAAAGGCAACATTGCTACCAAGTATACAAGGTGAGTGAAAGAGGAGTTATTTAGAATGCATGCAGTGATAGTTAATGTCCAGAATAATCCTAATGATTAGGTATATAGATAATACATGTTATATCATGTATAAAATCCATCCCTCTTATATAAATCATCACATATACCCATATTTAATTATGTACATTCCAAGAAGGCTAGATGATGAAGGCAATTTTTTGAGCAAGCAACGAGGAATCCTACGCCACATTTTAGGAGTTTCATGTTTTGAGGGACA
The DNA here is from genome assembly GCA_037957365.1 of Torreya grandis. NCBI lineage: Eukaryota > Viridiplantae > Streptophyta > Pinopsida > Cupressales > Taxaceae > Torreya > Torreya grandis. The sequence goes on from JARHVA010003641.1 coordinate 577,850, forward strand.
TTTGTCCAAGTATAACTTGCATGGTCTATTCCATATCCATATATCGTACTTGTGTAACTTCTTTTATCTACATGACATATGTCCTAATGACTCTTAGACTTCATTCTCTTCTCCTCTATCTCAAATTATATAGGTAGTAACCATTTTGGATCTTGTAGACATATATCAACCATGCATGGTGAAGCCATATTGAAATTAAATTATATTTTAACTTTTAAGAATCAATACAAGTATTTTTTTGAGTTCATGAGCATTTGTCTAAGTATGCAAAGTGATGTATGGTGATGCTAAGTGATAATCTCCTCTCCTTGCTTCTTCTTATCCTCTCATGTTTATGCAAGAGTTCTTATTATAATAGGTCATATAGAGTGTATCTAGTGTTTTAAACTCTTTTCAAGTGTAAATTTATTTTTAGAGTGTGTATTCTACCCTCTAGTTCACTTACATTGTGTTGTCTCATGCATATCACCTCTATATTGAAACACTTATGTTAAAATCTTTTAGGATTTTAAAGTTGGTTTATAGGTCTTATTTCTTAGTGAAATAAGTATGATTGTCTTGTGTAAATAATATTGGTGTATCATCCCTTAGATTAGTTTCATTTCATGAAAATTCCTATCCCTTTTCCTACAAACAATCAACTATTTTAAGTGATTAGCATTTCAAAGCATATTTAGTGAGCTAGCCCTTAATCCTAAAGGTCTACTTCTACTATAGGTACACCCACATACCTATAAGTATTCCCATGTTTCCCAAACTTGGAGGAGGATTTTATACCCTCCTCTAGGGTGTAAGATTTGGTGACAATAATTTTGGCATGCCTGATAGAACCAAGGTCCAAGAGAGTGGAAGGATTATTGTTGTGTATTTCTTCTAATTGGCTTTTGGAAGAAAGAAAATAACACCAATGGTGACTCTAAATGAAAAATTCTGGTTGTAATCAGCCCATGTATCTTTTATTGAAGGTTTTGATAAGTACTTGTATCTAATTCAACATATGAGGTTTATATGAACATCTATGGTGAATACCCCTATCATGAACATTCCTATTAGTGTTGTTATGAACTACATTATACTCCTCAATAGTCCTATCAAAATGGTTACCAATCCTATGAGACATGGAATCCCTATGGTCCTCAATTTCCCTCTCCCTATGAACGTCATCTTGCTGGATAGTCTTATGAGGAAGGTTACCAAGAAACCTATCAAAAAATACTTCCCTATTAGTCCCAATATGGTCCCTACCAACTATATCATGGTGATTATAAACCTCAAGAGGATTATTATTCTTGTCATGAGGAATCAAATAATGCCATTGATTGTACATAAAGTTACTATAAGACAAGATATGAATTCATATAAATTAAAATCCAACAATGTAGAGCTAGACTCAATCCCCACTACTATCTTCCCCCTCTTTCATCAACCTCATCTCATGTCAAATACTTCTTGGTACTTTTACCAGAGATGCTAGATAATAAATATAATATGGGGACATGGGATAATGAGTTTGATGTACTTCCTAATCATCTCATGGAATGGTTAATAATTATTACCCAAATCTATATGCATGTGTTAGAGATGGTTGAAGGGAAAGAGGGAAATCAATGCAGTATCAAAGAATAGCTAGACTTGGCAAAAAAGTGTCTTCAATATTTCTCCATAGATAGGTTAAGAATATTGTAAGACAAAGAACTCAAGAATAAATATGTTCATGTTGAAGAGTCTCAAGGAGGTTATTGGCAGGGTGAAACTTCTATTGTTGTAAGTGGGTTTCCTTCTAATCAACCAAAATTGTGACTTCCCAATGAGCTTACTAGTGAAGTCTTCTTTCATAAGTCCATTCACAAGCCCTATACTACACCTCACACTCTGTATATAATACATAATCCCTCCATCACACCTCATCCTTCACCTGAAAGTCATGAATCTATCCATAAACCTTCCACCCCACCCCTTCATTAAAGGTATCCTATTTTGAAGGAAACATATAAAGAGGAAAGAGCTCAAGTCATAGTTGATCAATAAGATGCCATGAGTAACTATGAAGAGGAAATCACCATAGGGTATCCCCTTGGTGAACACAAGTACAACTCTACCTTCTTGAATGAAGAGAAACATATTTAAGATTATTTTTCAACTATTCATGAGGAAAATGGCCAAGACTTAGAGGAGGAAGTGATTGATAAAGACCCCAACTTGTTATCCATGATAAATAATCTATTAAACATGATGGTCATGAAAAGGATAAATTATAACATAAATTTCATGTCATAAACTAAGAGTTCAAAAAACTTAATTATTCAAATTTTTATCCTAAGGATTATACACATGATCATGAATTTTTTTATGACCATCTCACACATTAGGTTGAGTGTGCTATAAATAATGTAAATCAACTTCAAGTCATTCCTTAAGAGGTTGCAGTCTTACAAGAACCTCATGAGACCAAGGTAGAAGATGTAGTCCTTGAATATTATTCCATATATTATCCTAATATTTAAAAACCCATAAATGCATTAGAGTAAAAAAAATATCAACTTGATGACCTCATACATCAAGAATAAAAGTTTGAAGAGGTAGTGGTTCAAGATGACAAGGAGAGTAAGGATGATTGATAACAGCAAATGGAAAATTTTCAAGAAATTGAAGATATTTTCCAAGTTGAAGGCAAATTGTATGATAAGGTGGAGAAATATTTTTACATGGATGAAAATGAACAAGATTTTGTGGACTATGTATATCTCCTTGATGAGCTTGAAAAACATGTAGCTGAAAGGAAACCTAATCTTATTGAGAGCACCAAGGAAACTAAGAAAGTACATCTTGTTGAACCACCATTAGAGGATATAGTTGAGGAGTATTGTGATAAATTTTAGGATGTTTGGACATAAGGATAGTTCATTTCCATAGCTGACCTAGTTGGAGCTACTTTGTTTTCATTGAACATCATGCCAAAGAAGTTAGAAAACACCATGAAAAAGATGGAGGCATCAATACCAAGGATAAAAAACAACATGCCTCATTCATTACTTAATTTAATAAATTAATATAGGTTTTAAAATTCCCCTTTTATCTAAGAAGTTTTTTTTAGGTTAGTTTGTGTTTGAGCTAGTTAGATTGGTTTGTGTGTGTGTTCCATAAGTGCTCATGAAGCACAAGTGTGTGTTTGCTTAGTTTCTTGTCTTATGTGTTGTTTTTTATTGTTTTTATATCATTTAGTGTGTTTTAAAAGGTAAATTTAGTGTAATAACTATGTGAAGGTGACCCCATATCCTAATGGAAAGGAAAAGGCTATTGATCTTACACATAATAAGCATATCACCATTAGAAATCACTAATAATGTTGACTATTTTAACCACAAGTCAAAATAGGTCAACCCCCTATAGTATAAAACTTAAATAGGTGTGTATTAAAATGTCATAAGGTGTGAAATAGTCATTTTTATGTGATTTAATGTGGTATTAGCCTTGGTCATGGTCATATTTAGTCTTTATGTCATTTTATGTCATTTAAGGGCCATATTGGGGTCATTTATGAAAGTGGTATTTTTTTTATAAGAAATACAAGTGTTATAAACTCTCTTAAAACCTCCCTCATGTCAGTACCTATCATATTCCTTGTCAATAATGTTTTACTAACACAAACTTGTAGGTGTTAACTAAAAACCAAGAAAACAAGTGAGAAAGAGGGAGTTTCAAAGGGTGTACTGCCGATGAGAGAGAGTTAAACATGGGATAAAATTATGAAATGGATATTAAATTCTCATAACTAAATTTACATGCTTTAAATTATTTTTAATTCCCAACATGGGCTAAAACCATTCTATCTCTCCATAGCTCCACTAGGCAATCAGAACTAGTTAGTAGGTTTCTTCTTGGTATGGCCAATAGGAGGACTTCAAAATCAAATGATATTTATGGTGGATATTAAATTTTTTAATATTAAAATTAATTTTTATATTTGAATTATTGGCTTATTATACTTTATGAACCATCCTTAACAAGTTGATTATCTATTTTTGCTTGTTGTTTCCCACACCCTACAGGTTTTACTCTTGTATAGGCTAGTCTATGAAATATAGTTGGTGATTTTATTTCTATAGGAAATGGAATCCATATTTACATAATTTCAAACTTTTTTTCCATGTTTTAAAATTATTTCATGATCTAAATAGTTCAAGTTTTTAGGTTGATATTACAAGCTGACTTGTAGTCTATTTTCAACACTTGTAGAAGGTCTCTTTCTCTATAGTGGTTTAAAAGAAATGTGTGGTGTATTATATCATGATTATAATGTCTCAATAATCCCCTATAATTTAAATATTATTCTTATAAATTATCATAATGGAGTTACAATCATATTTCAAAACCCATACTCAGCCTTTTGCTTGTTTCCAACGATAATCATGGTGTATGAAGGTATTTATAATGTTCATGGAGGTGTGATAAAGATCTAGTTAGTTTTTAGACATATACTTAAAAAATTATAAATCAACTAATCCCCTCAAAATTTCATAATAAATATTGTGTCAATCAATGCAATATACATACATAGTCAGTACATTGACATGCACCTATAGGTGCCTGAAGGTATTTATAATGTTCATGGAGGTGTGATAAAGATTTAGTTAGTTTTTAGACATATACTTACAAAATTATAAATCAACTAATCCCATAAAAATTTCATAATAAATATTGTGTTATTCAATGCAATATACATACATAGTCAGTATATTGACATGCACCTATAGGTGCATGAAGGAGGATAATTACATTAAGACAAGGTATGTAGCTCAAGTGGATCCATTAAAGATTTTAAGAATCCATTTGAATGTGTTGATATAGGTATAAAAATCATTTAATTTTCATATTTCATGCATACTATCAAATTTTTGATAGTCACTACTTGTATAACAGAAATGTCCACCTACAGGTGGCCCCACACAGATCTAGATTTTTGTATGGTGGATGTTCAAACATGTATGATACCTTAATCAAGTTTGAAGTAGATTAATATTCCTTTATAAACATGCATAATTTCATGTGACATACACATTTCTCAAGTCTTTCCTTTACTACCCTATATGTTATTGTGTTTACATTTACATGCTTATATAGAGGCATGAAGGTGTTATAAGGAGAGATTTGACATGCTAAGAATCCCCATGAAGTTTTTATATGTTGTGAAGGTTATGATAGTAATGTTTGAATAATTAGGTAATTAGGAAGGATTGAAATATATCTTCAAATTGAAGGACTGAGATTTAGGGACAAATTCCATAAAAGCTCCAAAATAGGCATTTTTATTGATGACATATAACAATGTTGCATGATGATTAGATGGTTTAAATGCACCCATGTTATATCCTCAACATAGGGGTATAACCTTGAAAAATAAATTGGGTATGTGAATAAAATATCATGATGTTTAGGGGCTTCCAAGTTTCACATTTGTTCACTAAAGTTTAGTAGTAATGTGTACAGGATTTTAACTTCAAGTGACCTCTACACCTAAATTTGCAATATAGAGGCATGTATTCTTTTAAGTGGTATTATAGAGTTGAGAGGAGAACATAAATGATTAAAATTTCATACATAATGTTTTAGGATCTGGGAATGAACTTCCATCAACACCTATAGGTGTATCTTGTGCTCAAAAAGGCTACCTACAACATGCATACAAGTGGCTCACCAATTCATAAGGTAAACCTTGGAAGATATCAACCTAAAAACATATCCTTATTGATGGTAAGTGATTAAAAAGGATTCCAAAAGGATTATAATGTAATATGGTATTTATTTTAAGGTGTATGTTCACCTATAGGACCCCATTTTACTCCAAGATAGTCACTTGTAGTTGACAGTGGGATAGTGATGGTTGTTGACGTAGCTTGAAACATAAGTTGATTGAATATAAATGTTTATAAAATTGAATTTGTTACCTCAAGATAATAATGAATCAATATAAAATTTCCTAAGACATTCAAGACCACCTACATGCACCTCTTTCAAGATAATAAAAACACACTCATTCAACCTATAGACTTGACTAGTTAAGGTGAAAAAAATAATGGAAGGTTAGATAAAGGTTTGTGAGCATTGTAAACACCTTTAGTATGGTTATAACCACCTTAATTTACCCCCATATCATGGAAATAAGGCTTTAGGAAGTTTTCAATATGATAGTATATAGTCTATAATCATAAATCTATATATAGTCAATGTTTTAAAGGTCTGTCTTGGGTTTTGAGATAGTTAGAGGTGCTAAAAATGAAACCAAGACTTGAAATTCAAAAAATAGGGTCCTCATAACCTAGAAAAAACTCCTCATACCACCCTTTGGTCTAAAAAAATATGGGAAATTCCCTCTTTTTTGTTTTAGACAAAGGGCACTCCCCAAAGATGCCAACTTGTAGGTTTTGAAGAAAGAGGATGATAAGGTGAGCTAGGGATTAGTGAGATCTTTCAAGGAGATGTGGAAAGTTGTGTCACATCTATACCAACATGAAAAATCATGCACAAAGGTTAGAAATATTTAAAAGGTGTTCTAAACCTATAAAGATTCAAATGGACCTACATGGTCTAGACTAGGCCTTTTACCCATCTGAGGGTCTAATAATACTTTTAACATTAGATGAACATTCTAACCAATTGAAACATGTTTGTAGAGAGGTATAAAGTGTGTTTAATATTTTTTTATGAAAATGAAATGACTCAATTCAAGGTTTTTATAATGAGGAATAAATCTTGAGAGGATAATTTGAAATGCTTATACCTACTTGGAAAATTTGCATGGGAGTCTGAGGAGTTGGGGGATGATGAAAGAGACCTTGAATACAGATTTAGTGAAATTTTCTTAAGAATTGAACACCACATATTCATGAACAATATTTAGATGGAAAAATGGCATAAAACCCTTGGTAGTGACCTAATTATAAATATGGAGTAGGAGATGCATCTAGGTTGCATAAAAAGGCTTGGAAGATGACTGGATGTTTTACAGGACTCTATAGAGATCCTCCCTATCAACTTGAATTATACCCTACCTATATAGATAAGGTGTAAATGGATTTATGTGATATTTTTTGGTTTTGTGTAGGTACATAAGGGTCTAAAATTATGAAATACACTTTAGGAGAGGGATTGAGACTTAATCTAACTCACCATGTGTATTTATTTACTTAGCTAAGTGCACAAGTACCTCTTCAAATGACTTCACCTCAGCCAATCAAAACTGGCATAGTGCACAACCTATTGAGAGTGTTTAAAATTAAATTGGAGGGAATTTTAAGGTATAAATAAGGACTAAAAGGAAATTATGGGTAATAATATGTGTCATTCACTCCTTTTTATGGATCATATTGGAAAACTTAAGGCAACCTTGGTGCTAAGTGTGCAAGGTGAGTGAAAGAAGAGTTATTTAGACTTCATGTAGTGATAGCTCATGTGCAAAATAATCCTAATGATTAGGGATTAAAAAAATTCATGTTTTATCATCTTTAAAACCCATACCTCTTAGTTAAATCATCATATATATCCCTAGTCCACTATAGATGTTCCAAGAAGGCCAAATTATGAAGGTAGTTTTATGAGCAAGCAATGAAGAATCCTATACCACATTTCAAAAGTTTCATTTTTTGAGGGAAATTTTTCCAATTATACCTTAAATTTTATATTAAATATACCTATCTATTTCATGTGTAACTCCTTTTATTATCATGACATATGCCCTAGTGAGTCTTGGACTTTATTCTCTTCTCCTCTCTCTCAAATTCTATAAATAGTAGCCATTTTGGCTCTTATAGACATATACCAAACCATATATGGCAAAGCCCTACTATAATGACATTGTGTTTTGACTTTGAAAAATCAATAAAATTATTTTTTTGAGTTCATGAACATTTTTTAAGTGTGAAAAGTGATGTATGGTGATGCTAAGTGATAATCTCCTATCCTTGTTTCTCCTTATCCTCTCATGTTTATGCAAGAGTTCCTATTATAATAGATCATATAGAGTGTAAATAGTATGTTATAATTCTTTAAAATGTACAATTATTCTTAGAGTGTGCATTTTTTCCCTCTGGTTTAATTATCTTATGTTGTTTCATGCATATCACCTCTATATTGAAACACTTATGTTAGAATATTTTAGAACTTTAAAGTTGGTTTGTAGGTCTTGTTTCTTAGTGAAATAAGTATGATTGTCTTGTGGAAATAATACTAATTTATCACCCCTTATATTATTTTCATTTCATGTAAATTATTATCCATTTTCCCACAAACAATTATCTTGTTTAGGTGATAAGCACTTCAAAGCATATTCAGGGATCTAGCCCTTAAACTTAGAGGTCTACTTTTGCTATAGGTACACCCATGTACCTATAGTTATTAAAATGTTTCCAAAATATTAAGGAGGTTTTAACACCTTCATCTAGGTTAAAATATTTTGTGTCAACAATTCTCATGAGATGTTTCAAGGTAAAACTATAGTCTTCAAACTAGTTCATCTAATGGTCATCTACAACCATGTCTAAATGTCTAGTTAGCTAGTTGTGTATATTGTGAAGGAGGAATCAAGTGGTTTAAAAAAACCAAAAAAATTTATCAAATGGATATAGGGTTTAGGTAACATACTCTCAGAGGTGGTCAAGTGCTCAGATAACTCCCTTTAAGGGCAAAACATAGAAACATTATCATGAGGTCTATTGGCCTAATACCCTTCTCAAAGCATTAGTAGTTGGAGACTAAATTTAGAGGATAATAAATGGTTGAATAGGACATAAGATAAACATTTAAGTGTATATAATTTATTTTTAGATGTGAAAGAAGTATTTTTCCATAGAGGATAACTCAAACTTGGCCATTTTGGCCTAAAATTGCCTTAAGAGTGAATAAAATGTAGAATGGTTACCCAAGGAGCATCTTCTTGTGATTAGAACTATATGGAGGATATGAGTGGATTTTTTAGTATATTAGGAAGGTTTATGGGAACTATATACTATAAATTAGTTTCATTAGTCAATAGGTTGAAGGGTTAACCTTTATGAACTATTGTTAATAATCTAAACCTCATTAAACTTCTCTAAAAATCTAATAGAAGATCGATGGGAAAGATATTGAGAAATTTTATCAAATATGCATTTAATTTGTCTTAAAGGCACCTAAAACAAATTTAAAACTCTAATAATGTCTTATTCATGCCGTTGGTTTGCACAAAAAACTATACATATGCACTAAAAACCTTATTTTTATAAGATTTAATGATGAATTCAAGGTACAAAGCTATATGAAGAATCAAAGATCATTCAAGATGATCATGTTTAATGTATTCCACCATATTATTACATAAATGAATCTCAATTCATATTATAAATTCTTTTATAATCTTGGACTAAAGAGGCAGTCTAGAAATGTTAGTGAAGGGTGACCTAGTCACCTAGGTGAGCAAGAATTATAGATGTGCACTATCTGAAAGGCATGTACCATGGTGTAATATTATTTTTTAGATATAAAAAATTTTAACTTACCCATTTTTAATTTTTTATTAAAATCTCATGGCCATCCAATCAAATGGCATCAACTGACTAGGCCTAGTTGGCCTATTTGGTCAACTAAAGGAGATGTCTATTGGCATAAGGGCTGATAAGGGAATAAATACAAGGCCAAAAACATACTTTTAATTTATTAATAGAGGTTATAAACACATTTCATGTCCATTATGAAGGATTGGGTAGTTTATTAAGCCTTGTTGACATGCACAAGAGAAGTAGGTTGCTTAATGCTTCATGGAGGCCAATTAGACCATAATCCACCATTGTAACTACCAACAAAAGAAGTGGTTAACCAGATTTAGTTGCTCATGATTTTAATGGGGTCAACCAATTTTTAAGGATCCTCAATTATATTATTTCCTATGCCATACTCATTGATATCAATTATGTAGCCAAGGTAGTGCATGGGAAAGTTTAAGGAGCTATTATTGATCCTTATGCATGTTATAACTAATATTTGAGTAAATGAGGATCATCATGGACTCTCTTCCATACTTCCATGCTATATTCCCTTCTCTTAATTTCTATTTTTTTATAAATTGAGGATAAAAGGCCATTGTATACATCCCTTGAATAGGTATGAATAAACTCTACCCAAATTATACATTGTAAAGCTTTGAATGAATATAAGGACTAGTTTAACTTATTTGTGTTAGTTGAGTGTGTTTAATACTTGTTTATTTACATAAGTGTTTAATCTTATCTTCCTTTTCAATTCCTTATTCTCAACTAGTTTTTATGATATTGTCTAAACACATCTCCAATTCATCATCCTCAAGTTGCATCCACTTCACATAGCCTCCATGTGAATTATTGATGCTTAGGAGTCTCTAAGAGAGAGTAATCTAATCACTAGTCCTTGTACTATTTACAAGTGTCGTTGAAGGGTTATTTAGAGTGGAAAAAACATGTTGGTGTATCAAATCCCTTAACTTAGGTTTTGTTTCATGCATCTCTTTATCCCTTTTCATCATCAAGTTAGTAGGTTTAGAAATTAATCCATAAATGATGCATTATGGGAGCTAGCCCCAAAGATAAAGGTTCACCTCATAAAATAGGATACCCACACCTAGAGGTGATCTCATTATATTATCTACATGAATTAGGTCTGAAACACCACTACCTCAAGGGTGCAATCTAGACTGATAACACCATATAAAAAAATTAGTTCCTATACTAACTATTTTTCATATAAGAGGTGTAGGAAATAATGGAAAGGGTCATCAATGCTTTTTTCCCCTCTTAAATACACATTGTAGCAAATTCGTTTTAGATTTTTCAAGGATGTGTTTTCATATGAAGGCCCATATATATTTTATTTCCCATCTTAAAGACCATGATTTGTATTAAATTATTTGTTCCTATTTTTTGCTAAAAGGAGAATGAAAACTACATAACACATGAATCCATGTGAGGATCATGTTAGGGATGAAGAGAGGTAGAATTAAATGGAAAAAAGAGTTATCTAAAACTTATTATTTAAATGTATTATTATACCTTTGTTGTTTATTTAGTGGGTGTACATAGGGACAATTGAATGGGTAAAGAGATAACTCATGTTTTCCTAATTTCCACCTAGTATAATTCAAGGATAAATTAATTATAATATCAAAAAAAACCCTTGAAAGGGATCCATAATGGTGTAACCATACTTAAACCACTATTTTATAATAATAGGGTCTATTATGCTACCAACCACCCATTCCTTTTAACCTTGGTGTTTGTTAGGATCAAATCAAAATGAAATCTTACACTATCCAAAATAAGAGAAAATAGATAAAATAAATATCGATTTCCCTAAACTAGGATAAAATTTAGAATTTGGGTCAAGAAAATAGAGTCTATCTAGGCATTCATTACTAGGTGGGGATAACCTTAATAGAGTCCAATAGAGGTCTAGAAACTATAGTTTTGTTGAAATGGAGATGACTTGTTGGCCATATAGAGCATACCTAGTGATACAAACTTTTCTAGTTATCTATTCAATTTGGTTCCACAATGTTGTCATTTCATTCACAACCAAAACCAATAGTCCTAGAGCCTTTATAAGGATTTTTGGGGTAAGAATTTATAATTTAATTATTATAATTCACATAAATTATGATTTAAAATTTAGAATAATTCACAAGGTAATTCCATTTTTATCTTTATAATCTTTGAGACTCTGAATTTGTTTCCATAACAATGTTTTGGCAAATAACCATTTGAAGAAAATGCATACATGATATTTCAATTATTTTTTGATGGATGTCAATGTTCTTCTTGAATTTTTTATGTGTCACAATTCACACCAATTCTAAAAATAAATAAAAACAATTCTTCATATATTTTGGCATCCACCAATAAGTTTGAGAATAGAGTATCAACATCTATCAATCAATAATAGAAAACATAGGATTTTTAGATGTTGTAGTTGCAAATTTCATACTAAACATATATCCAAAATGTTTAATCATACATCATGCAAATTAATTGTTTGCATACATCTATAGTAATGCATTTAAAACTATAACATCTATTAAATATCTATTTTATTTTATTTTATTTTATTTTTTGATTGATGTCCATAATTTTCATGGATTAGTCATATATCACACAACAACCTAGTTGTTAGACTAAATTTCTATATTTTTTCTTATCCTATAAGCACTCTTTCCATTTTAAATAATTTCATTAGACATAAAATTTCATGCATATGTAAAATTAGTGGCTATATTTGATAAATAATAATTAATTTTATCTAAATAATTTGGAATCTTTTTCTAAAATATTAGATAAATTGTGTTTGGAAAAGAAAATTATAGTGACCACTTGTGATCTGGACTTTAAATGAGTAGCTAATATTACAAGAGATAATTTATATCAACTTTATATTATTGATATAAAAAGCATATTTTTTTTATAATTTCATTTTCCATAATAATTTGGTGCCATAAAAATCATTAGTATAAATCCTCTTAGACAAGTCTTAAGTTAGGATTCAAGCATAAAACAAGACATATTTATGTTTAACACATAAATACATATTAAAGTGTTAGATATATACAATATTTTATAGTTGTCTATTGTCATGCCCATTTTTATCTAAAAACAAGCATGACATAGTAAAAAAACACAAATAACTAATGATATACACATAATAAAATACAAGAATTCATTTTAATCATAACACTAATGTAATTCCTACCACTACCACCATTCTATAATTAGGTGCATGCCACCAATTAATAAGCTCACAAGCCCTAATTCATTCATCTAAGCACTACCAAATACATTCACTGACTTGCATATAAGATTACTAAATTATGAAATTTATACAATCATTAGGTTAAACCTAGTTTAAAGTTGACATAATCAACATCCACATGGAAGATTTGGTTGCTTCAATACCATGATAGATTATCTTACTTCTCTTGTGGACCTTTCTTTCCATGTAGTGTCCTACCACTTACCTACTAGTTTGATTAGATTTCATGTTGCATCTACAGCCCCAATACTACATATCATCAAGAAGATACCACATGGAAACATCTTGTTAGCCCTGGGGCTTTACCCTTAACACAAACTTTGATGGGACTATGGACTATCAAGATGATGCCATATGGAAACATCCCACTAGCCCACCATCCTAGAGGTAATATACTTATATGGTCAACTTTGGTATCATTGGTCACCAAGATGATGCCATGTGGAAACATCTCACTTTCCTAATAGCCTAGAGGTAGGCTACCTATATGATCATCTTCAAGATTGTAGGTCACCGAGATGATGCCACATAGAAACATCCTACTCACCCACTAGCCCAGAGGTAGGATTCCTATATAATCATCTCCAGGATCATGGGTCACTAAGATGATTACCACATAGTAAGATACCAGTCACTTACTAGCTCAAAGCCTTTACACTCTATATAGTCCTCTTTGGGATCATGGGTCATCAGTATGATGCCATGTGAAAACATCCCACTCTCATACTATTGTAACATCAACTATATATGAGATCATGTTGATGTCACTCATGGGTTAGTGGTATGGTGACATGTGAAATTATTTGAACCATCCATCTAAAGTTGTGAAATCAACTAAAGCAAAATCAAAACAAAAAGTCTAAAAGGATTAATCAACTAAGGCAAAAGGATACACAATGACCAATTTAAAAGTGATGAAGACAAAGCTCAAAAGGATGATTAAGATGATAAGAAGGGACTGATTAAAGAAGAATATTATGCAAATAACTTGATGAATGTCTAAGTCTAGGATAAATTCAAAACTAGGTGTAGTCAAAATCATAAATTGACTAAGGCTCGACCAAAGGAAAATTAGAGATAACTCAATGAATGAAAAATTGGCTATGTCAATTAAGTTTTTTTACATTAGCTACTATCGATTGTATGATCTAGGTAGAGTCTTTTTTCCTCATAATATATTATGATAATTTAAGTCTACATTTCATAATTGATTGAGCAAGAAGGGCCTAGTAAAAATACTTTTTTGAAGCTAAACCAATTTTCTCATTGGTTTAGCCGAATATGCAAACCATCTGTGAGACTCAAATTTTCATTAAAAAATCAATGGTTAGAAATAAATCCACTCATAATTAGTGTTGCTTTAAAGGATAAACCAAATTATTTGGCTAGGAATGGCCCTTTGTCTATGTCATTCCATTCAAGGGATAAAGGTGTGAAACAACATAATTTTCTATGAAGTAAAAGAAACTCAAACAAGAAAGATTAGTAGTACTTATCCTTTCATTTTAAATTAGTTTTGCTATGGGGAAGGTTTCCAAAATAAGACTTTCTAAATCCCTCAATCTAAAACTCTTAAAAAAAACATTTTAGTAGAGTAATAATCTACATTATAACTATTTAATCAAGCTATAATGTCATTTCCAATAACAAATTCATAGTTATTTACTTGAGTTCTTCTCAATAATATACGTTTAATTCATTAAATCAAATCACATTTAAACCATAAAGAGATAAACAATGCTTATTAATAAGCCACTTAAAATAAATAATTAAGCAAAGAAATTAATCTATCAATTAAATTAAATAATCCCAAAATGCTAAATAATATTTTATAAATATTGGATCCTTCCCAAGATACTATAATCCAAGAATTTATAAGAAATATAACTCAACTTAACACTAAAGTTTCAGTAAATAGAAAACAAATATTTGAATCCTTAGTTGGAATATTATCTTAACTCTTTCTTTTATAAGAATATTACAAGTAGGTTGGCTTATAAATAATTAATGATACCACATAAGTCATCCATTTAATTACATAGAAAAATGCACATCTCAAGGCCTGATTAAATAATGGAGGACCAGTCAGTCTTTAATGGTGCTCCTTATTTTCTCCCAATAATTAATTATCCATAAGAAGGAAGGCTCACTACCCAACCTTTTTTCACCATCAATTTTATACTCTAAACACCCTTGAGCTTGAGACTCCCAGATCCAAGCATGTTTATATCACTTGGTGCAGGCAAGTGAAGATATCTAAGAAAGGATATCTTAACACAAGGGAATGACCATGCAACACCTACAATCCTATTCTTGCTTATTACCTAGAGATACTAGCAGTCCCAAATAAAATTAAATAAGAATTCAAATGATCATTCAAGTGAAGCTAAACATTCAGAAATATAAACTAGTAGGCAAGATTTCATAGCATAAACAAGACCCATCATTTTTTGGAGTAGAAAGAGGATATATCACTCTAATGATTCCATATAATAGTCATGGGAGGTTCAATTAGTGTACTATTATGTCTCATCATAAGAGGGATTAACGACTTTCATTGTGACATTCACAAGAGGATCAAGAATTCTACCACCATACCCAACATAAGAGGGCTTGACATTATTCCACCATGAATATTTTGCTCATAAACAACCATTACACTATGTCACAATAATGTTAATACACTTCAATCAAAAACCTAAAACATCCAAGTCATGCAAGAAGGAACACAACCTCTTCCAAGCCCTCAACTAGGAAAAGAATTACATAGTGGCCAATGCATAACCATGGAAATACAATAAGATAGGAAGAATAAACCAAGTGGTATTATTCTCCTTTAAAAAAGAGGGAAAAAAATAACCAAAATAATTTTATTAAAAACAAGAAGGAATAATCTCTCAAAGGCCCTCAAATGGGCAAGCTTTACATGGCGGCCAATACACAACCATGTTGAAAACAATAAAACAAGTAGAATAAAATAAGTGGTTTTATTCCCTTGAAAGCAAGAAGAAAAATAAAATAATATATCATTCCATTCCAAATGAACAATAGAAAACATAATTTGTTAGGAAGAATACTTATTGACCTTTAAACCACCTAGGCACTATCCTCTAGTTGTCAATTCTTGGCTCTCCTAACTAATTGTTCCTATTTGTTGCTTCTCCTTCTCATATGTTAAGTCTATTTTTTTTCCAATTTGGCAAAAGTACCCAACTAAAGTATCTCAAATTATATATATATATATATATATATATATATATATATATATATATATATATATATATATATATAAATCCTAGAATAGTCCAACCACCTCTATTTTATTGGCCATGCCTCATTAAGGGATGTTTTTTCCCATGCTCAATTAAGGCACATGATGGCTCTTATAGATTTATAAGGTTTCTTCCAGGACTTCCTTACCTCTTTTCCTACTTGATATTAGTACTAAGGCAATTCATGATATATCTTCTAATCCACCACTAGACATTCTAAATGTTAGCTACAAGATCTTTAAGTTAGGCAATAACAAGTTTCACCCACCAGGATTAAAGGTTGTCCTTAAAATAGATGCTGAGTTAACAAAGGTGGAAAACTAGGCAAATAAATACTTAATATGAGTTTAATAAGGTTTAAAATTGATTTGTGATATAACCATACTTGACATAGTATATTTCATTCATTGGCCCTTTTAATGTTCTTTCACACTCTATGCACACATCAAATTCCTCTAACCTAATAGATAAAGCTACAAATTTTAATCAAACAAAGCATTTTCAATCAATTAAACATAGCCAATCATTCATAGAATATAAACATACATGTAGATAATTTTATATAATTTAATACATAAGTAGTTATCATTTCATAATATTATAAGCAATGATTCAACCTAATTTAAGTCAATATATCTCATATACATAATCTAATTTCATAAATAAATATTGCATAAAGAAATATAAGCATCATTCTTTCATAGGCAATCAAAACATGATTGATAATAGGTCTTTCTCATGGTTCCCAACACATAATAACCTTTATGAAATCCATACATGCCTCAATTGGACATGACTTAACCACACAATTTAATAATAATATGTAAGTCAAAATTTCATATTCATCTTATCAAAGATGAGAATTATGCAAAACAGGACTTTCCATCCCCTCCCAATATGAAGATTTCTGCCTAGAAGTCACTGAAAGAGGTGAGGATGTTGAACCCTCAAAGGTAAAACATCTTCTTAAGTAGATATTGATTCATCATATTTATTTCATTGGACCTTGACCTAATCTAGGTCTCTACCTTTAAGTGCCAGTGCTCTACATGTTAAATTCCTGATGAGATCCACAATCATATCCCCACTAGTCTCAACCTAGAAGGCCATCCAATTCAATACATGAGCAATGTCAACAATATAATGATGTAAAATAGATACATGAAATATATTGTGAACATGAAATAGGGTAGGTGGTAAGTCTAGTCTATAAGTTACTAGGCTAATGGTCTCCAACACCTTAAATGGTCTAATAAAATGAGGTTCTGACTCCAACCCTTTTGCATAATGGATGGGGCTCTTGTTTGGTATCACCCTCAATCAAAATTTATCACCAACATTAAAATGTTGATTAATTATTTTTCACATCAGCATACTTCTTCTACCAATCCATGGTAGTCTCCAAGTGCTACCGTATCTTAATCACTTGCTTCTTTATGTCTTCTAACATGACATGACCAATCAAGACTCAATCCACAAGTCAGTCCCAACTCAGTGGGGTTTTATAGGCTCAACCATACAAATCCTGGAAAGGTTCCATCTTAATTAAAATATGATAGCTATTATTTTAAGTAAACTCAATAAGATACACATATGTATCCCAAAGGGATTTATGGTCTATAACATACATGCATAACATGTCTTCCGATACCTAATTAACTCTCTTAGTCTATCTATTAGTCTCAATATGGTAGGAAGTACTAAAGTTTAGATAAGTTCCCAATGCCTTCTATAAATAAGTCTATAAGTGAATTATTTATCATATCTTGATCTAAAATAATATTACATGGAATCTTGTATAGTCTAACAATGTCATCTAGAAAGACCTTTACCACTAAATTGGCATTTTAAGTGGTCTTTATGGGAGAAAAGTGAGTTTTTTTTGGTTAACTTATCTACTATAACCATGATCATATCATGATGATAAGTCAAGGTAGGCAAGCCTACAATAAAATCCATAGAAATAGTGTCCCACTTCCATTCTAGAATCTCATGAGGATATAACAGTCTTGTTGGATGTTGATGTTCAACCTTTACCCTCTGACACTCCAAAAAATGAGCTATAAAATTAGAAATATCATGACTCAAACAAGTCCAATGATATAATTTCATTAACTTGGCATGCATTTTCTTAACTCTAGGTTACACTTGATAAGGATCTCTATAATACTTAGATATAATTATCTCATGCAATCCACCAACTAAGGGAACATAGATATTCCCTTTATGTGGCAAAAAACCATTTGGCTCAATAAAATATCCCTCAAATTTACCTTTCAAACTCATACCAAAATCCAAAAATTGTCTTACTTCTTTATAGAGGTTGTCCTATGGAAGTTGTTTCAAAATCTAACTTCTTAAGTCAGTTCACAAACTCATTATTGCTAACTCATGGTGCCTACTACTTAAGGCATCAACGAATATGTTTTCATTCCTTTAATATACAAAATTTCATAATCATATTTGCATAAAAATTCCATCCAATGCCTCTGACATGCATTAAGGTTAGGTTGATTAAATATATGTTACAAACTCAAATAATTTATATTTAAAACAAAATGATGATCAAATAAGAAGTGTCTCCATTTTAAGCAATCATGAATGATGGCTACAAATTCCATATCATGAATGGGGTATCTCAGTTCATAATCCTTGAGTTTCTAAGATTCATATGCAATAACTCTACCTTATTGCACGAGTGTAGCTCCTAATTTTTCATTCGATGCATCAATGCAAATAATGATTTATCCTGTAATATTAGGCATAGCCAAAACTTTATGCACTATTGAGTCATTATTTTATTAGATAAAAATCTTTCTCACACCATATTGTTCAAATAAACTTCTTCTAATTTTTATGAAGTGAAGTGATGGGATTCACAATACGAGAGAAATTCACAATAAAGCATCTATAATATCCTACCAATGCCATGAAGTTGTGAACTTATACAATGTTAGAGGGTGATCCCATTCCATAATGGCACAAATATTGGTAGGATCCATAGAGATTACTTCTCCTAAAATGATGTTCCTAAGATATTTCACCTTAGACTACACAAATGTGCACTTCTCCAAGTTACCAAACAATCAATTTTCTCTTAGAAACTGCAGAACCCACTTGAAATGGTCCTCATGATCCTCTTCATTCTAAAAATAGATTAGAATGTCATCAATAAACACCAACATGAATTGATAAAAAAATATCAAACAACTCCATTCATAAGACTCATGAATACTTATAGAACATTAGTCAACACAAATGGTACAACTATGAATTCATAATGCCCATACCACGTTCAAAATGCAATCTTATGAATATCAAGCTCTAGGATATGTAACTGATGATATCCTAATTTCAAATCAATCTTTTGTAACACTTTATCTCCCTATATTTGATTAAACAAATCATCAATTCTATGCAAGGGATAATGATTCTTAATCATTACCTTATTCAATTGGTGATGATCAATACACAACTAAAGGGATCCATCCTTATTCTTCATAAAGATGGTTATTGATCCCCATAGGGACACACTAGGGCAAATCAATCCTTTATAGAAGAGATTCTCAATCTTTAAATTCAATTCACACAACTCTGAGGTGGTCATTTTATATGTTTCTTTCAATATGGGCTCAACCCTAGGTATTAATTCAATCTAAAAATCAATCTCCCATAGAGGAGGCATACCTAGAAATCCATATAGAAACACATTAGTAAATTCCAAAAGAACATAATGGTTAACTAGATAATCCTTCTCTAACTTATCTAACATATCACTTACCATGATAGTAAATAATTTATAATATTTCCTTACACTCTTAATGAGTTATATATCAGTGATCATGTAAAGGAAAACAAGTCTCTTAGCTTCAGATATTACCATAGGTGTCCCAAGGTCATCTTCACCTTTGATAACCTTGTCATGATAATTTAAATAGTATTTATGAGATGCAAGACAATCCATACCAAAGATAATATCATAGGTGCTTAAGGGAATAATGCACAAGTCCATTATAGTGGAGAAGACACCAATGTATAATACTCAACTACTCATGAGGGAGCTAACGAGCATATTGGTCCCTGAGGCTAAATCAACTACTTAACAACCGCCAGCCCATAATTATCCATGATAAAAGGAAAAATAAATGAGTTTGGATCTCCTAAATCAAACAAAATTTAAATTTAAATTCCTCCTATCTTACATGTGGTTTTTATGATTGTTGCCTAGTGCTCAGCTTTATGATCATCCACTACTGTATAAATTGTGTCCTTGACCCACATCAACCACTATCTTCTCCAACACTAGGGCCTTATACCTACTGGTAGTTGATATTATAAGAGTAAAATTTCATGTAAAATGATCAAGAGATCAAAACATGAAATACACACCTTTATGCTGGTCTTGCCCTAAGGAGGATCCAATTGTTTTAGGTTGTAAAGAAGAAGTTGGCCAAGATGGTCTTACCTACTTAGACTATTGAGTTCACATAGTCCCAATCTATTAATGATCCTATGGTCTAGAATCACCTTACCTTTGGTGGTTTTTATGCAATTGGTCCCTACTCTATCTATGGCTAGAATGATTACCTTCAAATTTTTGGTGTTGAGGGAGCATAAATTTGGATTGAGCTATTTTCTAACCTCCCCTAGTTACAAGTTGTGTACTTTACAACTTTGAGTTGTGTTTCTATTTTAAGTTACCACAACATTTTTCTAAGGCATCCTGAGTCTTTCTATGAGACTCCTTGGCCAAGTAATCCTTTTTAATGGTTGATTTTAAAGTTATGGGATCTAGAATACACACTATGCCAACTAGTTCCAAATTCAAGACCCTAATGAACTTATAAAATTGGATTATCTCATCTATGTAACCTTGGAAATATCTGATTAAATCCAAAAAATGGCACTCATACTAATAAATAGTGACACTACTTTGTTGGAGGTCATGAAATTCATCCACCTTATTTTGACCATAATGAGGGGATATGTATCATGCTTTGAAATGCTCCTCAAATAATTCCTAAGGAAAATTGGTTTCAAGTGGAGATTTTGTTCCTCTCCTTCCCACCACATCTTAAGGTGAGTGCCCAAATAGGCCTTATTATTGGATTTAGAATCATATAAGGTGAATCATACTCTCATACTAGATAATCATGCTTCTACTATGAATCCTTCCTATGTACCATCAAAATTAGGAGGGTGTATCCTGATGAAATCTTTCATTAAATCTCTAGGCATAGGTCTAGGAGGATGGTATATGTCTCATCTCTCCTATCACTCACTATGGAGATGCAATTCATCTTTATCACCCTTATAATGGTGATTGGAAGGAATCCTAAACCTATTAATTTCAACTAATCTTTGTTCATCCCAGGAATGCTATGGAGAGTGCCTCTTTGCCTCTAGTGGTGTTGTTAGCAGTCTCTCCTATAAAATGTCTTGCATTTGTTTCATAGATAAAAAGAGTTGGGGTCTAATTTCATTCACTCCTAACTAAATGGGAGGATCATGCTCACTAATGGAATTATCACCATGACTTGATTAATTTCCTCCTCTCATTCTATATACCAATAGGTAGACATAAGATCATATACAAAAACTAGAAAGCTAAAAGCAATTAAAATTCTTAAAGCTCTCGGTGTTGTAACCTAGGCTCTAATACCAAAATGTCATTCCCATTTTTTAATCTAAAAATAATCACAACATAGTAAAAAACACAAAAAACAAATCATATACACAAGTAAATACATGAATTTATGTTAATCATAACATTTATGCAATCTCGACCACTACCACCATTCCATAATCAGGTGCATGTCATCGATTAAGAAGCTCAAAATCCCTAATTCATTTATCCAAGTGATACCAATCCCATTCATTGGATTACGTTGAAGATTAATGTGTTATGATATTTAGATGTCTATCAATTTGAACCTACTTCAAATTTGATGCATCCTACATCCATGTGATAGCTTCAGCTATCTTGAAGAAGCTATTGAAGATGATAGATGGAAAGTTGTTATGCAATATTAGTATAATGCCTTATTTAAAAATAAAACTTAAGTTGTATTCCTACCTCCGCTTAAAATTCATATTGTTGGTTGTATGTGGCTTTATAAAATAAAATAAAATTTAATTGGTAAAATTGATAAATTTAAAGCAATATTAATTGCTCATGGCTTTACTAAAAATCTTAGGATTTACTATGTTGAAACATTTACTACTGTATCAAAATAAGTATTTTTATATTAATTATTTCTCTTTCAACTCAAAATGGTTGGATTATACACCAAATGGATGTCAAAAATGTCTTCCTAAATGATTATATATAAGAATAAATATATATGATGTAGCCTAAAGTTTTTACTAACTCTAAAAAATAACATTATGTTTGTAAGACAAAGTGATCTCCTTATGGTTTAAGACAAGCTTCTCATGTTTGGTATTCTAAAATAACTAGTTATTTTAAAGAATTAGGTTTATCTTAACTATTATTCTAATAATGATTTCTTTACTGAAATTGAAAGTGGCCATTTAATCTTAATTGTGTTATATGTTGACGATCTTTTTCTTACTGGAGATCTAATTAGTTTAATTTTTAAATATAAAATTAAACTAAGTTTGACTTTTAACATGATTGATCTAGGAATTCTTCATCATTTTTAGGAATGGTTATATTTTAGGATAAAAATTTAATTATTGTATCACAATCTCAGTATGCATATAATCTTTTAGTTAATTTTAATATGTTTAACTGTAAGCCTGCATATACTCCTATTAAATTTGGCTTTAATATTGATCCCAAACCTATGTGTGACAAATCTAATCCCACTCTTTACAAATAGCTTATTGGTAGTTTGATTTATCTAACCATTACTAGGCCATATATTTCATATATTGTAGGTGTTTCTTCCAAATTTATGTTGGATCCATATTTGTATCATTGGAAATTAGAAAAATAGATACTTTAGTATATCAAAAGAATTGTAAATTTTGGTTTATTTTTTTTGTTACAGTAAAAATGGGTATATCCCAAGAGAAAAAAATGAGGGATAAAACTACCGAGGGAAAACCCTGTCGACATCATATGATTTAGACCCCACCAAATAGATAGCAAGGTGCTACCCATTAGTAGGGGATTAAGATAACCAAAAAATTAAAAAAAGAAACCAAATCATAAATGCCAAAGATAGAAAAGGTCCATATATTTCAAAAATATTGCTTACATACTACTATAGAGATAGATACAAAGCCATAAAATAGGGAAGACTACCTATATTAACATTATAAAAAATATATTGAGGCTGAATGCATTTGATTATGCTATTAGTCTAGAAAAATAACTTTTGCCTTTTCCTTATAGATTACCTCAGTCTTTGGCTTCTAAACAATATACCCATTAGTCACATTACCCTAAACTATCCTTGTTTCCCCATTATCCATCTCCTCTAAATCATAATAGCTTAGAGGTTCAATAACAAGGTCATATAGAAAGAGAATGCCCAACCTTTTAGCAACCATCCCCAAACTCTTTTTTAACTTCACCATACCTTCCAAAATTTCATGGTTGTGCTCAGATGCCTCCATCCCCACAATATGAAAAATTTCTTCCAAATTCATATGATCTTTGTGGAGGGAGAAGGCCCTATTACATTTGATAGAATGTTGGCCTTGTTAATAGTTTGTGTTACATCAAACACATTTATATAGCCTAGTGACTGCTTTGTGTCTAACAAAAAGGATTTCATTACATCCCCAATATCCTCATCATCCACTTCATCCATCCTTTTTATTGCCTCCCAAATTTTCCTGAGCCAAATTTTCCAATATGGGTTCTTAATCTTCTTGTCCAAATGCATAGAAAAGTTATCAATGACTATATCCATGATTTTTCATTCTACATGAGTGACACATTTCCCTTATTTTTTTTAACTTTTGATACCCACCTCCTGACTTGCCTATTTTATTCTATCAATCCCTTCTCATCTCAGATTACAATTCATCAAACCTAGCTCATAATCCATAGTGTTGTGATTTTATAGACCAATATGTAGACTACCAAACCCCACAATCTTCACTTCACTTCATCATACCTACCAAATTTACAGCCATCCTTTCCTATTAGAGGCAATGATGGACTCATTAAACCTTCCATCACAAATTTAGTTAATTTACAAGCATGAACAAATTTGATTATTGTTAAGCCGCATAAGATTAACAATTAAATAATTAAAATAAATAAAGTATTTTTGCTTTATTGTTTTTTTATAATAAAAACCAATATTGGATAAAAATGGGGTGTTTTAAAAGATAAGGCCTCTTGATTTTATCCCATAAAACTTCTTCTCCTACCTTACAATTCATTCATGTTTAGTTCTAAAAAGATTCTTAAATAATCATTTCTTATGGAAAGATTTTTTTTTGAAAAATCATGAGTCCATTCCTTATATCTTATACCCTCATGTTCCTAAGCTGCACTATTGTATTAGCTACCCAATTTACTACTTGATCCGTAAACTCCACTGATAAACTCTAAGTGAAATTTTAAAAGTATGGATTCTAAATTTCTCAGCTTATAAGATGTTGGAATGATTAAATCTGATTTAAATATAATCAAAATCATGTTTCAAAACTAAAATAAACGTGAATTGATAGATCACATCAAATATCCATTGAAACCATCAGATTTTTCAAATTCTTGATTTTATCCAATTTCTTGTAAATGATTAATTCATTAAATTTTGCATTCTGATTAAAAATCTGAATTTATAATCTAAATAATAACTAAAACTAAAATGCAAAAATGAATCCAAAGATCAAAACATAGAAATTATTTATGGGGTTCAGAATTCCTACGTCCCCGGGATCTTATCGAACTGATCCATTAATGTTGCTAAAATTGCAAGCTAAAATAATACTTAAAAATTAAAAAAGATCATATCTCTATGTAGAAATAGTTATCAGACCTTTGAAAGACCTTGGCTGACTCAGCACGTCCTTCACCTTCCTGAATCACACGCAAAGGCTTCTCCAAATCAAAATTGGAAACTTATATAGCTAAAAATTGCATCACCAATTCTCCAAAATGGGAAAATGAATATACTTCATAGAGTGTATCAGAATTCTAAACAACTTTGTAGTTTACTCTAAGCTCTGGTTTAGCCTCTAAGGG
Source organism: Torreya grandis (assembly GCA_037957365.1). NCBI lineage: Eukaryota > Viridiplantae > Streptophyta > Pinopsida > Cupressales > Taxaceae > Torreya > Torreya grandis. The sequence continues at coordinate 603,095 of JARHVA010003641.1, forward strand.
CTCCAAAATGACCAAATACTATAAATGGGTCTATAATCTCCAATACACAGTCAGCCAGAAGCTTGCCTTTTTATACAAGTTCACTCCTTTAAAATCACTTAGCAGTCCATGGCATAGGCAATCAAAGCTTATCCATTTTGGATGGCAGGTCAAGAGTTCAAAACCATTGGCCTCCTTTTTAGCACTTAGGCTTTATCTTTATCCCACATGTGTGGGTCGAGCGATTTAAACAAGGCTTAAAATAGTCTTGGTCCACCATTTCCATCATGGGTTTATCCCACATGCATGGATTGTGGATAAGATAAGGATTTAAAAAGCCTTTAGCCACCCATTATCTCGTGGCTTCAGCCACACGGCTCCTTAGACTCAAGCTTGCCACCTTGCTCGGGCTTCGGCTTGCGGACTCCTTTGAACTCACCACATGGCTCGATCAATGAGCTTATCTTCAAGCTTAGTCACTTAACTCCATGTGGCATGTTGATGATGTGGCATGTCATCAAACCATTTTTTAAACACTTTTCAATCTGCCAAGTGTCGACCTCTAATAGGTCTAAATGTTGAAACAACATCAAAACACGTGCCACCTGTCGCATTGCAATATTTATTGACCATCTTCAAATGCCCATAATAGGAGCTCCCAAACTCAGAATTACATTCCAAAAAATGTGTTAGAAATCTCTCAAAGAGCTCTACAGTGTGCTGCCACTAAAACTCTAAATTAGAACCATTATGAGAACCCAATTTTTTATCACTACTGAATTTACTTCTCTTAGCACATGAACTAATTTGATCAATTCTAACTTGAGAAGGAGAGTCTGAGCATATTTTATGATTGATATAATTTTCCAAGCCTTAACTTTATCTAAGTTAAGTGCATTGATGACAATTTTTGAATCCCCTTCTATACAAATATTCTTCCAATCTTTGGAAACTACTAACTTCAAACCTAATTGTAGGATAAATTTTAGTGGCTATTCATCAATAATTCATGAATATTTAAATTTTATAAATTATAAATTAGCTATTTTATTATGTGGTGAACAATGTGAATTTTCCTAAATTATTTGGGTGTAAGTTACTTTTCTAGGTCAGCTCACTTACTATTTTAAATAAATTTCATATATATAAATATAATTTTTCACTCTGTCAAAATTCAATATGAGATTATTTTCCATTATATAATATATAATCATTTGAGGACCAAATTTTTGAATCATATTGGCATAACTACCATTGGAGGTGATTATGTTACTTGCCATCATAGTTGTCACTTACCTACAACATTGTCACCCATCAGATAACAAATATATTATTTAGTAACACCACTATCATTTGATAGTGCATTTGTCATAGGATAGCTATGGTGTCATAAAATAACTATGTTTTCAAGTGATAATAATTCTATCGATCTAAATGCTATCGAATGATAATAATGTTATCGAGTGATGGCATTGTTGTTAATTGATAAAAATGATGTCAAGTGATAGTGATATTGTCGAATGATAGTAACACTTTCAAGCAATAAAATAGTTATTGAATGATAATATACCTATCATTTTACATTATGTTTATCATGTGATGGCATTCTAATCATTAAACAACAAATCACTATCATACAATAAAACTACTACCATCTATCTATGAGTTTTTCATATAGTCACATATCAGCATACCTTATGTGGTAAGCTATGTTTTGTATGTTGATTCACCTACACACCAAAACATCATCCATTAACTTTCACCATAATTTAGAAACACATACTTATAAATTTTCCAAATAAAACCCAAGTTCATTTTTATATGGGCCACTAAATTTTACCCTACCTAAATTAACAACACATGCTTTAGCTATGTTATTTATATCCATACCTAAGTCTTGAGAAAACATAGATAAAATTTGTCCATCATCTCTAAAAATCCCCCAAACTCAGCTAGGATTGGATTACATTTTGAAGCCCCATAAAAATTTAATTTGATTTCCCCCTTATTTGGAGGCTTCCAAATATCATTTTTCCTCTTTTTCTTTTTACTAATTATTTTACCCCCATTATCAGGTTTCTAATATTTTACCCAATTCTTCATCCACACTTATTCCCTTTGATCTCTTAAAATATCTTAACCCCCTAGGTTTTTGAACTCTCAATAAGAGTTTATTTAATAATATTCCAAACCCAACCCTCAGAATGGGAGGTCTCGTGAAAGATTATTCTATTTCTTTCAATCCATAGATTCCAACTAATCACTGTTGGGGTAGCTTCCCAAATTAAGGCTAAAAAAATGTTTTGAGTTTAATTTTCCACTGGTATAGAAATAATTTAATGGACTTTTGAAATGGAAATTAAAGACTAAATATTTCTAAGAACCAACCCCAAATTTTACTAGCAAAGGGGAAATGAAGAATTAAGTGATCAAAACTCTATTCTTCAGTAAGACACAAGGGACATCTAGATGGACCCTCAAAACCTTTTCTTTTTAAATGATTAAAAGTAGGAATTTTACAAAGTGTGGCCTACCATTAAAAAATTTGCCTTTTTGAGGCCTTTATGAATCTAATTTTTCTCTGATGGGAATTTACCTTTTACAACCATTTCTAATCTTATAACTACCTCAGAGACTACCTCCACTAAAACACTTCCATAACGACATCCTTCCCAAATCAAAATATCCTCCCCAACCTTGATAGGGATTAGGAAATTATTCAATTAAATACTTAACTCTTGTGTTGCCTATGGTGTCTCCTTTATTATCCAAATAAGGTCCTCCAAGCATGCCCTTCCCTTCCAAGCTCCAAATACTGATCGATCTTAAGTCCTCACTAAGATTTAGCAAAGGGTACAAGCTACTCAAAATTATCAAATTAATTTAGAGACTCAGAGAATCCAAGCATCCCTCTAAAAGGACATTTTTTTCCATTACCCATCATCCCCCTGATTCCAGGAAGAACAAAGTCTCATAAAGACTTATAAAATTTACAAATAGCTAGTCTTTGAGGGATCTGCTTAAGGGAAAAATGTCTCCACACTACCTATGAATCTAAATATTTATGTTGAAGGATTCAACTCCATAATTTGTCTCTAAACTCATATATCTTCCAAACCAATTTATATCCCAAGGATTTATTCATTCTATCTAACCTCCTTAAGACTAATCCTCCCCATGATTTATGTGTACAAATTTTATCCCTTTTAAACTAAACTTTTTCTTACCTTCTACACCATTCCAAAGGAAATATTACTCAATCTTAATTATGCCATATCATACCTTCTTATAATTTTTAAGATAGACATCAAATAGATCAACATTAATTACAAGGTCACTTGAATCGACTAAATTATACCTGTCTAAGATAGCCACTTTCCCTTCCACCCTTACAACTTCTTTTGAATTATAACAATCATAGGGTGCCATAAAGTTGCATTATTTCTCCTTACAAATAGGGGAATTACAAGATAATATCCTGGTATCATACTTTCCCCAAATTTTAGGATCTTAACAATTTTTACTTTAGTATTCCTCTACACATTTACAAAAAAAAATTGGATTTGTCAATACTTACCTTTTGGCCCACATCAACTTCATATAAATCCAAAGTTTTTAAAACTTCCCAAGCTTCATGTTCCATGGGATCATTCAACAAAAAAAGTATCATGCATAAATTTAAGGTGGGTGATACTTTCTAAATTTATACAAATGATAAGACCTCTTAACCTCCCATCTTGTATTGATTTTTAAAAGGCCCTTTGAATCACTTAGACTACAATAATAAATAGATAGGGAGATATTGGATCACCTTACCTTATTCCTCTTGAGTGCCATTAACAAGAATAGAGAAGGAATCAAAATAATTATAGATATGAATCCAACACCTCCAATCCTTACTAAATCCAAAGATTTCCAACATCTTATCCATAAAGTTCCAATCAATGCTATCATAAGCTTTAGCCATATATAGCTTGAGATACATCCTAGGTATTTTTGCATGCTAAAGTGAATGGAAAGTTTTATGAGCCATAATAACACCATCCAAAATTTGATGCCCCTCCACAAATCAACCTTGATCTTCTAAAATTATCATCTCAAGGTAACCTTTTAACCTACAAGCCATTACCTTTGAAACCACTATATACATGATGTTATTGTTAGTTATCCATATAGCACCCAATATAGGTCATATTTTCTCAAGTCTGACCCATACCTAGACTAACATGGGAATGATCTAAGGTTGTGGGATGCCTATATCTAGAGTAGATCTCTAGGATTTTCTATGAGGCTAGCTTCTTAGATTTCATAATTTGGACCTTTATTTTAAAAAATCTAAAACTGGTTGGGATGAAAAGAATCAAGAAATTTTCATAAAATAAGACCTATTCTAATATGTGGTGATGCACCATGAATTTTTTAGATCCACTCTTAAGATTGGACTCTTTAACACACTAATGAGATATGAAATAAGTTGATGAAGTAATTACTATAGTTTATATACAACAATATTTCATATAGAGATCAATTTGATGCACTCAAACTAGGGAGCAATGAAAATAAGGTCTGGTTGAAGACACTTAAATTTGGTTGTCCATTATATGCTTGAGAGATCAATGCTCAGACACATTGTATGACCTGTAAATAACGTTGATAGCACTTAGTTTGAGCTTAGACATGCAAAAGGAAGATAAAAACCATATTTACATATCAAACAAACATAAAACACTAAATATATATTAGAAAATAACTAAAAAATTCTCTATTTATTACTCCAAGAGGTGAAAAATATAATTCTAGTAGAGTTTAGTCACACTAGCCTAAGGGATTCTCATCAATAGCTCAAAGGCTATATTTATAAAAGAAAAGAAGCAAGATAGAGGGAGTTTTGGCACTCATAATTGAATTAAATGATCTTAAATCCATTTTAAATGTTGTTACAACTGCCTCCACAAATTAAGATCATTTAAACCCTTTTGATTGATTCAGGTTACTTCAAGTGGTTGCATAGTTACACTGATGTTCCTTCTTGTTACAATGACAAAGTTAAGTTATTCTAAGATTTGTTCTACCATCCATGTAGTTACAATAACTAGGCTAGTTTCTTATCTTCTTGTTAATTACTCCTAACTAGTTCATCATGGCATGTGTAGTGAAGAGAATGGGTCCTTTTATGAAATTGGTCCTGGAGATGAAACCATTGAGGGATAAATATATGCTTTCATGGCACCCTTTGAAAATATATCTCCTCCTTCTACTAAAGGCAAACATAGTCATAGAAATATCCTTCTATGACACAAACCCTCAAACCAGAGGTCCATATGTTAGCCCCATTAGTGATCCCTTAATATTCCTTATATCTTACTACATCAGTGTATCCCTTTAATGGCATTGGGTAATCTTGAAAAATCTATTTACTTCCATCAAAAATGGATTCTTGACTTTTGTTGAAAGTCTTGGGCTTTCCTTTGTTCTAATTGGTTATCATGATCTAAATAAGCTTGTTGACATATTGAAATTTTCTCACATCACCAATCTTGAACTATATGATCAAGCACCAACTATCAATATTTCCCTTGACTTTTCAACTTTTCCCAAGCTTATGCCATGTGGCAGCCCCATGTTTGATTTTAGGATTTTTTGTCAGTCTGTCAGCCTCATATGCTTATACCACATGTCAATCTCTTGATCTCCTTGATTATTTGACTCATCTCACATCATTGGATTAATATTCATGATCATGTGAGGACCATTATATCTAATGGGACCCACTATTTGAAATCCAACATCTATTTCATGAGCTTAAAATTGATGTCCATGTTGTCATCAAATGACATTTGCATGACTATCAAATTTAAGCTCATTAGAATTTATTTTTATTGAGATTAAACCTGATGTTATTAGTAATATATTATTGTGCATGTCCAACTTTAGAATCTTATAACTCAATCCAAAAAGCTCATGTGGGAATGAAAATTTCAAATGATGCTTCTGGTATGTAAACTACAATTATACATAATTTGTTGGCTTGCCAGGGTAACTTGAGAATATTTATAAATGTGAAAGTATACTGGTCCATTCATGTTTGTAAGATGTTTTGGTGCTCATTTGGTTATTGAATTTACACAAACTCATATCTTGATCATTCTTTCAAGGATCTGACAATTTTTTAAGTCTTATGCAACCTGTTCCATGCTCTTAAATGCTTGAGTGACATGAAAATTATCTTGGAATTTATTTATTTTCAATCTTAGACCCATTTTTCTAAGCCTTTAATCTACTACTTCACATGAACCATTCAAAAGATTCATATGTGGGCCAAAATGGCCAACACTTTTGGTGGCTCAGCTGGCTTGACCAGTGTGCTGGTCATGGGACCTAGACTTTGATCAAACTTGTTCAAGATGACTAATCAAATGAAATGCTACTTACAAAAAGACTCTATTGGAAACACTTTTTTTTCGGAGTAATGGGGTGGGGGAAACAACAACAAATCAATAACCAAAATAATTAAAAAAACAATGTGCAAAAGCATTTGGAGGGAAAATAGACCTATCCTAATAATTATATATTAAACTATATGTAACTTTCCTCCTAGGTTAAAATTAAATTTTATTGGTCCACCATATAATATTGAAATGTATTTTCCATCTCTTGATATCTCTCTTCTACATCTAAGAGCAATTGGATGCTCATGTCTTCGTGATGATGTAGCTGGGATCCCAACATCCATTCTTAGGTACATTGATTAAAGGTATGGATATTCAAAGACCCAATCATCCTACTCCTAGATCCATGTACTTTGAAAGAACCTCTTCAATTATTCATCTTTTATAAACTATTAATCATGATTATGTAGACCAGCTTGTTGCATCTCCTTTATCATATTTTCAAGGTTGACCTCTAAGTGAGATGGATCTAAATTTATGACTTATTATGGCCATTTGTGTTCATAGTTAGCTTCCAAATGTAGATAAGCATCTGAAGATGATGAGAGAGGTTGACAACCATGCTTGAGATGCTAAAAAATGTCATCTCTTGATAAAAAAATTGCTTCTTGCTTAATGATAGCACTCCTCTCATCTTGTAATGGACCATATTCAAGTAAATAATAACCTAAAATAAAGATGTCAAACAAATCTAAAGAATTGTTATTATGATCTTAAAGTAAAATTGAAATTTTTTCATTGTGATCTTCAGGCTACAAATTATTTTCAACTTCTTGTGTTGATTGATAATCATTTTCTATCACTTATATAAGCTCTTGTTCTTCATGATGGATGGTAGATATTATATGATCAATGAACTCATGGAAAACACCTTTAACTTGTATAATTGTATTGTATTCCCCCTAAATTTAATCCTCTACATTTATCTGATCTTTAATTAAAGTAACAACTTCTTTGACTTATCTTTCTTGTACACTATATGAGATTGGGAAAATTTCTTCATTGACAATGAGTGTGTCCATGAAGATGTCCTCTTTTTGATCATGAAATAATCTTTCATGTTCATCTACCTCAGTTGTAACTTCTTCAATTAATTTAGAAAGGATAGGCTCCTTCTATAGGATTGGCATAGTATATCCTTGAAAGTAGTCAATAAGATGAGAAAGGTACATAGAAGTAACCATAAAAACCTGATTTTGTTCATGGAGCTGCTCTTCTTGGATCACCATCACCTCCTCTCTCTATTTCACTTCTTTTTTAATGGGTTTTCATGAAGGAAAGAACTTTGTATTTTGAGGAGAGAGGGATGTATGATGGATGATCTCTAGCTTACCTTTGACTTCAACATATTGGCTTAGGTTTGGATGTCCTTATTTTTCCATGGATTGTTGTACATAGTTCATAGTCATGAACTTGGGTTTAGAAACTTATTTAATTAGACTTATGGTAGCCATGGGTGTGAAATAAGGAATGTGTTACTGTGTTGCCTCTAAATAATAAAGGTGTTGATTTGCAAGCTTAATCTACCTAGCTAGATTAGCCTCAAAATCATGAACTAGATCACTAGAGATCTTATCCTGAAAGCTTGAAGATGTAGACTCTTATATTGTTTGTGTAATCTAAAAATTAGTCTCCTCATAAAAAGCTTCTTTAACTTCTTGAGACCTCTCTTGGATAGACTTCTAGGTAGGAAATCTATGCAAGGATTATATTGACTCTTGAGGGCTATGATAAACATTAGTTTGATGGTCATATAGGGAAAAGGGAAGCTCTATGGGAACATACTATTGATTAGTAGGATCTTGGGGTTTTTCATAAACCACTAACCTCTCTTCAATATTTATTATTAGACCTCTATTGTCTAGAGTATCATAACTAAACTTTGAATGTCCTTGCCTTATGAAAGTTGAACATACATCTTTATCCTACTAAAAATTTTCTTTCATGTTCTGAATTTCATACTTTTAGATCTACATTTTATAAATTTTCCTAGTTTCTAGGCTTATCATCTCTTTCTCATAGCCAAACAAAGCTTTCTTGAATCTTGAGATGGACTGTTTAGGGAGTTGACTAGGTTGATTAGGAAGATAACAAGATTCATGAGGGATGATATAGGACTGGTAATATCTTTAAAACTATTGATGATGTTCTTTATAATAATCATATGACTTATATGGATCATGATAAGATTAATCTAGGTCATGAGGATCATACTAGAACTACTGGTAAGGAGAAGAATAACAACTTTCTTCTTTATAAGCTACCATAGCCTATAGAAAATCATGAAGATAACTCAAATTATGAATAATAATATAAATTTTACTTTGAGATAGGGGACAAAGGAGTACTATAAATTGGTTCTAAAGATTAATATTATGCAAAATTGTACTCCAATGGCTAAATTTGTGTCCCACCAAGCATGCCAAAACTATTAACTATCCAGATATCACCCAATAGGGTTAGATTTGCTCAAGTTTGACCCATACCTAGACTAACATGGGAATTACTAAGGCTATGGGATGCCTATATCTAGACCATACCTCTAAGAATTTTTATGAGGCTAGCTCATCATATGTCATAATTTTACTTTTATTTCTAAAAACCTAAAACTGGTTGGGATGAAAAGAGTAACAAAAATTGCATAAAGTTAGACTTATTCTAATATCTAGTGATGCACCATTAATTTTTCATAACCACTCTTAAGCTTGGACTCTTTAACACACTAAAATGATATAAAATAAGTTAATGTAGTACTTACTATAATTTCTATGCAATAATATTTCATATAGAGGTCAGTTTAATGCACTTAGACTAGGGGCAATGAAAATAAAGTATAGTTGAAGACACTTATATTTGGTTATCCATTATATCCTTGAGATATCAATGTTAAGACACATTATATGACTTTTAAATAAATTTTAAATCACTGAGGTTGAGATTGTACATATAAAAGGAAGAAAAAAACCCTATTTACATATCAAACAAACACTAAACACTAAATACATATTAGCAAATAACTATACAAATACTCTATTCATTACTCTAAGAGGTGCAGAATACAATTCTGATAGAGTCTAGTCATGCCATCCTAAGGGATTTTCATCAATAGATCAACGACTATATTTATAAAAGAAAGTAAGTAAGAGAAAGGGATTTTTGGTGCTCAAAATGGAATAAAATGAGCTCAAATCCATTTGAAATTTTGTTACTTCTACCTCCCAAATTAAGCTCATTTAAACCCTTTTGATTGATTCAGGATACTTCAAGTGGTTGTACAATTACATTGATGTTCCTTCTTATTTCAATGGCAAAGTCAAGTTGTTATTAACTTTTTTTCACCATCCTTTTAGTTATCATAACTATGTTAGTCTATTAGAATCTTGTCTTGTTGTTAATTATTCCTAACTAGTTCACCATGGCATGTGTAATGATGAGAAGGAATCCTTTTCATGTAGTTGGTCCTAGAGATGAAACCATTGATGGATACATGTATGCCTTCATGGAATCATTTAAAAGCTAGTTCCTCCTTATAATAATGGCAAACACAGTCATATAAATATCCATCTATGACACAAACCCTCAAACCACCTTAATGTTCCTTATATCTTACCATATCAGTGTGTCCCTTTAATGGTGTTAGATCAAGATTTAATGGTGATCAAGAAATCCTACAAAACCTATTTTCTTCCATTAAAAATGGCTTCTTTACTTCCATCAAAATTCCTAGCTCTCATTTATTCTAATTGGTTATCAAGATCTGATTTAGCTTGTTGACATATTGACCTTTGCTTGCACATTGATCTTGATCTATATGATCAAGTTCCAATCATTAATCTTGCCCTTGAATTATCAACTTTACCCAAAATTACACCATGTGGAAGCCTTACATTTAATTTCAAGATTTGTTGTTAGTTTGTCAAATTCATATACTTATGCCACATGTCAATCTCTTGATTTTATTGACTATTTGACTCATCTCATACCATTGGATCAAGATGTATGATCAAATGAGGAATATTAGATTTGTTAAGACCTATTGTTCAAAATCCAATGGTTATTTCATGGGATTAAAATTGATGTCCATTATTTCATCAAATGACATTCATAAGACCATCAAATTTAATCTCATGAGGATTTATTTTTCTTGAGCTTAATCTTGTTGTTAGTGTGAATGTCTTACTATGTGGGTCTAAATTTATAAGGTTATAAATAAAACTAAAAAGCTTATGAAAGCATGAAAATTTTACAAGATGATCCTGGTATGTAAAACTACAATTGTGCATGATCCATTAGATCATGATGGATCCTTGATCATATTTATAAAATGTGAAATTACACTGGTCTGTTCATGTTTGGAAAACATCTTGGTGATGGTCTAGTTATTAAATTTTCATAAATTCATCTCTTAATCATTCTTTCAAGGCTCTGATAGTTTTCTAAGTCTTGTGTAACCTAGTCCATGCTCCTAAATTCTTGAGCATCATGAATTTTTTTTTGGACTTTCTTAATTTATAATCTTAGACCCCCTTTTCTAAGCTATTGAACCACTACTTCATGTGAACCATGCAAAAGCTTCATAAATGGGCCAAAATGGCCAATAGTTACATGGATAAATAGGTCAAAAAGAGTCAAAATAAGGGTTTTCTTATTTTTTTGGAATTAATGATATGAAAGTGTTATTCCATTACTTAAACACTTTTTTCATTATTCTACTTTCCTCAACATCTTCCCACACATATTTTCCAATCACTTCTTAGAAGTGCTAAAAAATGAGCTTGAAAACCATCAGGATCAAGGGCTATGTTCACCCTTAAGCTAAAGATAACTTTTCTTAATTATTCTAATTAAATTAGAGCATAATTTTGAGGTTCATATCCTCTTTTATCAACTTCAAAACATTTTTCAAGATCCTCTCTTATGTAGACACCCTATCAATATATTCATCACTCAAAACATGGTAAAAAAGGATACAAATTCCTTTTTAATATCCTTAGCCTCTTCCAAGAATTTCCCATCTAGGGTCATAATTTTATCAATCATGTTCCTATTTATAAAAAATTTAGTGAAGAGATGAAAAAAAATATTTTGGTCTCCTTATTTGATCCAAATAACCCTAGACTTTTGTCACCAAAATGTTTCCTCCAAATAAAGGATCTTCTAATACTCCAACATCAGACTATGCTCCAAGTTTACCAAATCCTTTGTCTAATCACCTTCTTGTAAATAATATTAAAGGACACCCAATTCAACTTCCACTCTCTCTTTTCTCTCAAAAAAACTCCCAAATTTATTCTTATTCCAATCAATGGGAGTTTTTTTCACTAGTTTAAGTTTTTGATAAAGAATATAAAATTTTGATCCCAAGATATTATTTTTCCAACAATGCTTGACAAGTTCATCAAAGGCGAGATCTTAGAGCCAGATAAATTTAAACTTTAAGGGAATTATCTTAGGATTTACATTGGAATATTTTTTTATAATAATAGGTCAATGGTCCAAACCAACAAAATCAAGCACTTCAACCATCAAATTAAAAAAAATTTACAAAATTTTATAATTTAAAAGAATTTTTTCCAAAATTAACTAATACCCTTACCCCTTATTACTCTAAGTGAAATTTAGACCATAAGGATCCAAGTTCACCAATCTCGCTTTTTCACAAAATGTATTAAAATACAACATTGATTGAGATAATCTAATGAGTCCCCCTCTTTTTTTTGATAATATCTATATTGCATTGAAATCACCACCAAGAATCCAATTTATAGCCTCTTCACCCCCATTCATAGATCTCAACTTCTCTTATATAAGATTTTTTCCTCTTTTGAAATAATCCCATACACATTAGACAAAAAGAAGCATATTTTTACATCTAATTTAGAAACCAAAACATTCATATTCTATGGGTTAGACCGAATAAGGCTACACTTACAACTTTTGGTTGCCAAAGAATCACCAACCCTATGGTTGAGTCTACAACATCAACAAGGAGACCTTACACACCTACCCAACATTTCTTAAGGATTACACTCCATTCTTCCTTCCCAATTTTGGTTTCTTGAAGCATCAAAATATTAGGATCCCAACATTCCACCAATCATTTAACTAAATAGAATTTGTCATAGGTATACAAACCTCAAACATTTTAGCTTAAGATTTTCATAATAGATCAGTGGTAGATGTGTCTCTACCACCCATCTTCATATTTATTGATAACCTTTTACTTCCCTACCCTAAGTTAGTTTATGTTTCTAACTAGATCCTCTCACTATTATTGTTCCTTTCATTCCTTTTTAAAGGTCCTAAGGAGGGGTTACTCTGAGGTATAGTCAAAATATGAGGCCATTTTGAATATCTCAACACAACATGTGTTTCTTTCACCTTAGAATTGAGGTTATTAGAAGAGAGAGGTATTTTGATGGTAGAAACTCCCTTATCATTAATATTAACCCATCCTACTTCTTCTAGGAGGGGATTAGACATCCCCCCTTTAACACCTATGATAAGGGCTTCTACTTCCCTTGAATAGGAGAAGTATTTTATTTAGTAATCAAAAGTCATACTTTAGATTTAAGCTTTTCCTCTATATCTACCAAACCCATTTCTTGAAGGACTTATTTACCTTTGAAAATGTGTTCTCCCTAATCCTTCCTAACCTCACCCTAACCAACACCATCCTCTAAATTCTTATTAGGTTTTGGATAAGATTCCATTATATACCTCTTGGATCAAAGAATTGTTCATGATTTCTCTAATGAATCCATTTATGTATTTTATCTAAGGTGATCCAAGCTTTCCAAACCCTAAAAAGATCTGTGTTCTACTTAAGGGGACTAATTTATGAAATTTCCATGATCCACATACTTAAAGGGCTCCCATTTGTTAGATTGATCAAATTGAAAGTGAAAATTTTGAGGGTATTTTTTCCTGGTATGCCCTATTTGTGTACATCTAAAGGGAAGGCATTCATAGTCAAGTTCTTGAAACCAAACTTTATTATTAAAAACTAATTTTAAATCTTTAGGAATTGGCTTCATTAAATCCATTCTAACATAAAACCTCACATAGTCTCTCACTTCACCCTTTTCTATCACTTATTCCAAACTCACAAAAATCCCTATTTTACTCGCACAATGCATTAACATATCTAAAATCCAATATTCACTAGGAAGCTTATACAATATCACCCAAAGAGAGACATCCTTCATCCATTTATAAGATGGATCAAATTCTAGAGTGCAATATCTTTGATACAATCAAACATTACAAAAAAAAACATGGCCCTTATTTAAAAATATGCTCTCTATCTTTAGTTGATTGGAAGATAACTTGAAAAAACCCTTTTGTTAACACCCAAATTTTTGATCTAGGGAAAACAAACCAATTTGTACCCATCCATCCTTTCAATGCATCATGACTTGGCCAAGCATGCATAAACTTGTAGATTATATCTTTGTTCTCTAGGTCCTTATAGACATCCTCCCAACCACTATTCACCACCAAAATTTTTGGAATAGAAGTTGACATGTCTATTCCAAGCCCCTGATCCACATTGATCTTGAAAATTTTATAAATTCATTCATAATATGGGATTATATGATATAAAATAATCCAATCTAGCCCTCCTAGAGTATCTATATCCTATAATAAACTATTCAATAAAATCTTCTTTAGGCTTTCCTCTAAAATCCTTGTTACCACTTTCTCCTCTGAGTGGATTTTGAACTTACCTTACAAGTGATGAACCAACTCCCTTACCATAGCTTCCTAGCTAATTCATTATACTAATGTCTTCTTACCTCTATTAGACATTAAATCCTTATGACCATTACTCATGTAAGGACCTTCAGCAAAACCCTACTCTTAACCAACCCTTTCATCACTATTCCTTGCTTCTAACCCTACACTCTATTCCATATGTGATTAATCTTTATCTTACAATTAAATTTTGTTTTATTTTATTCTTATATTGATATTTTTAGTTTATATGGTTATTTTTATATAACTATGTTGATGATATTATAAATCATAAATCTAATTCTTGATATGTGTTTAAGTTTGGTGCAAGGGCTATCACTTAGAGTAACAAAAAGTAACATATTGTTCATGTTTATTCTATATAAGTAGAGTATATAAGTGTTATGGAAGATTTTAAAGAAACCATGTGGATGCAAAGGTTGTTAAGATAATTTCATTGGATTTTTCTCATAGTACCACCATTCTATATGATAATCAAGGTTGTATAACTCTAGCAAAAATTCTAGTGTAACACCAATGAAATAAGCATATTGAAGTTCATGTACATTTTATCTGAGAGAAAGTCCTCAATGGTGATATTGATCTGTAGTTTTGTCCTACAGATGAACAAGTGGAAGATATATTCATAAACCCACTTGGTTCTATCAAATTTTATCAATTTCATGCAGTGTTGGGCCTCTCAAATATTCTATTAAGGGGTATTATGCATGCCACTGTCACTTCCTAATCAACCTTGTGTTTCCTTCTTATTTTTACATTTTCTCATTGTAAAGCATTATAATAAGTCATTATATTTGATTTTGATAAAATTTATAATATTTGATTGTATAGTGTACCCAATACATAAAAGCATTTTTTTAATGGAAATCTTGATGTTATAAAAGGATAAAAAAATTCTTAATTGATTATTCATGAGAAATTGTGAGATGTAGTCTCACAATCATGCTAGCCTAAACTTAATTTAAGTAGTTAATGGATTATAATTCATTTTGTCTCAAAATATGGTATTATCATGATGAAGGAATTTTAATCTTTCAAATATTACATGATCCTAAAATCATTATAATTGGTTCATGGAGTATAATTACTTTATTTAAGGTGACTATGGTATGTATCCCCACTAACATTAAAGGGGAGTGTTAGAACATTTAATGCTTAAGTGGTGCCTTTATTGGACCCTTAGCATATTTAGGTTATTTAAATAATAATGTTTTATTATTATTATTATTATTATTATTATTATTATTATTATTATTATTATTATTATTATTATTATTATTATTAACATTTGTTGAAAACCTTATGTAAATAAATATAATAATAAATATTTATTAATTTATCATTGATGGGTTCCTCAAGAAGAGGTTTGACCTATTGGTTATAGTAGTCCACCTCCACACCCTAATATAAAATACTTTTTTTTGGTAATTTACTTACCATTGTTATAATTAATACATCGAGACATCATATATTCATTGCATTATCATGAATTTTTTTTTGAATTTTGTTTAGAGAAGAAGTGAGAAGTAGAATTATTTTATATTGGGTTATGTTTATCAATTATATGAATAAGATAAACCTTTTTACCTATTTAAGGTTTTCCATGTTAATCTATGTGTCAACATTGATCTGTGTATTTTCTTATTAATTACACCACTAGATCTATTATGTGTTCATATTGCATATGCATTCAAATTCTTACAAAGGATCAATTGTAGACCTTGGGGTTGTGGGGCCTTTTAGGTTCACTTAGAGAGTTGTATGATTGTTTGAGACCCAGTAGGTCGATTAGAATAAGTGGGGATAACTTATTTTTTTAGAGACCATGTGGACACTTGCACATTTCCATCTATGTTGTTTAGGTATCTGAGTTTTTTTTATGTATTGTGCATCTCATGTCAAAAATATGGCTAGCTAATGGCAATGTAGATGTGCAAAATGTGCAATGTACATTCTCAAAAAATGGCTTATTTTTGTGTGGTTTCAGTCATGCAAATTTTTTGACATGAAAAGAATGAATTTAAAAAAATCAATCTCTAATTTAGTGCAATCAAATAAATAAATGCCAATTTTGGACTACACACATAATTGATCCCATTTCATAATTATTTCATATTTGTAAACCATTATTAGACTAAAATGGATAAAAGATGACCCTCATTAGGAATGATTGAGGTAATGAAGGTTGATTTGGTACTATGCATACAAATTTGACCCTTTAGCTTCATTATAATGTTTTTATAGTAATTATATACTAAATTTTAAAATCAATGGACCTAAATATGAGTGATTGTAGTGGTGAATGTTTATTAGGGGATATGTGTACATAAGTTACCCTTATTTGTCTTTATTTAGTGTTCCTAGTTCATTATTAAACTATATTTGATAACCAAGGCCTAGATTAGTCAAAATCATAATAATGAAAGTTGATTTGGGGATATGTATACATAATTGACACCATTTTATCTTTTTTGTGATTTTATATATCTATATTATATTTGTCTGACAAACCAAGGCTCTAACTAGGAGTGATTGAAATAATGTAGGCTTTTTTGGGTTTATTGATAAAAATGACCCTTGTTTTTATTTATTAAATGTTTGAAGGTCTTTATTAGACCTAAATTGAAAAAATAAATCCATAATTTATATAAATGAAAGAAATGAAGCTTGATTTGAGGCTATGCACATATTAATTCTTATTTTTCATTATTTAACAAGTATGTATGTCATTACTAAATTGAGTTTGAAAAATCAAGGCCCCAATTATGTGCAATTATAATAATGAAGGTTGATTTGGCACAAAAGACACTTTATTTATTTGTATTCATCTTTATTATGTCAAGTCAGAGATCCCTTTAGATAATATTTGACAATCCAAGGCCTTAATTAGGATTAATAAAATAATTTTGGGCTATGTGCATGTAACTAACACTTATTATTCATTATTTAGTGTTCATATGTCATTATTAAATTTCATTTGACTATTAATTCCATAATTATGAGTGACTAACAAACTAAAGGATGATTTTCATTTATACACACAAAAATTATCCTTATTATTCATCATTCAATACTCATAGGTTGTTATTAGACTTTTTTTTTTAAATAAGGCCCCAATTAGGTATGACTGAAGCAATGAAGGTTGATTTGGTTCTAAATAAGCATATGAAATTACACTTTTTTTCATTACTCTATATTAATAGATCATTATTTGATTGAATTTGAAAACTGAGGTCCTAATTAGGAGTGACCTAAGTGATGATGGTTTATTTAGGGATGCACAAAAATAATTGGTCCTTATTGATCACTATTAATCATAATTAAAATGATTTAGATGTCGATTGATAAACCTTACATGCGCATCATGATTTTTTAAAGTGTGACATGTGGTTAGTAAAGTAACAGAATTCTCTATATTTTATGCATATTTATCTCCAACAATGTCACTTTCCAAGATGGCCTCCAGGAACTCAAATTTTATCTTCAACATAGTCATTCTCTCAATGACCATAACGAACCTAAAATTTATTTTGAACATGTTCAATAATTAGGATGACCACAAAGAACCAAAATTATTTCTTCATATGATATCAAGTTGTCTTTTTAGAAATTCTCATGCATCATACTCCCTAGAAATGTTTTATTTTGAGCATGATGCTAATTTTTTTGAATCTAAATATAATATGGATAACCATCTTGGTCATGCTCAACTTCTGAAACATGATTAAAATTTATTTTTACCACTTAACTTCCCATAGTTTAATCTCACTTTTAATTCTTCTATCGAATTTATTATCTATCTTCTCACACTGATTTCCTAGACCTTTTTTTTCCTAATTTTCTTGTTACTCATTTCTAACCTTGAAAAAATCATCTATACAAGGGCTAACTTTAAATTATTCTAATTTTAATCACCTAAAAGTGGTATTTGGATGCTAAGAGTGTCATTTGAGTTAGCCTATTCCTATCTTTGCCCTGGACCTATCCTAGAGCCTTAGACACACTTTCCTAGCTATTGTGCAGACCACATACATCTACAATTAACTTAAAAACTAAGATAGATTTTTAAGATCTCAACCTAGTTTGCCTAGCATTATACTAGGTGGACATTAGTGCCACATTTGGGACACTACATCTATATGGTGTTAGTGTCCCCAACTAGGCACTGCTATCTTTTTCCCTAACTCTCCCAAATAGATACTTTTTAAAAATGTGTTCCCCTCATAAGTTTGGCCTAAGTACATTTTATTATCTACACAATCTAAATATATCTATAAATATAAGTCTATTTAAACTTTATTCACTAGATGTAAAATAGATGCAAAAACCCATTCAAACAAAAGACAAGTTGAGAAAAATTAAGGTATTTGATCCCTATTCTACCCTACTTATACATACTACCATCTATAATATCCCTAATACCAAATTTCAAATATTTTAAATCTCAAGCACATTCAAGGCATCCAATTCCATTCTCATTCTAGCATTCACTTTCACTTTCATTAAGCACTATATGGGAGAACTACATCAAGATTAACCACTCCTCAAAGTATTGGTATGTAGGTAATTCTCTTCACAATAGGGTTTTGAGGATGTCTAGCCTATCCTAATAAAAAACACACATTTTTAGCTCATGACATACTTGTAAGAAGGATTAGGGTTTACACAATAATCAAGGTTTCCAATCACAACACAGAGTTCAATATTTCATGCACTCAAGAATAGGACCTAAAAACACAAGGGTAAGTTCTCCCAAAAAATAAGAAAAATCATATAAAGAGGACTCTAACACCACTTTGAGAACACTACAACAATATGTCACTACTTTATAGGTGGGTCACTATTATCTAGTGAGAAAATAAATATTGAGACCTTGTTAACAACACTTATAATTATCCAGAATCCATTTTTTAGAATCCAAATCATCTGTGATAGTCACTTTCTAGATAAGTCTCTATTTAATCATATTTATTACTATTTTTAGAAAGTAAAATAAGGTCAAAATCCATAACAAATAAATGCTTAATTATTGCATATTACTTAACTGATTTGGACATCATAGCCCTTTAACCAAGCATAGGAATTACACTAGTAAAACCTTAGAAGATTAAATCACTAACTTGTTATTTTTATAGGTAACTTATTCTTTTTCAAACCCATTAATTCTTTGTCTTATATAGAAAATATATTTACAATCATGAATCTTATGGTTGAGTGATTGACATCTAAAGAAAGTGTTTTAGAGGTTAAAGTAGGTGACTTTATACACCCAATGTTTCATCCCTACTTGAATATCAGTGGGCTCTTTTAAGTCCTTGGTCAAATTAAACTCAACAAAAACATGTTTATTAGGGCTTGTAGAGTAAAACACACTTTGCTCATGGAAAAACACCCACACTATGGGTTTGGTAATATCATCAAGAAAATACTATAGAGGAAGTGGAATGCCAAGAATTTAAATCCAAATAGGTGCCCTAAAGGTGGTCTTATTTGAGACTTTTAAAGTATGGGTCCAAGGGGATGCAATCATGAGAGTATTCCTCAATAACCAAAAACTCGACCTAGAAATGAGAGCTTGGAGTTGAGAAATATCTTTAAGGGAAAAGGTAAAAAATACTTGGTGAGATTTTGAACACAAGTAACTTGGAAACCCTAGGGTTCCTAGTGATGATGAATCTAAACATTAAGAGATTCCATAGAGGGGGTATGAATGATATAATAGGTTAAATATAAGCACATATATGAGTGTTTATGATTAAAATATGTAGTTTTAATGATATTGCCTGATCCATCGTCCCTTCTTAGTCATATCCATTTATATTGAAAAGATGTTTGATCCATTGTTTTGTCATGCACATCCCTTTATATTTAATTGGTTGGTTTAGGTTAGTGTTCTAGAATTATGACATAAATAGATCATGCAAATAGACTCACATAAATTGTGACAATTTATTATCTTATATAGTTAGTACATGAAACAATTATATAAAATTGCTTGATTTATCATGATATATATATATATATATATATATATATATACATGAAAATAGACTCACATGAATCGTGACAATTTCTTATCTTATATAGTTAGTACATGAAACAATTATATAAAATTTCTTGATATATATATATATATATATCAAGCAATTTGATATAATTGTTTCATCTACTAACTATATAAGATAAGAAATTGTCACGATTCATGTGAGTCTATTTTCATGATGTGTGTGTGTGTGTGTGTGTGTGTGTGTGTGGGTGTGTGTGGGTAAGTGCATCAAATTGGGGGACAAAAAAGGGCCTACCCATGGAGATGATTTTTCTAAAATTTCAGAAATTTGAACTTCTATAGATAATTTGAGATGGCTACACTCAAAATTTGAAGATGGTATGAAAATATGAATTGTATCATTTCGAGTCTAGTTTTCAAAAAACTTTTTTTTTGAAAAGTGGTTAAGTATAAGTAGGTTAAACATATAAAATTTGAAGAGGATCTCTTATTTTTTAAGAAAACATAGTAGATAGATGTCCATGTGACCCACCATTTTTTTAGCAGCATTAAATATTATTTGAAACCCTTTGGTGAATATTTAGATAAGATCTTCTAGTGTGTTACAAACTTTTTTTATATTTTTAATGAATATTTTTTATTAATTTTTTAATTAAGTAGATTCTAAAATATAACAAAAAAATGTATAGTCGGTCGTGTGGCCCACCTTAAGTACCTCAAAAAAAATTAAAATTGATTTTTTTTAAATGTGTGTAGAATTAGGTCTAGTTTATTACCATATAATTTTTTTTGTAATTGTATCAACAAAAAAAATAGATAAACATGAATAGGCATGTATAGGTATGGCATGTAGTGACCTAAAAAAGGTGTACTTAGAAATAACTATAGTTTGAACCATTAAAATAGCCCAAAAATTATAAAAATCGTATATTTAGAAAGAGGATAGTGTGCTCATTGAGACGATAATTTTTTTTTAAATTTAGATGATAGAATCCATAGAATATTTGGTGATTTAATTTTAAATTTATTGGCTTTTCTCAAAACTCTTGATCTCAACTATAAATTCACAGTCACAAGCCTTTTGGCTCAGAAATCCAAGCCATTTCTAAGCCTAAAGGCTTGGTTTTCAATTCAAATTCAAATAATGTGTACACATTGTATAATGTATGCATTATATAATATATTATACAATGTGTACGTATTATATAATATATTATACAACACGTACACATTATACAATGCATATGTGTTGATTTTTTATAAGACCAAAACTATCTTCATGAGCATTTGGGAGTTGTATATGAAGCTAACTTTGGCCATAAGCTTATATTTACTACTCTAAATGTAAAGTATAAATTTACATTTATATTATTACATTTATTTTAGTAAATATAATAAATTAGGTTCATCATCATTTGATAGAGTTGGTATCACAGTTTCATGACTTATAATGTGGAAAATAGTTTTCAAAATCCAATTTGATTAGTACTTAGGCATTTTCAGGGTCTAAGTATTAACCTAAGGATTTAAGGACATAAATTTTATAATTTATATCCATTTTTGGTAAACATATAGTCATTTATTATGTTTTTTTCCTTCTAGATTGATTCATAGCATTTTTAGGAGTCTTAGGTTTGTCAAAATTGAAGTTTTCAAACCACTAATTTTGAAATTGACACAAAGCAGTGTTATCTAGGTAGCATAGGTCACATTAATGCCTTTCACACATTAAAAAACCAATTTACATGTTAATTTCACTTTATCATGATCCCTCCTTCATCCTTGATCACTTCCTACTTATCCCTCATTACCCCTAATTACCCTTACTATCTTTAGTCATTTCTAATCACTCCCTTATCATCCATAATCACTCTTACATTGATCCTCACTATCCCTCATCATCTCTTATCACTCCTTCCCCATCCTTCATCATTCCTAATCACTCTTTCCTCATCCCTCATTATACCTAATGATTTCCTCATCCCTATTCACTCCCTCCTCATCCCTAATCACTCCTTCATTAACCTTAGTTATCACTCATCATCTCTAATAAATCAATATTATAATCCCTAATAAATCCATTGATTATCACTATCCCTCATCATCCCTAATCACTCAATTTTCATCCCTCATAATACCTAATCAATCTTTCTTCATCCCTCATCATCACTAGTCACTCCCTCATTGATGCTCACCATCCTTTATCACTCCATAATTGACCCTCGCCATCCCTTACCATACCTAATATCTCCCTCATCATATAGTGTAAGTATATATTATAAATATATATTTGATTCCAATCATATGTTGTTTAATCCATTGTAATAGAAATTAACTCTTGTCTAGGACTTGTGTTGTTAATGCCCATTTATGATAGTCAGATTTTTTTATTGAATAAATTAGATGATATTCTGAATTTATAGTCAAGTAACATAAGTATTAACATAAAATATAGTCTAAATTTTAGTTCATAAAATTATCTTTGTTGTGTAGCTGACTAAATGAAACTTTATTCGGTTCCACCTTTGGTAGTTTGGTTTAAAAGATAAAAATTAAACATAAATCCATTATATAATTTTATAATTTTGAGAAGATTTAAATTAGATTCAAAGTTATTTAATGTTTCCCATTCATATATAACTTTAATCTTGGTTAGGTTCACACATGCACTCCTTATGTATGGAATGTGTTCTAAATATTTTATCTATTGCATGAAAAATGAAAATTTATTAATGTTATCACAAAAATATGTTTATACAAAATGTGAAACACTAGTTTAACATGGTGTAGATGTTCATCCCATGTTTTTTAAATATTAATATTTCATCAAGGTAGATTAAAAAAATGACATAGGTAAAGGTCCTAATGATTTCTTTCAATATCTTGAAATGAATGAATTCGTTATATGAGTTAACCTAAAATGCATAACCAACTAGTCAATCAATCCTTCCTTTTTTTAATACTATATTCCAAATGTCTAGAGTTTAACATTAATATGATGAAACTTAAACTTAAGATAAATTTTGGAAAAGACTTATACACCATGGATATGGTATAAAAATTCCTTAATATTTAAATGAGGATAATAGTTCTTCACATTAATCTTGATAAGATTTTCTAATTGATTCAAAACTTTGGCATAAACATAATTAGGTTTATATAAGGAAATTATTTAGGCATGATGTGTCCATTATCCATTATTTCATGGATATACCACTTGATCTAGTCATTCTCTATAAATGATATGTTATATAAAGAGGTTTGAGGTAAAGGTAGTTAAGGGTTCAAATCAATAGTATTATTTAGTGTATAGTATGCAAGCACTTATTTAGGTGACTAAAAGATATCCTTGTATTCATCTAGTTTATGGTTAAATTAATCTATATTTATTATTTAGGTGAGTGATTAGGGGATATGAGGGACAAGGAATGAGTGATTAGAGATGATGAGGTATGATGAAGCACTGATTAGGGATGATGAGGTGATGTAGGAGCATCACTACCCAATATAAATAGTGATCTAGTTTACATGTTTTGAGTCTTTATAAGGTGGTCAAGGTCATAAGAGGTCTGTAGGATTCTTTCTAAGTTTCTATTCTTGTGTCAATTTTGAATTAGATTTGTATTGGACTTTCCCACCAAATCTTTCATTTGAATTTTTGAACTTTCATAGAGACTTCAATCTTGTTTAAATAGGTCCAATGTTGAATTTGGTGTGGTTATACTTTAGTGAGGATTTTAGGATGTTACAAAACATATACATAAACTCATATTTTATAAATATGTTAGTAGTTGAGTTATTTGAGAACACTCTCAACATACAAAATAAGTTAGAATTTAGTTGATGGTTATTTGGTAATAAGAGTCTTGTCCATGTCTTATTTTATATTAAGAGTCATATTAAAGAGAGTTTGAGGGGGTAATATTTGAAATTATTAATTTAAATAACCCAAAAAAAAGTTAATAAATATAAGTTTTTATTATTTACAGACAAGAGAACAAACATACCTTGCATCTTCTTGAATATGTGCAAAGATAGTTGATAGTGTGCATGATCATGAAACATGATTAGTAACAAGTTATTTATGATATTTTTATGAGTGTTAAGTTTAAAATACATTTTATTTGATGGTGATTATATCATTTTCCATTTGAATTTTAAATTTTTTTAATGTTCAAATTACAACTGTATACCCTGTGCTTTTACAAACTGTACCTTGAAATTTGAGTGAAGGTCAGAGTCTTGTTGAAGAGGAGATTATATTTGGTGGGATTTTGTATTGTATGAGTAATTATTAACTTTAAATAACAATTAATTAATATTATTTAAACATTATATGTTGTTATTATGCTAAGGACATTTTGTGTTAAATAACACAACCCTATCTTCTATGAACAAATTTTTTTGAGTATACATCTGTGTGAGAAGGTATATGAATGTATTGGAGTGAACATTAAAATGTATATGTTAGTTATTTTATTATAATAGTATCATGAAGTTTTATATTATTTAAATTATCTTTATATATTTGGATGAGCAAAAAGAAAACTAACATAGTCCTGCAGTCGTCAAGAACTTAACATAGTCAAAGTGGTATATCATGAAAATTAACAAATTGAGTGTTATAGATGGAAGACATTGATTTTTTAGAGTATGTAAACATTTTGAAGATTATTTTAAACCTTAATTTTTATTTATAACCCTTTTTGGAATGAATTATAACAAATAACCTCTATTTAGATTACTACAGACTTGTGACTAAGTATACAATCTATTCAAATTTAGTTAAGTCAATCTACTAGAGCTTAAAAAGGTAAATATAAAACTTTTAAAATGTTCATAGGGTAAAATAAGACCCAATAAAATATTAAAATTCATTATAAATTACTTTGGAAGATTGAAATCTCATTTTGACCCTTCTTGGGTCTATGAAACCAGTCCAAACCCTGTATTAGGGTTTATACTTTCAAAGTGAGTTTTTAGGAGTTGTAATTATCAATAATCAATGAAATTTGGTGAAAATTTTGAGTTAAACATTAAAAAATATAATATAGTGTTTTTAATTTGTGTAAGTATGGATAACTATGGATGGGGGAGGACTATGTGGTAGACAGGCTAAAAGGAAACCTAAAGACCTAATTTGAGAGTAGAAAGAGCCAAAAGAAGTTATCAAATAGTTGAACCAAAGCCTATAAATTTGTGAATAAACTGGATATGTTATATGGTATCCATAAGTGAATTTTATTTGATGATTTAAGTTTATACACAAATATTCTGTGATAGAGTAAGAGGTAGTGTATGATATGAGGATTGTGTTGAGAAGTTAAGTAGGGTTGATAAGAAGTTAGAGAGAACTCAAAAGAGTGGAAGGAAGTTTTTTAGAGCCCTATTGAATCCTAAGGAACTAGAGACAATATTTGGTCCAAGTTGTTATAAATCTTAAATACTAGTAAGTGGGATAGTCTCAAAGTAAGAGAAATTGAATGCATTGAGTAAGGATAATAAAATGAAGAGTTTAGTGACACCATCCAAAGAATGGTGGAGGATAAATGAAATTAATAAAATGTAGATGTGAATTTTAAATGTGTAGGGTCCAAAGATAAATATCAAGTAAGAAAATACGAAGTGAAATCTAGGTGGATATTATCAAAGATCTTGAACAAGCAGAGTATGCAATAGGACTCTGCATCATGAGGGATGGTGAGGGGAAATGAGGGAGTGATTATAAATGATGAGGAATGGTGAGGGTAAATAAGGGAGTGATTAGAGATGATGATTTATTAGGATGGAGTGATTAGGGATGATGAAGTGGTGATTAGGGATGGTAAAGGATAATGAGGGTGTGATTAGGGATAATAAGGGATGGTGAGAGCCAATGAGGGAGGGATTAGGGATGATGGAGTGATTAAATATGATGAGGGATGGTGAGGGTCATTGAGGGAGTGATGAGTGATAAGGAAGGACAAGGAATGAATTATTAAGGATGATGAAGCATAGTGAGGGTTAATGAGGGAGTAATTAGGGATCATGAGGGAGTGATTAAATATGACTAGGGATAGTGAAGGTTAATGATGGAGTAATTAGAGATAATGAATAACGATGAGAGAGTGATTAGGGGTTATGATGCATGAGTAGTAAGTGATCAAAGATGAGATAAGGATAATGAATAAGTGAAATGAACATAAAGTGGTTATTTAATGTGTATAGGTCATCAATGTGACCTATGCTACCCAAATCACACCACTTGGCATCAATTTCAAAGTGAGTGGTTTGAAAACTTCAATTTTGAAAAACCTAAGACTCCTAGAAATGTCAAGAATCAATCTAAAAGGTAAAAAAACCTAAAAATGTATAAATGTTAATTGGATATTAATTATAAAATTTATGTCTTAAAATCCCTAGGTTTAATACTTAGACCTTGAAAATGCCTAAGTACTGACCTGATTAGATTTTGAAAAACTATTTTCCACATCATAAGGTGTGAAACTTGAGACCAACTCTATCAGATGCTGAGTGACCATAGTTTCTTATATTTACTAAAATAAATTTAAATTATAAATTTACATTTATATAAATTAAATGTAAAAATATAAATGTAAACTTATACTTAACATTTAGAGTAGTAAATATAATCCTATGTCCAAATTTGGCTTCATGTACAACTCCCACATGTTCGTGGAGATGGTTTTCATTTTATAACAAAGCAACATGAGCATGTTATATAACACATATGCATTATATAATGTGTATGTGTTTTCTAATACAATATATAACACATACACATTATATAACATGTACACATTATTTGAATTCACAATAACACATATGCATTATTGTTTTCTTAATAATGTGTATGCATGATAGCTTAGTAATTACCAAGCCATAATTTCAATAATGTGACCACATTATTTAATAATGTGATCATGTTACCTAAAATACCCATGAAATTGTCCCCTAACTCTATGCACATACCCTTATATATATGTGGACAGTAAAAATTGTCCTTGGGTATTTATTAGTTCTTAAATTACATCATTTTAAGGTAGATATTTATTTTTTAGTTATTTGTCTAAATTAGGCTAACATAGCCCACCTACATATTTCATTTTCATACTATCATACTTAGTTTCATCATGCTCTTACACTATACAACACTAATTGGAACTATTATTTTAATATTTTTAGATGATGGACAAATTTTTATAATTAGAGTTTATTTTTATATATGAGTTATTTTATTCTAAGATTTAATTTGTTTTGTAATGATATTCAGTGTTACTTTGCATAAATTTATATATTACAGGTACTATTAATGCCATTTATGGGTATAAGAATAGGTGAAATGAGATAGGCTAGAGATGGATTTTTGTGGTTTGGGGATAAGGATTAAATGCAACTACCATAGGTGAAAAGGGATAAAATAATGAACCCAAAAACTTGTAGCAATCTATGATTTCTATATTTATTTATTTTGATCATCTTATTGACTTGTCCATCATGCTTTTGGCTTCTCTTCACTTTTGAATTTTAAATGGTTTCATAATTGCTTTTGTTGCTTGTATATATCAATTTTGATTATTGTTCTATCTTATTATCAATGCATGTGTGTTCCACTCTTATATGAGCCTAGGCAACATTTTTTTCTTTCTTATCTTGTTTGGTGTTGTGTCTTCATGTGTCTTGGTTGAATCTTAAATTATTATTATCATTATTATTTTATTAAATCCTTTTATATGCTTTGGGTCCCTTAGCCTAGCTTCTATACCCTCCTCTCTCACTACTCTCCCCTCTAAGATCCTAGCATAAGGGACCCTACTAGAATTGTTTTTAAGTCAAAATTAGAAATAATTTTATTTTTGGATAAATTAAAAAAATCCATAATCACCATGGCCATGGGATTTGACCTGTAGCCAATTTTATTATTTCAATATTTTTTGGTCTTTGGCAAAATATGATTTTTTTTGTTAATGACTTAAGGTGATTTGGGAGGAGTTAAGCTCGACCCACGAAATCACCTCATTTTACTAGTTTCGTAGGTAGTTGGGGGAAAGGAGAAGAGGGAGGGAGGAAGGTGTAGAAGAGCTAAGGGAGAAGGGATGAAACCCTAGGGGATTGGTGGTAGCCTAGAGGATATGGTTGAGGACATATTTATTGATGAGGAGAGAGAACCTCCTAATTGGCCATGGCTAGATAAGGGAGGCATGGTAAGGTAGTAAACACATCAAAATTTTAAATTTATCCTCCATTATTTGCAAAGAAAACAAGTAAGTTTTTGCATTTGTATTCTCTTGCAAAAATTTTTTATTCTAGATTTAAGGACAAGAAAATAAAGAAGAAAAAAATTGTTTGTTTATAAGGAAGTTATATGACTACCTGATGAACCTACAAGGGTTTAAAGGGATTTGTTTTACTAAAAAAAAATCCATTACTTCTTTAATGGATGCTAATAAAATGGTTTTAAATTCTAGGGTTTGAAAAAAAACATTGGTTTTAGTCAAACCCTTGCTTTACAAATCACAGCTGGGTCATTTTAATCATTATGGTTTATATTTTTTCTTTTTTTTTCTCTCTATTGAAAATGGTGACCTAGGTCAACCTAGGGCAGAAAAAATATGGGTATTTGTTAAAAAAATATCATGGGGTTTTTTTTACCCTAATTTTTTGTTTGTGCTTTGGAAAAGATTATTATTCTTGTAAAATTCTATGTAAATTCTACCTATTTCTTGGATTTTTGTTTTTACAAGTCATTTTAAGGGTTATATTATAGTAAAATTTATGCATCAATTTATTAGGGTTTTATCAAACTCTCACTATTGGGATTTAGAGTTTTAATTAACATACCCTGACTGAATTTATGTCATTAAATCTTAATACCAAATTGATTTATTTTCATTCTTAGAAATGAGAAATTATTTTCTAAGACTTGTGAAAATTTTATGCTTACCTAATTTCTAAAATTTGAACAAGCTTTTATGACCAAACCTATAAAAATTGTCATGAAGGCACATTGTTGCAAGTGATAAAATTAACCATTTTTGGTTAGCTAGAAATGAATATTTTAGCATTTAAAATCTTAGTGGTTGTTATTATTTTTAATTCTCATTCACTCTTTTAGCTACATCTTATCTGAAAAAGTGTTCCATTTTTATTATTATTTTGGTTCACTTGGAACAAGTGATAAAGGAAATTAGGTCAAACTAGATCAATAGTTTACTTCTGAAATCCTTCAGATGAAAACTAGGCTACCAATGTTATTTAAAAATGATTATGTTGAAATTTCAATGTGAAAAAATTATTGCTTTAACTACTGCAAGTTAAATGGTTTATTCCCTTAGTGTCTTCACCTACATTCCCAAAGTCCTAAAAATTGGAATCCACCTCCCATATGATGGTTGGGGTGTTAAGGGCTACTAATTGGGGGATCATAAGATGGGTTGAGATGGGATGACTCATGTGAGGAATATAAATGATATAAACTAGATTTTTATTATTGTATATTATGATTTTAATTCATTATTTGATATAGTGATACAACACAATTTGTAAAATGAATTATTTACTATTTTGATTACAATCATTACTATGGTTGTAGGATTATGTTCTTTCATTAAGTTATAGCATATGAAATTAATTTCAATACAATTAGAGTTGCATTGCTTCATATTTTATTATTTTATTTAATTAATTTTAGATGGAAGTTTTACTTTCAGCTGTAAGATTATTAAATTAGTTTCAATAATTTTAAATCTTCAATTGTATAAATATAAAACTCTCATATTATTTGCCCTATTAGATTTTATATTGAAAATTAAAATTCAGTTGGAGTATCACATTTTAATTCATTGGTTTATGTCATAAAGTTTAGTGACTATCCATTATGAAAATGTTTAATAGATGTTGAACCTAGATGTTTATATGGCTGAGTATAAAGGCTTATTTAAACTTCATTATTTCTTTTATATAAGATCTTGAATCTTATAGAGATTTAAATAAGA
The DNA here is from genome assembly GCA_037957365.1 of Torreya grandis. Classification (NCBI taxonomy): domain Eukaryota; kingdom Viridiplantae; phylum Streptophyta; class Pinopsida; order Cupressales; family Taxaceae; genus Torreya; species Torreya grandis. Next base: position 633,283 of record JARHVA010003641.1, read on the forward strand.
TATATCTACTTTATGTTGTAATTATAAGATCATTTAAGATTTTCCTAAGAAATTAAAATTTTGTACTTTACTAAAAATCATTCTTGCTTAATTAGTTATTATTTGGCATTACACTCCATTAATATGATGCAACTGGTTATCAATTTCAATTACATGGATGAACTTTAATTGGTTCAATTTAATTTTTGATTATGAAATTAATACCTAAATGTGCATTTTATTTAAAAATATATGACACTTAGTTTCAATTTCATCCATAGTTATTACACTTCTGTACAAGTTATTTCACCATCCTACTTGGCTTGCATATTTATTTAGATAATTGATCTTTAATTTTTATAACTAATGACATAAACTTGAAATCATATCTATTTCCTAAGGAAATGAGATGAATAAACATATTAAAAATGATTTAATGTTTTCAAGCTATGTTTCAATTTCAGCCTTATGATATAAACTACTAATATTAAAGGCAATTCGAAGTGATAGTATAATAGGGTTATTGCTAAGATTTTTAGAATATTTATAATTCAATTCATTATGTTTAATTTTAATAACTCTATTTGATTTATTAGATATTAAAAAATATGAAGTAATATAATTACAAACACTATTTCCTTTTTTGGGTCATAATGACCTGAGTGTGTCATCACTCTTTCAATGATAACTTGGTTAAAGTACCTATTTTAATTCATTTTCTATAGAAGACCATATAAAATCCTCATTTGAACTTAATTAAGGATATTAATAGTTATTGTTATAAGTTTAGTACATACTCATTTCATTCACAATTAATGAATATTAAGATTGATCACATAGTATGATACAATGACAAAAAGTTGTCTTCATTTGAATACACATTTTTAGCTAGCTAATAAATACAGTAAGTCATGATTAATTTGATTAAATAAGATTGTTAGTATTTTATTAATGACATGATAATGATTGATAACTACAATCAATATTAACATTTATAAATGAACATATTCTATAAGTTTATGTATTTGGATTTATGAATTTAAACAAAGTGGCATAAATTATTGGTCTCATGATTATGACCAAGTGACACAAAATAATACTAGAAAGATATGAATATTTGGAATGTTATTTGTGGTATGGTCTAGTGAGAACATGATGACACTATGAATTAATATATACTTATAAAAAACATTATCTTGATAAATAATTACAAATTGATTAGTTAAAAATGGTAATTATTTTCTAAAGTGAAGGTATGAGGTACGATGACCACATAACCATAGATCATGGTACAATGATCTATAACTGGGAGTAATACCATTTAGATCCTTCACATATATCAAGTTCATGAGCATTCAATTTTATATTAAGTGTATAGGTGTAGACTATATTCTAAATTCTATTCAAAACATAACCATTACTTGAATTTTTTAGATAGTTGGTTGAATAACATTGATAACCTAAGTGATTAACTTAGCTAGCCCAAGCTCAAAGAAGAGCAAGTTGACTACCCTAGCCTATAATAGGTTTCAAATATGTCAAACACTTAGGTAGGATAAGTACATCTAGGTGTTACTATTGAGAAGGTATCTAATACCATTTAGTCCCAGATATATCGACATGGATCACATATCGATACACCCAGAATTGCATGAGAGTATCCATAGGGCAATAATCTTTGCCATAGAATATTCTATGGGTAATTACCCTGTACAAGGTTTTTATATGAATAAACATGGTAATAGGTTATGAAAAAAACTAAGTTTTATATTATAAAACATTTCATTTTTCTAATGCGAACTCTAAAGGAAAGGATGCTCAATTTTTTTGGGTCATTTCATTGGCATTATTGGCACATTTTGTCATTTGTCATCATATCCTACCTTATTCTCTTATCCTATTTTTTTAGTATTATGATGGTTCGCCATAATCATAATTATTATCATTTTGAGGCTAATAAATATATTATATGGTATATTTATGGGGCCCTAAAATGTACTCGATATCATTATGGTGGCCAAAAATGTACCTAGTGTGGTCTCAGTCCATTATGGTGCACCTATGTCTTGTGGTTCCATCTTATTTACTTGTTTGGTTATCTAATGTTAGTTTATGTGCCAATAAAGTCTTGATCTGAATTTAAGTCATTTATAAATATGTAGGAATCTTGGTTTATTTAGGCATTTTTGTCATGATTTTTAGAAATAGTCAAAAAGGTGAAAAATAGTGAAGGTAAAAAATTGCTAAAAAATGTGTTGTTCATTTTTTTAAGAAACATTGATCAAGGTGAAATAGAGAAATGAAAAATCACTTATGAAAATTTGAAAATATTATTATTAAGGTTCCATTTTACAAAAGTGATCAAACCCCCATTATACCTTAGAGGCATGTTTTCACACCCGATAGAGCTCATCGATATTGCAAACACCTCAAAAGGGTCTGAGTACCTTGTCAACACAAGGGGTGGGACCTCTAACTTGTGAAATCACCACCATAAAAACTTGTTTATGGTAAAAACATAATCATTAAATCCCAACATGCATGAAAACACCACATCAAGCTTCAGGTACCCTACTTGCACATGTAATAAACTCACATTTTTTGTATTTCCCCCACTTTTTTAGCCATTAATGGCATATTTTCTCTACATGTGCTGACTAAATATATATTTGTTAACCCTATCATTATCTCCTCACCTCTCTACTCTATAGATCTAGAACTCTCCCTTGTGTATGTCACCTATCTCTACTACATCCTTCCTTTGACTATGCTTGTTATTGTTCATCACCCATGAGGTCCTCATATAAAAAATAGGGTTTTGAAGATATTTATAGGTAAGATTATTTTCCCCTTGCCCATTTTCAAACAAATTTCATAATATGCTCAAAACCATCTTTTGATCATCTTGATCTATTAATATCCTCTTATTTTCATTTTTGGGAATTTTGTAAAAAATAAAATAAAAATTCTCATAAAAAACCAAAACCCTATTTTCTCCCAAAATGATCCATTTTCCTCATTAGTCTTTCAAAAAATGGTTTGCACCTCCTTTTCCCCAATTCCTTGCTTATTACTAAAGCAAAACCTATATTAGGTGAAGACACCTAAGTGGATATTTTATTAGGTGTAAACACCCTCATCAAACTCTAGGTGGCTATCAACACCATTCTCAGAACCTGATGGTGGTGTTTTTACTACCCCTAAGACCTGAGCACCTTGTAAGCACCCTATCAAAATTTGAGTACCTTGTAAGCACTTTTCCTAAGAATCATAATTTTTATTGGTTTTTTGACATATCCTCTTACTCAATTACATTCTAGTTTGGGTTCATCTTTAAATTGTGGTTTTTTTATGTCAACATCCAAGACTCCTACCAAGGGAACCTCAAAGAAACTCCTTTGAATAATATTATTTAAGGAGAAGAGGAAATAGAAATTAAGTACTTATTTCAGGGTGTCATTCCTCCATCGAGTCTAGATTCTAATGTTGAAAATATTATGGATATAGATATAGGTCATATTAATATGGAATATTTCTTAAATATAAAACACAAAAAATACTATGGTCAGAGTATTCATGATAGTGGATTGGCAAATGCAACTACTTTTTTAATTTTAGTGTAGAGCCCATAATTGGTCCTAACCATAGTTGAACATTATGATCTGAAGAAGACGCAAGTGTTAAACACTTAATGAGAGTATGTCATATGTTTATCTCCAGAACATATTGACAAGTTGATATAACTCCTAGAAAGAGATTCATATGTGAACTTATCTCCTATTTTAACTCAATAGTTTTGGGATGATAATACTAATTCTTGTGAAAAAAGGGTAAATGAACAATGAATCACTAAACCCAAACATTCAACAAATAGACTTCCAAAGAAAATTCATATGTTTGAGTTCATAAATGAAATAAATTATATGATCACACTCATTCATAGGTTAGTTTAAATCCCAAAGTCAAGATACTTATAGAACTGGATGTATAGGTACATTTAGATCATTCATTAAAATAAACATTTTATCAACTAGGGTGAATTGATTAGTGATTCAATTCATAAGAAACTTATTTAAGTTAAGATAACTTCTAAATTCTACATGACTTCATATTTGGTCTATGAAAATTGCCATAAGGAGATTCTATGATGGACTAAATCAAGTGGTAAACATCAATACCATAAAGATATATGGATACTACCCTTAGATCACATTGAAATAAAGTGTTTGTCATTTTTGGAGGGTGAATGATGCATTTATTTAGTATGTGATTAAAATGTTTACAAAAATATTTTTTTAGAAGAAATAATAGAGATTACTAGGTGGGGAACTTGGTTCGTTCAGTTCCCAACATTTTCTTATTTAAGGGTTTGCAAATGAGAGCTATCAGCTTACATGTTCCCTAGGTATGTTGATGATAAATTTTCCTTAATATATATGTTAAGACAATTGTTTTAGAGTCACAAATCCCTATCTAGTAAACATAAAGTAATATTAAAATTTCTTATTTCCATTGGTAGATAAACATGCTCATCATTAGCTAAGGCAAATATAGTTGAAGAAGAAATGACACATGTCACTATAAAACCTTTTAAAATTAGGGATTCATTTTATGTAAGAGGTTTTATGACACATGTTTTGGGAGATACATATAAACATGTTCCTCATTTTGAGGACTATTATATGGACTATAATGATGAGAAGGATTTGAGAATTAAGGATTGACCATGATTAGCTGTGAAATAGGTTATTGAATTTTGGATTACAAAGGTACCTAATAAATTAATTAATGATGAATATAATTTGGACCCTAGATTTTATAAATAAAATATTGAATTCGAACCAATTACAAAGATTTTTTGGATTAATAAACAGTCAGTTTCTCTTATAAGCAAAACTCAAGATAATCTTGACAAAACATTATAATTGTTAAAAAAATAGAGTAAATGTTGATCAGGAAAGCTTTCCAACACCACTGTCAATAAGATATGTACTAGGGAGATTTCAAAAACAATAGCAATAGGAAAAATCTAGAACATCCTAAGAAATAGAGGGTGAAAATCTTCTTGAGATAGAAGGAGAAACAAAAAACAAACTATCTCAACAATTGTTTCAATTTTTAGACCTCTCAAGTTGAAGACCAAAAGGTTATGAAATAAATCCTCTTGTTATTTGATTACCTCTCTTTATAAATATGTTCCACATTATGTTTTTGTTCAACCCCAAATGTTAGTAACAAATACTAAAAAATAATTCCTCACATCTGACTCCTTGTTTCCAACATCTTCATCTCAACTTGATGTTTCTCTATCTCTTCATCCTCCACCAAATATTGAATTTATTACTATAATCTTCACCAAAAAACCCATATCCTTTGGTTAAATAATTAAAATATGAAATAATAATGGAAGAGGTCCCACCTCTTAAAAATATTCTTCCCTTTCTTGATACTTCCATAAATTATGGATCTATCTAGATGTAGCAATATGTTGTCAATTTTGAAGTCCCAAATTGGCTTGAAAAAATAGTGAATAAAAGGAATAAAGTTGTAGATCTACAAAAAATTGAATTTAGTAAAATATATTCTATTCCTCCATGAGTAATTAAGAAACATAAAACTATTACAAGAATAATCAAGGAAAAAGAAGAAAGATGTGGAGAAGTAGTTGTTCCTCTTACATATAAAGATAGTGTTGACACTTCAAATTATCGAATAACAAAGATACATTTTAGAAAGTCCAAAAGAGAAGGAATGAAATAATATTTTCAAATTTCTATTAGCACTTTGTTTAAGAAAATGGATCATGATAAGGTGACCAAATATCAACTCGAAAAGAAAGTTGAACAACTAATAGAAGTGGTTTAGAAATTTATCAAGCCAGTTCAATATTATTCTTCATTTTTTCATCAGATATTAGATATTTAAAAATTTAAAGTGGTGAAATAAAGTGGAACCATGGTTAAAGCAACAAAATATTGGTTGAAAGAAATTTTACAACTAGGAATTAGTTCTATTCAAACTCCAATGGATCTATGTTTTGAGATCCAATCAGAGTATGATGATGCATCAAAAGTAGAAGATAAGTATAATAAAGAGGTGTATAAATGGAAATAATTGATTCTTGAGTTTAAATAATTATATAAATCTGATTTAGATGATGTTTTTTGAGCAAAGGTGATTGAGAAAAATGAAGTATATCCCATTGAATTTTTTGGAGCTATGATATTCAAAATTCATATCATTAGAGAAGGTATCAAGAATTTATTCAATTCCAAATACATGGGAGGGGAAACTATTATTGAAATAATAGGACCCCTTAAGAATTTTAATTGTAAAATCACCAATAATGATAGTAAATTGACCTCACCATAAATTGTCATAAACTAATTTAAGAAGAATAGTGAAAAGATTGTGACCCTTAATTCTACTTTCAATTTTGAATCAATTCATTGGTTATTTAAGTATTAATGAAACTTAGATAATATCAATGCAATAGTGAATAAACATCATGATGTAGTCAACAAAATGGTGGAGAAACATTATGATGCAGAGGTGGATTTCACTTACTCATATGGTCCAGATGAAGAAAATGTTTTTGAGATAATGTAAAGATTTGAAAAATATCAAAGTGAGAAAAAGAAGATTCAACAATAAGAATAAGAAATTCTTATTGTACTCAATGAAAATGAATCAGGTTGATGCATCAAAGTTTTATGCTAAATTTCCCAAATTAGAGTTTTCAAATCATATTGTGTATTTGTAATTTGCACATTATATCTTGTGTAATTGTATTAAGTTCTTTTTTCAACTTTTTAGGTCATGAAAATTTACTATTTCACTTTATAAAGTCATATAAATTTGATAAAATACTTTTTTAAGTTTTAAAAACACTAAATTAATTTTACAAGTTGTGCAAATTATTCAATGACTTTTTACAAGTTTTCAAATGTGCAAATTCACTAAAGTATTTTTACAAGTCTCTAATATGCAAAAAAGGTGGTTATGCACCATAACCACCAAATTCAAGCTATAAATATGAGTTAGGGGCTCATTTTAAAGGGTATTTATAGTTATAAAATTTGGACAAAACTTCTAAAAGTGGAAATTACATTTTTAATCCCTCAAAAATCAACACAAATGAGAATTTTTATAGACTTTGTGTTCAAATATTTATGTACATATAATGTATGTATTTACTATTTGTATATATTCACATTTTTATCTTTAGAATGTTATCAAAGTTATTAAAAACTAATTAGTAACAATGAAAATTCAATTATAGCATTTCTTTTTTAAACTATAGTTGTTATTTTCTTTTTGGAGAAATCTTGTTGGAGTTAGGAAGTATATTCTTTACTTTTTAGCAAGGAAATACAAAAGGATCATCATTTTCTATTATCAGTCATATGGTATTTTTGGTGTATGTTATGAATTTTTATAAATGTATTTATGTCTTTCCCATCCATTGAATGAAATATGTTTTCCATTAGAAATTGCATTCCATTTATTTTGGCATTTTCAATAAGTTTTTGGATTGAGCCTATTGGTTATGTTGTCCTCCTTATTTTTTCATAATATATTTATCTTGTATTATTCTCTATCTTCCTTTCCTTTCTCTAGCCTTTTCATAATTTTAAGTTAACATTAATACCTTGGTGAAACCCAATTTTTTTGTAAATATTTTTCTTTACTACACCATTTTGGTTTTCAATAAAGGTAGCTCTACCTACTAATAGGAGAGGACTTCATCCTTTGATTGTTTATGATAAATGCATGTTTGTACCTCAATAAATTTTCATGCCAACAAGCATCTAGATGTCATTTTCAAAATCATATAGCATTTATTTTTCACATTAACGTATTGAACATTTAAATGTATTCTAAAGAAATCAATAAAGCATTTAGGGAGCACTCATTGTATCACTAATGTTCATAATATTGACACATTATATTGCATTAGTTTCTATTGGTCATGAATTACTACAATTATTAGTGTCATTTTTGAAGTTTCACCTCCATATTGGTAAAGAGTCAAATCTAAAATGTGTAAAGCATGAAATTAGGGTCAATCAAAATTTTATATATTATTTAAATAATTGAGATCCATTTATAAAAATGCTTGATCCTATAAATAATGAGTCAAGTCTTATATTATATATCCTCATAAATCTCTCAGCTTCTCTCCTAAATATCCCTTATAATCCTTATTCTAATGTGATTGTTACTCACATAAAAATCACTTACATTATTTGTTCCACATATTATTTTCACACACATATTGATTAAATAATATTCTAATGTGGAGTGCTAAAATAACATGTGATGACTAAATCCTACCATCCCCCCTTGTGCTCACATGGAGAGAGGAACCACATGGACTAAATTTATTAATATTACCCCCCCCGCCATTTTAACTTACCGAACATCAAGTTTACCCAATAATGTGTTTGTATTACAAAAGATGAAAAGCATTGTACATAATTTATTGAAAATTGGATTTATAGAATTATTCAAATGACATGAATGGCATACAAGTATTAGAAAACATGATAATAATAATACTACCAACACTGACTATAGACAAATAACAATGTGGAGTACCACTTATTTAAACATTTACATGACTTATTCAATATGAGACAATTAAATATAGAAATTTTATTAACATACAACACTTATTTAATAAAATGACAATGATGATAACCAATTATGTATTTATTGACATTTTAACTTTTAAAAAACTAACAACTATGTTAAAAACAAAACTCAAAAAACTTATAACCTAAAACTAAATTAAAAATAAATGACATGTTAATCTAACCATAATACGGCACATAAAAATAAAAACAATAAATATAAAAATGTATTTAACAAATACTAAATACCTAAAAATATCTAAACCCTATCTTCCACTCATCTTCAAGAGAATAAGAGGTGTTCACCATTGTTGTCAAGAGGGATGAGCTAAGGTAGATGCAAAGGTGTTCATTGAATAGGAGTTATCTGAAGGATCTCTAGATGGAAATTGAGTTTTATGTAAATCTCCATATGGTAAATAAAATAAACCCTATAGACAAGGAAACACATGTAGTCCAGGCTAGAGTTTGAGGTGACATGTTCAATGGGAGTGGGATTTGTGTTGATTCAAGTAAACTAATTTTTTGATTCAAGTATACAAGTCACCAAAAAACTTATCAATGCTATTAACACAAATGTATGTAAAATATTTATAGGTAGATGTGGATGTAAAGATCCAAAATTAGGTGGAGAAAGACATACCATTTTATATGAGACATGGCATGATTGATTCAAGTCCAGAACAAGATAATGATGATCTATACACTCTTCTCAAACCCAATGCAAAACAAGGCCAATGAACATATAATAGTATTGAATCCAATCAAATGATTCTTTCTACTTATAAGATAAGGCAATTATAATGTGGCTAAAAATTATGCAAATGAATATAAATAATATTATAACAACCAATACTCTATACAGTCCTAAAAGTGCATGTATTGGATATTATAGATCTAGAATCTCCAAAGAAGATTTGTGTCTAGGTAGGACCTATGATTGTGATTTGGAAATATTTTCTTCATTATTCTTATACTGAAACTCTTTTATTTCGTACAAATTTAAAACACACCCAACAATGTGTATATTTTTACATATACATCATAAAACTAAGCCATTACAATATATTTTTTTATTTTTTATTTGGTATGTAAACTATGAACATAATGACATGAAGACTATGGGAAGAATGAACATAATGGAAGTTTGAGGATATATAGGTGTATGGTGAATGTCAACAAGTTCACACATGGTTTACACTACTAGATAGTCAACAAAGTATAAGAATGATAAACAAACAAACCAATGATGCTTTCATGTGGTATGCACTACTTAATAATTGTGTTGTGTTGAAAAACATTGAGGGGACAAAAAACTATGCTTAGAGAGGACTAGAAAACCTAATCTGATACCAAATGAAGTTTCACCTCCATATTGGTGAAGAACTAAAACTCAAATTTGTAGAACACAAAATTGGGGTCAATCATAATTCCATATATTATTCAAATAATTGAGAGCTATTTATATAAATGCTTGATCTTATAAAGTAGGAGTCAAGTCTTATCTTCTATATCCTCATAAATCTCTGAACTTCTCCCCTAAATCTCTCTTATATCCCTAATATCTCTATAATTCTTATTCTAATTCATATTCTAATATGATTTTTACTCTTGTAACAACCACTTACATTGTTTGATCTACATATTATTTTCACACACATACTAATTAAATAATAATCTTACGTGGAGTGATAAAACCACATGTGATGATTAAATCGTAATAGTTTTTGACATTTTATACCATATATGGGCTTGAAAAATATCAAGGAAGCTTAATTATTCCCTAATGTAACACATGCCCAAAAATACATTATTTTCCTTACCATTTTATATTTAAACACCCAATAAGGGAAAGAAGAAAGAGAGAAATTTATTGGTGATTGGTGTGAGGTCTCAAAAAAATAGGCAAGGTTTTTAACCTCCAAATCTGATGAACATAATTTTCAAACAAGTTTTCACCTGCTTGACACTTCCCGTAAATGTATTTTTTATGGTTTTTTCACCCAAAAATGAAACTTGGTAGTTTAAGTGAGATCCTCTAGTTACCACAATTTTTTAGGTTCCTTGTTATCATACCACAAAACCTTGATTTTAAATGAGTATCTCCAAATATCCCAATATTCAAGGTACATTTACAAACATATTTTCATATTTATTTCTCTAAATTTGGAAAATTAATTAATATGATTTGTTATTTTACATTTATTTAGGCCTAATTAAATGTTTGTGGATAATTGTTTTGTAATTTAATTGATAACCATTTATCACTATTACATTTTCATGAAACTATGCTCTCTTACATCCATTAATTTTTCATCTTTTGTTGAACTTGAATTTTCTTGCATATTTTTATCCTTCAAAGGTTAGATATTCTTTCTTAGTGAAATTTTAGTTTTATTTTATTTTTCTAGGTCTTGTTTCATTGCTTTCTCTCTAATCTATTAGCCTTATCTCTTTTGTGTTTCATTCTAGACCATGTATTATTTTTTCGTAAAAATTCTTTATAAACCCTAGGGAATTTGCATGGTGTTTATGTTTAGATCTTGATCTCCACTTGTGAAATCATAATTAGTTATATCTTACAATCCAACTAAAAAATGTGCTCAAACTAATTGTGAAGCCATTAATTTTATTGAAATTACTAAATGGTTAATAATATATATTGATTGAAAAATAAATTTAAATCCATAAATGTATCTAATGTTACTCCAAAAAAATATGTTTTTTATTATAAATGATAATGATGTACATGTTGGTTTTCTATATTTGCACCCTAGTTGAAAAGGGGTTTTTTTAGGTCCTCTTACTCAAATTTAGTCTAACATGGGACTGACTCGAGGCTATGGGTTACCTAAGATAGAGTTAGACCTCTAGAGAAGGTTAGCTTCCTTCTAGATCTATCATCTATACTAAACCTAAATTAGTTCTTGATTGGAAATGGGAGAGATTGACAATAACCTATGAAATCATGTTAAAATAAGGTGATGCACCAATGATTTAATCACTCATACTAACACAAGACACACTAAATAATTCATTGAAGACTGTAGAAAATCACTCACATCAATATTTCACCAAAAAAAATGAACCAACTACTAATGTAGCATGGAAGGGCAGTTGTCCACTTCCAAACTGACCAATAGACTATATATTACACTTAGAATGACTTGTGAGGATTTCTAAAATAGTTTATGAAGGTGATAAAATTTAGACAGAGGCAAGGAAAACATACTTCACTTAACCAATCAATGAACTCATAAAACATACTCTAATTTAGCTACAAAATAGAAGAATTTAGTCTCTTATTAAATTAAATAGGTGTTACAATACAAATCTTGGAAGAGTTTTATCATACCAAAGAGAGGGATCCATTTCAAGGCTTGTAAGCCTATATTTATATAAAAAAGGGATGAGAGAGAGGGATTTATGTAAAAAGAAAACATTGAATGAGGCCCAACCACCCTCGATGGATTAGTATCAATTTGAGAATGTCAATTAATGATCTTATCAAGAAAGAAGATCCTCATAAAATAATTTAATGCTACATTGATCTTTATCCAACCACCAAGTCACTTCTTGAGACTCTATGCCATCTTTACTTGATCTACCTAGGAGGACCAAATATTCATACCTTGAAACTAATAGATCCATGCTTGGTCTACCTTGGGTAGCTGTAAATATTTTCTTTTCTTAGAAATGACCATGATAAAGGACAAGAATCTTTCCCATAATCACACATCTACCACTGATAAAACATCTAAGCAAAATTACTCTTATAGATTGAAAACCAATGTCATTTATTGGTTTTCCTATAGCTATCATGTCTATGAGATGAAGATTGCTAGATATTCGATCTTTATTTGATAATAGTCACCAACCTTTGGTTTATTTTAGGCCATAAAATGACCTATATTGCCTCTACTAAGCTTTAATAGTAGAGCTCGATCTTGTAATTTATTCACTCAGGTCAAAGACTACTTTGTTGACCTCCATCAAAAGCTATATGGGCTCAAATTTATTTGATTGGCCATCAAAAACTAACTTGGACCATTGACATACTGACCAATCTCATATTGTTATATCTTGATTATCTAGATGAACACTGATCATTGATTTTTTCCATTTGAATGCACTATTGACACTTATCATGCACACATTTACTCTCAAGATCTACTAACTTATTTGACCAACACTCATTGTTAGATCTCTTTTATGATTAAATGCAAGCTATTAACCCTGCTCTTTGAATTTAAATGGCTACTTCATGAGGATTTAATTTGAAATTTGTGTGCATGTCTCTGAGACATTTGAAATCTAACAATTATTTTTTATAAATAAAATTTGATGCTTGCACACCTATTATTTCTCTACTAGATCAACTTTTATAAAATAATTTAGCTAATACAATTATGTATTTAGGTAAATTGTTGGAAAATAGTTTCCCTAAAATAACTCCTCTATTTGGAGCTTATGTATTCAGGATATTTTTTGTGGATAAAATGTTTGATATAATTTATCTCTTCAAGATTTTTGTTTTAGGCAAAATATCTGAAACAATTCCCAATACTTAACCATAAAACCCAAAAAAAATTTCCCTAAGGAAATGTTAGCAGTTAGCCAAAAAAAAAGCCTAAAATATTGCCCAAGTAAGCACTTAACCAAATATAGGTTTTGCACTTAGCTTTTTGAAAGCCTATAAGCTCTTCTAAAATTGTGCTTAAACTCTTGCTTGATCTTTGAAGGATATAACACCATGAAAACATGTTTAGACCCTTTACTTTGCTCTATAAACCTATCCCTTAGAAATTGACAAAATACACTTTAATAAAACTTAAAGTGTTTCAAAATATTTGTTCCATCAATGGTCCACTCATTCCATCTAGAACTTTGTACAACTCAACCATTAGATCACTCTCTCAACAAGAACCCTGATACATGGATTTCTAAGAAAAACTCTCTAGTGGGCCAAAAATGGTCAACATATTTAAAAAAGTAGCTGGGTAGCATGCCTTCTATACTTGAGAACCTAGACCATTTTCCTAGTCTAATCCATTGGGAATGAAGTCAGAGGTCTCTATTTGATAACTAATCTAAAATTTGATACAAGGTTGACCCTTTCCTGACAACCCCCTCTTGAATCAACAAGGACCCAAAAAAAACATAATAAAGTTCCCAAGAAATTTATAAAAAGGGAAACACACAATAGGAAAATAATGTGCACCAGACACTTAGAGGAAAGAACGAAAACTATTCTAATATGTACATGACTATAAATTACAAGTATCTTCCCCCTGGATCAAATGGAAAATATTTACAATCACTTACTTGTGATGGACCATGATGAAAGGTACCTTGATTTTGAGATCTCATGATAGGTGAGTTAATATGACTGATTATTGACTCTTTTGGCATGCTCTTAAGTGGCTGAAATGGGACAAACATGTCTCTAATTTAGACATAATGGTCCATTTTTTCAAGGCTTGACAAATTGGACTATAGGTGCTCCTGTAACCTCCTCATCTGATGGCCCAATTGTGTTATCTAAATTAAGCATAATATGTGATGGCTCCTTTGAATTGGTGCTTGGTTGACTATCTAACCTTAGGAAAAAATCTCTAAATCATCCCAAAAGGTAGCTTCCTCTTGGTCATCCAAGACAATGTCAATTTTAACACCATCTTTGCTTTGTTTGCTTTGAAAGGAGCCATATGGTAGTTCATCAACCCATCTATGGTTCACCATGTAATATTGTTGTGGCTCTTTGTCTAACCATCCTTCTTCATTCTTGAAGACATCAGTACTACCTTTAGTCTTTGGTTTTTTAAAGCCATGCCAAGAAGTCTGATCAAAACTTGACTCTTCTCCCTTTGAATGAAGTGGACTGCCTATCATGATCTCTTCATTTTAGACACTCATGTTGTCCTCTTTAGGCTCAAATTTAACTACAATCTCCTCCTCTATTCTTTGTAAAATAGGTTCTTCCTCCATGAGGAAGATGGTGGGAAGGTGAAAAAGTTTACCTACTTGAGAGGGAGTATGAATCATGAAAGGCTGATTATGATTAGATTTTTGGATATTGAGGGTAATATAATCATTTAAATATCCTTGAAGAGGAGGTAATGAGAAAATTTTCTAGACCTCTACATTCTACTTCTTTCACTTGGCCACTACCTCATCAAAGTTTGATACCTACTTATCTTTATGGACAACTTGAGATTGAGAGATGAGTGATGAATAAGGAAGACTATACGAAAGTTTTAGTCTCTTGAATATACACTTTAATAGGTTCTTGAGTCCAACTAGGAATCTACCTTAGTTCAAATTAAACATGGTTAAGAACTTCATCAAAATAATGAACATAAGAAAATTGTTAAGGAATACAAGAGGGTTCTTGAGACAACTAATCCAACTCACTTTGGTGCTTCTCCCAAGTCCCCACCTTCTCTAATACAATTTTTTATAATTCATGACTCTCCTCTAGATATTTGGACACATTTTTAAATAGAACATTCACTTCTTCGTACTAAGAATATGAGAAAAAATTTCTTGCATATGCTATAATTTTGAGCTCTATTTCATCCATATTTTCTTGTACTATATCCTAAAGTACCTTAGCTAGCACTTCACTTTTTTTCTTTGTGTCTTAATTGATTTATTTCCATGATGGTAACATATGAGACTTGACCACCTTATCAATTTTTTTAATAGGTATAGGAGGGGGTGACTTCACAATAGAGGTTATGAAATAGTTAGGGTCATTGGCATAAGAGAGGATCCAAAATGGGATGGCTTCATGTTACTTAGTTGATAAGGGTGGGATTTTTAAAGGTTGTCTAAGGGGTTGTTTTTAGAATGAGTAGGAGAGGGAAATTGGGGTCTAAGATTGGTTTCTCTCATTAAGAGCAGCTAATAGTCATTTTCCTTTCTAGCTCAGTCTTGCCTAACTAAGCATTCATCTTGAAACCTCAATTCTTACTCCTAAACATAACCTTGTTTTTCAATATTATTTTATTTCCTATAGTATTCTTCCTCCCTATAAACCTATCTAAACTTCCTCTCAAAATCAAGCATCATCTCCTTGACACCCATTTTTGGTTGACTAGAGAGAGGCAAATTTTGATAAGGTTTTTACATTAAATCTTGAGGGCCACTCAGGGTGAAGCCATGAACATTAATAACTTGATATGAAGGATAAGTAATGAAATAACATGAATCTTGATCAAGCGGGTTATGATACATACCAAATTATGGTGATTAGGCACTTAGGCTACTATACCTGCTAAGGTTCATAATAGAGTCACCATTCGTTCTAACTTTCTTACTTCCAAAAGATGATTAGAGGAAAAACACACCAAAAATATTTCCACTCTCTTAGACCTTCATCCCACTGGGCATGCTAAAATTATTGGTGTTCTATATTTTCACCCTAGCTAAGAAGCATATTGTTTAGGTCAACTTGCTTAAATCTAGTCCAACATGGAACTGACTCTAGGCCATGGGTTGCCTAAAATATAATCAGACCTTTAGAGAAGGCCAACTTCCTTATAGATCTATCACTTGTACTAAACCTAAACTAGCTCTTGCTCAGAAAAGGGAGAGAGATTGATAATAACCTATGAAAGCATGTTAAAAAGATGTGATGCACTAATGATTTGATCACTCATACTCACACAAGACACACTAAGGAATTCATTGAATACTTCATAAAATCACTCACATCAAATTTATGTTTAAAAAATCATGAACCAACTATTAATATAGTATGAGATGGCAATTTTCCACTTCCAAACTAACCAACAGACTATATATTGTACTTAAAATGACCTGTGAGGATTACTAAATCAGTTCATGAAGGTGAAAAAATTTAAATAGAGGTAAAGAAAGCATACTTTCACTTAAATGATCAGTGAACTCATAAGACACACTTAAATTTATATGTAAAATGGAGGAATTTAGTCTTTTATTACATTAAATAGGTGTTAGAGTACAAATCTTGGTAGATTTTTGTCATACCAAATAGAGGGATCCATTTCAAGACATGGAAGCCTATATTTATAGAAAAAAGGAGGGAGAGAGAGGGATTTGTGTACATAGAAAACATTGAATGAGGAATAACCACCCTCAATGGATTAACATTGACTCGAGGATGTCAAGTCATGATCTTATCAAGAAGGAAGATCCCTGTAAAAGAATTGAATGCTCCATTGATCTTTATCCAGCCACTAGGTCACTTCTCAGGACTTTATACCATCTTTACTTGATCTACCTAAGAGGACCAAATATTAATACCTTAGAATTATTAGAACCATTCTTGGTCTACCTTAGGTGGTTGTAAATATCTACTTGTCTTGGAAATGAACATGCTTAAGGATAAGAAGCTTCCCCATAATTACACATCTACCCTTAAGAAAATATCTAATCAAAGTCACTCTTATAGATTGAAAACCAATGTCATTTATTGGTTTTCATATATCTATCATGTCGATGAGACAAAGCTCACCATCTATTCGATCTTGATTTAATAACAACCACCAACCCTTGGTCTATTTTATGCCCTAAAATGACCTATCTCACCTCTACTTAACTTCAATGGTGGATCTTGATCTTGTGATGTATTCACTTGGGTTGATAATTTCTTAGTTGACCTCTATCAAAAGTTGCATGGGCTTGCCTTTGTTTGATTGGCCATCAAAAATTAACTTAGACCATTGAAATATTGACCCATCTCACACCATTATATCCTACTTATTCAGATGAACACTGATCATTGATATTTTACTAGTTGAGTGCACTATTGACACTTGTCATGCATGCATTTACTCTTAGGATCTACTGACTTCTTTGACCCATGCTCACCATTATATCTTTCTCATGATTGAATTAAAACCATTGATCCTACTCATTGAATTTAAATTGATACATCATGAGTATTTACTTTAAAATTTACATGAATGTCTCGAAGACATTTGAAATCTAATGGATATTTTCCATGACTAAAATTTTATGCTTGCTCACCTATCATCTCTCTTCTGGATCAACTTTGACAAAACAATTTCGCTGATGTAATTATGTCTGAGAGTAAATTGTTATAGAATAATTTCACCAAAATAACTCCTCTCTTTGGAAGTTTTATATTTGGAACATTTTCTATAGACAAAATGTCCAATAAAATTTAGATCTTTGAGATTTTTATTTCAGACAAAATGTCTGAAATAATTCCCAATACTTAACCAAAAAATGAAATAATTTTCTTCAAGGAAATGTTATCACTTAGCCAAAATAAAAGCCTAAAATATTTACCAAGTAATGACTTAGCCAAATAAATTTTTTACACTTAGCTTTTTTAAATCTTATAGGCTCTTCTGAACTTCTCTTGCTTGATGTTTGAAGGCTTGAACACCATGAAAACCTATTCAGACCCTTTACTTTGCTTTGTATATCTATCCCTTATAAATTGACAAAATACACTTTAATTAAACTTAAAATGTTTCAAAAAAAATTCTCCATAAATGATCCACTCATTCCATCCAAAACTCTATACATCTCAACCATCAAATCACTCTCTCAATAGGAACCCTATTACATGACTGTCCAGACAAAAATCTCTATGTGGGCCAAAAAATGGTCATCAATACATTTGAATGAAAATAGTGTAAATGGATCTCAATTTTATAATTCATTTAAATTAGATCATGATCATTAAACATACTTAGATGATAAATATAGGGTTGAAACTTTTTCAACTTTTAGGAAATATATCATGTAAAAACCTAATGCAATAGAAGGATTGATGAGTGTATTGAGATAAGTTGGAATTTAAACATTATAATATGATATATAATATGTGGTTATGATTTAAAAATTATTATATAGGGTGGATAATGGATAAATGAGTTTTCATAGTATAGATTATGCACATGCCTAGTGTAATGGATTGAAATCTATGCCTAGTCATGTACTCTTTTCTCAAAAACAAAATTGAGCCTACTCATTCTCATGTTTCTATTGCTTTTAATATCTCTAATGTTTCTTGTTATTCTCAAAATTATATTTTTTTTCAACATATTCCCATTTATTCTCAATTTATTCAAAATTCTCAACATCTTTCTCAATTTCCTCTTATTCAATCATATTTTGCTTATAATGCCTCCCAAATTGTTTCATATGTTGGCAACCCCTCTACCTTGAAAAATTATTTTATTACAACCTATGCTACCTTTAATTCTATTCCAAATTCTAAAATGACTACTATGATGTATACATTGTGTGACTTGAAAAAACAAATTTTGATTCTTTCTCAAGATTATTAAAAGTTAAAAATTAGGTTCACTTCTAATGATATTCTTTGCAACCAATTGGATTATAAAGTTATTGCATACCCATTTACAATAAGGTTTTTTATTCCAAATTTTAATTTTCATAATATAAAAGGAGTCCCTTCTCATCATATTAAAGATTTATATATTTTTTTAATATTTTTTCATAATGATAATTTGATAACTAATCTATTTCCAAGGATCTTGAAGGATTGTGTACTCAATTGGTTTTATGTTTTACTATGTGGATCCATGAATTCATTTACAACATTAATGATGACTATTAGATTACTTTTCAGTCAATATTAACATGAAATATAATTTTACACATATATCTCAAATTTATATAAAAAAACAAATGAGACTATTAGTATGTGCTTAGATTTAAGAGTATGGTTACCAAGATGACTCATCAAATACCAAGTAGTAAACTTCAAAGTATATTTTCTCATAGATTTATTCTAATTATTTAGTGTAAATAAGGTTCAAACATGCTATTCTTTTGATGAAATTTTTATGTGGTTATATATTTTGAAGACAAGCTTTTACATACAAATATGCTTAAGTATGGGTCAAATGCTTCAACTTCTATTGCTACCAAATTTTTAAAACAAGAAATTTTTTAAGGATAGAAGTAATAATAATTCTTTTCAACCTAAGAGTGATAATAAAAATTTATAAATAAAGTATAATAACCACCTAATATGCTCATATTATCTCAATAGAGGAAGTGTCATAAATTTGCAAGGTTGAGTGAAAGTCTACATAATGTGTTGAATTTTTTTTTAAAGTTTAATATAATTACTTTGCCTCATATTTGAGAATTGGATCTTTCAATAACATTACCTAATAATTATGATGCAAATGTATTTTGTGATTATCATATAATTCTAGGTCATTTTTCAAATAGATGTATTTCTTTGAAACAAAAAATACAAGATCTTATTGATAACAACCACATTAAAAAGGAAGGAACAAATAAAATTTTGAATGAATTAGTGGCCCCACCAAATCAATACTTGAATTTTTTTCCACCCATTTTCTAAATCATAATACTTAACCAAAGGATCAAGGAAATGTTCATAATATAAATATACAAGATCAAATAAAACTATAAAAGGCTTTAATTTTTCATTTACATGATGGATTTATTAGTGTGGTTAGTGAAATTACAAGGATAAGGGCACTTAATCCAATTTTATTTCATGATAGTGAGGTCCCAAATGATAGTGCCTACAATGGGCCTTTGTTCATAAAATATTTCATCGGTTAACTTGGAATAGAAATAGTAGAGTTATGGTTGATATTGGTTCAAGTATCAATGTATGTATGAATAAATTTATCGATGGTCTTATAATCTAGTGAAGATATTTAGAAAATAATTCAATAATTATTATGGAATATAATTTATTAGTAGAGTGCCACTTGGTTACATTTTATTTCCTATTAAGGTGGGTCTCAAAATATTTTTAATTTTATTTCACCCAGTTACCAACAATGTATATTATGATGTTTTACTCAATAGACTGTATACATCAAATGAAAATAATTCCATCTACTTTACACAAATGCTTAATTTTTTTTCATGAAAATCAAGTCATTAACATTGGAAGAGATGGTTATTATTCACAACAAAAATATGTTGAAGAAGATGTTTTTCATAAAGAAACAACCAAAAATTATATCTTATATAAGATATCATAATGTTTAATAATACAACCATACACCTACAAAAGTATGTTTATCACAACCTATTGTTACTACACAAATTATATAAGATCTTGAAAATGATCTAATTATTCAAGCTAACATAAATTAGAAGGATCATATTGTTATTTAAAAATACATAATCTATAACAAATGTGATGAAGATGATAATGACATTCTTATATCTTTCTTTAAATCATGTATATTTTGGAATCCTAATTTTAATTTTAATGATACATGTATGAATTGCTTAATTATGATCATATTATTTGTTAGGCTTTCCTAGCTAACTATTTATGGTTTCAAATGAACTCCCACTATTTTAATTTTCCATGTTTTTTTATTATTATTGTTCCTTTGTTAGCATGCTTCTTTCCATTATATCATTATTTGCTTCCTTATTTTTATGTTTGGCATGTGGCCTTTAGGAGTTCATGATTATTTTAAAACTTTATTCTATGTTAGGTTACCCACTTGGGTTATCCTTGTAGACATCTAATTCATAAGACCATTTATGTTAAAATTATCAATCTTACTTGAAATTTTTGAAAACACACAAATTGGGCCAAAATCACTAAAAAAACATTAAAGGGTTCGAGCTTATCGTATATAAGTGTTGATTTAGGCTATTGTATCCCTAAATGGGGTAATGCATTTTATGTGATTATTAACTTTGATAAAATCATTTTGAGTTAAAATGATAAAAACACATTTTGGTGCTCTAGCTCACTCTTTTATTCTAATTTAGAATCACACAACATGTGCATGCATTATTTTGTGTCAATAACATCCTAAATGGAATGATGGTCCGTACGCAACTAAAATCACCTTATTATTCTTCTTTAGTTAAATTACAACCCATTAATATGAATTTTTAACCAGTTTGATTAATGAAGTGCACCAATTTCCAAGGAATTGCTTAAAATTTGATTAATCTTACTTAGGCAAATTAAACCAAATTATGAGCTTAAGTAAGAATCCATAGAAGTTATTGAATATTCCTTTATTGTAAATTGATTCCTATTAACTATGTAATCAAGTGAGGTCATTTTTGGGGTGGCATCCATAAGCCATAAATGCAACAAATATTAGGATTATGGCTTCCCATTCCTCTTTAATTCTCCTTCCTCCCAAATATTTATGAGGATATTTAAAGATATTATTTACATAATTGGATTAATTCATGGATACACATCTTCATCTTGAGATGGATGGTCATGGTTGATCCTGATAAATTTGGAAAATATATAAATAGGAGGGCCAAGGCCACTTTGATTAAGATTCATTTGTGTAAAATTATACTACATGATTCTCTCCACAAAATTTCTTTGTGTTAATTATTATCCTTTATTTACAATAGGATAAATTCATTTAATAGGAACAACATTGATTTTCATATCATGAGCCTAGCTTAGTTGGTAATATTGAGATGGTAGAGGAGAAAATCATTCACCACTAGCTAAGACACAAACTCTAAGTCAAGGGGAAAACACATTTTGACCTATATTTGGATGGTAGGAAGCTCTTGGTAAGGTAACTTATGTTTGATTTCTTTAATTTGCTCTTAATTGTCATTCGCACACCCTATTGAATAGGTTGGCCTAGATTGTTAGTTATTGATGCATTTCTTGTGTTTTTCATGACTAATGCTTGATTTAACCATCTTTGTAATCCATATCTACATATTGGCATGCCCGGTGGGACAACACATCCCTCTCAAGTAAGGAAGGCATTTTGGAAATCTTATATTTCCTTAAAATTCATTCAAAATCCTTTAACATCAATATTTAGCTTCATTTTCCCATGTTTCTAATTTTTTTGTTGAGACACAAATCACATAGTGACCGACATTGGTTTTATGTAACCAGCATCAATCAAGGCTAAATGACATTATTTAGGTTACAAGGAAAACATGTCTATTTTAGAGATTTTGTCAAGTTTTTAGTTGTCAAATTGGGTTTATAAGTCTCTAGTCTGAAAATTATTCTTGATCCATAAGTTTTCTTTTGGATATTTTATCCTTACATTGTGCTAACAAGTTTTTTTTGTTAAAAATATTTTTGAGCATAATTAAGTCTTTAACCTTCCCTTTGGAGTTTAAAAGGAACCTATATGAGCATGATTTAAATATTAGACGTTCCCTTTGGTGTTTAAAAGGAACTTAGATGGTTTATTTGATTATTTTTTGAATGTTTTTCAAACTTTTTACAAACTAAGGCCAAGGGTCCAAGAACTTCACTAAACATTTCAATTTGGTATATAAAATGAGCATTCCCTTAAATTTATGTTGTTTTATGAAAATCATCTATTGCTTGTTAGATGGTTTGAGAAAAATTAAGAGTGCATGTATGTTCTCCCCTCATCTCCTATAAGGAACTTGGGTGACCAAAAGTGCCTTTTAATTACGATTGTGCCTTTGTCCAAGGTGTGAAAAGGAAGTTGTCTAGGATCTCCTCAAAACTCATATGGTTTGGGTGATTTAAAAAAAACCTCTAAAGCCTTTTCACTTAGATCATTTATTTTATGTAATTTGGCTTGTGAAGGGGAGTTAATAGCCTCTTTGCAAGTTCTTTATGGAAGATTTGACCCAGGGATTCATCTCCCATCAATTTTTCAACCCTACTCCATGGTGGGGTGTATAAATTAGGGTACACAATTATGAAATCTAGGGGGTTGAGCAGTTAACCTCTCCTTTTATAATGAAGGCCCAAGTTAGGTCTAGTTAACTAAGGGATTCCACTAAGTAGTACATGGATGAAATCATTATGCAAAATAATAGACCTTTACATTGTAATTTAATTTATATGAACTTAATGTGTTATATCTCTAGTAGTAACCATGCTTGGGACCATCTAAACAGTCATAAATTGTAAGTTTTAGACCACCCCACTTACCACAGAGTATTTTTGACTCATTGTGAGTAACCCAAAGGTCGATGTCACCATTCAATCTCTTGGGAAAAGGGGGTGTAAAATGCCTTACCAACTCATGCACTTTTATTTTTGGATTAGCAATTTAATTCCTTCCAAAAGCATGTATAAAGATGGATTTCAACAATACAAAGCAACCTTGTCAATTTAGGTCTTAAGATAATTTACATAGTTATATTTGGTATTTTAGTCTTTACTTACTTGGTCATTGATTTGAGTTAAAACTTGATTATAAATTAATGTCATAACCAAACACATTGTCCACCATTTCTTAAATAAGGAGGCATTACACTTGTCAAATCTAAATCATCTTTTCCTTGTTCAAATTCTCATCTTAAACATTTATGTTTGTATTTCCTAAATAGTTTAGTTATGTTTCCCATTTGATTCTAAACCATTTTTCAAAATATTTAAGTCCTTCATTGATAATTCAAATTCAGAATTACACCTTTCTAAGTTCTAGGTTAATGTGTTAATTGGTTTTACCATTTGAACTTAACTTGAGTTAACTTGGGTTCAATTTCCTATTTGGATTAATGGTCATTTATATACTCATCATAATTTGATCATTTTGAACTTAGGTCATCAAGTGTATCACTCACAATCTAATTTATAAAACACATTTTATTATACTTTCTATTACCATGTGGTGGTATTATACTACCTATTTGGTTCTAGTTTTATACTTAATAATTATTGCATGTTTCTACATCTTAAGTTTCTTAATTTGCATCATCCCCTTCCTGATCTGAAGGGATTTATTCTAGTTTTCTAGTAACAACTCATTAAATTTGAACTATTTTTTATGGTATTGACATATCTCTCAACCTAAATTTGGTGTACTAGTTTACATTGAGGTCTTTGAGTTATCATACCCTCTTCTGATTTATATGATTTCAACCCTACCTAAGGTTGAGTAATTTCATGAACACATTATTATAATTGTGTGGTGTTACACCACCTCCTTTTTATTATAATATCTTTGTTAATTTATCATTTATTTAGAAAATATCAAAACACATACCTTGTTTAAACATTTGCAAAATATTTTCCAAATATTTCCAAACATAGATAACAAACCTTTTAATCATGACTCAAAGGTACACTCATATTGGGGTATCTTATGGCCCTAGATATGAGGAAGATAAATTTCATGATGGTCAATATAATTATATGGTCTTTGAGGACATTATCATAACCATATTATCTAAGGAAGACTTTTTGGAATATTAACCCAAAGAAGATAGAGACGAATCACTCCTAAGGTTGATAAAATTAGGTGTTAGACTACCCTCAAATTTTCCTATGGAACAATTACATACTTTAGTTAGATGAGAGAAACAAAGAGAATAATCCTTCAAATACATTGCATAAATAAACATACCTTCTTTTAGCAAAGGAAGGGAAATACTTATAGATTCAAAAACCAATGATTAGATCTTGTCACCAAGATCAAAAAGATGAGTCAATGATATGCAAACCAACTTATCATGGACTTGATAGACTCTTTAGTTACTACTAAAACCCACATTGATGCTTCTAAATAACAAGGGAATGTGTTTGAACCAATGCTAACTCTAGTTGAGAACATAACAATGATGGATCAAGATGTCTCAATCGAACAACATAAATCCCAACAGGTTCTATAACATGTTTCACTAGACATGGAGCATACATTTTTTAATCATCAAAAACCTATTTTTCATTCATAGAACCAAAAACTAAAACATTTAGCATGTATTGAATAAATCATATAAAAAAAAATTGGATAGTTCATCTCTACCAACATGTACTTTCACAAATAGAACATGGGCTCCCCAGAATCCAATAGAGCACATATAATTCAAGGTATCATATTCTAAGGAATCAGTGACTCACTTACTCGAATCAAAGAGAAAACCAAAACACATTTTTAGATTGTAAGGTGTATATCCCTAATAAATATATGAAACAACAAGGGCACATACCACCCTAATAGCAATAGGGGCACATACCACCCCAACAAAATTATGTTTCATCCATGAATGCACCAAAAATATAAGAGTGGAACTCCATGAAAGAGATTGTGTCATGATTAAAGACTAGAAATAAAATCAAGAAGTATAAATTTGATAAGATATGTCCATATTTATTGTATTTATCCATTCTCCAAATCCCCTTTTCATCTCATTTGAGGAACCTAAATTTGAAAAATAGAAGGAAAAGGTGACCCTCGTGAACACATTCAGACATTCTTTGTGTTATGCCAAGAGGTTGCTTATAGAAGCATTTATTTGCTTCATTTCTTTCCAAAAATTTTAGCAGGATGAGATCTAGATTGGCTACTTAAGTTACCCAAGGGATTAGTTGTATATTGGAACAACTTATTTGAAAAGTTTGTCAACTATTTCTCCTACAACATTAAACATGAATTGATCATTGTTGACCTAAACAAAGCCAAACAATGTTATGGAGAAATCTTCATTGTATATCTATAGAGGTGGAGAGCATTATTAGGTCTCTTTCAACATAACTTTCCATACAAATAGTTGGTAGACATATTTTCCTATAACTTACACCCTGAGGTCATGCATAATATATGGCTTTCTTGCACTAATTCATTTGAATTAATTATAGATAAAGTGGTGTAGATTGATAAGGTTCTTATTTCAAAGGGACTTGCCAATATTTTTGTTTAAGGTCAAGCATAAAATCAGACCTAATCACCAATTTAAATGGTTGTATAATAGAAACCTAAGGGTTTCAAAAAGAACAAGAATGTGGTAGGGAATGAAGTAACTAAAACAAGAAATATACAATTAATGCAGGACCTACAGACTCCAAATGTATAACTAGTTCCACCTAATCCACCAGCCAATTTATAAAGATGACCTCCATGAAAGATATTCTACAAATTCTTCAAAATATTGGGAAAACTTGTTGAAACAATATTCTAGAAGCTCATAGTAGCTAACCTGATTGTATGGTTAGTACCAAGGCCATTTGTTCAAGATCAACCAAATCTAGATCGGTACATAGAAAAAGAATGGTATAACTTCCATGGTGTTATTGTTCATGGTGTTTATCATTGCATCTAATTATGGTACCTTATTGAATATTTGATTGAGAGTGGTGAAGTTGAGATCAAACTTATCCCACAAGGTAATAATCAGGATATGGGAATCTACCAAGATACATTTCTTTGACATAATCAATAACCACCTAGGAATAATAAAAAATAAGGACATAATTAGTTGTAAAAATAGAACCAATATCAAGGTCAAAATCATAATCATCATGATTATAATTAGGATCATAATACCCATTCTAACAACTTGGGTTACAACAACATGCCTTACAACTATAAAAACACCATGGGAGGCATTTATGAAATCTGTATTACCACTATTACTATCAAATACCATGAACGATCTCATTTTTTTCATAGTATGGGACCCATTATTATAGGGTCAACACCTTCTCCCTCTAGTAACACCATGTTGAGTTCATGTAATTCTATTATGACTCTATTTACATGGGTTACTATTTCTATACAACATCCTTCCTCTAATTATAATGGCCCCTTGTCAACTCAAAATTTCTCTAATGTAATTAGATGCTTATAAGTCACCTTCCAAGGCCCTTCACATTTATCTTCTAATTATAATGACCCATTTCCACCTCTATGTTGTGTAGTCACAACTAGATTCTTGTGAGTTACCCTTTAGGGCCCTTTGCCCTCTTCTTCCATTAAACCCAACATGAACATTGTGCCTTCATATCCAAAGCTAAATTCTATGTTATCTAAGGTTAAACCATCTTATCCTAATGTTGAAAAGCCTTATAGTCTATTGGACTAACTGAGTAAAACCCTTATGTAAATTTCTATTTTGGATCTCTTGCATACATCTGAATTCCATAAAACTATTTTGAATAGACTTTTAAAAGAATCAACTATTCTCAAAGACATTAATCCTAAACAATTCCAAACACTAGTTGGATATTTGTCTTCATTTCGATAGCTTATGTTTGATCAAAAAGGCATCTCCACCCTAGGTCTGAGCCATAACAGCCCACTATTTATTGAGGTAATCATTGAAAACCATAAGATAAAGTGGATTCTTATATACAATGGTTCGAGGATGAACATAATATCTCTTAAACTAGTATAGATATTGGATTACACTATGAAGGACATTCAGATAGAGACGATCACCATAAAGGTTTACAACAACACCGAGTAGGAGTCTTTTGGTACTATTTATTTATTAATCATTATTAGGTTTGTTTCCCACCACACTTTATTACATATTATGGACATTGAGCTACCTTATAACATACTTATTGGTCAACCTTGGATCTATGAAGTACATGCTACTTTATCTACCTTGCATTAGTGCCTTAAGTTTCCCCACGATGGGATCAAGGTTATTATTCCTATTGATCAAAAGTCTTATCAATATTGAAAACATTTGGAGGCTAAGTTACGTAATTATAATTGTTGTCTTGGTTTCAAATTCATTTTAAATAATAATAAATAGATAGTTTCATATCCACCACCATCCAATTATATCAACCCTAGTGACCTTGCATCCACTTTGGCTAACCCATTTCCCATAACTCTTGTAAAATAGGTTATTATAGAAGATGTGGGAATTTCCAAGTACCATCTTAAGGATTCCTTCCATATTACTAATTTTTCAAAGTCTCCCAAAACATTTGGTAAACCCAAACCTTACAAGAACCCAAATAGACACAACTTGATCTAGCAATAAAAGAAAGAACAACAGAAACCCCCTATGGTATTTGTACCTACTACTTCAACAAAATAGGATCAAGAGGCTTTCACTGAAGGAGATTAGTTATATTATAATGGCATTACTAATTGCTTTCATAATTTAAAATATCTTATCCCTAATCAGATCATGGATAACTTTGATTATACAAGAAGAGGCCTTTACCCCTAAGCCCAAGGAATTTTAGAACTTTTATTAACTAAAGTACCTAATTTAAATCATGGTCTTGGATTTATACTACTTAGGGGTGGCCTCATGACTTTCAATAGTGATTATTCTAAATTGACTAGTGATGAAACTCCTGACACTGAAATAGCATCCCATTATAGCCTTTTTAATGAACTTAATGAGTCAGATTTATTTGATTAAAATGCCATTATGACCTTAACACCTCATTGTTACCTATGCCTTTTCCATCTCAAAATCATTAATTAAGACCATCAAAAAAAATTCATATGCCTTGATGAGTATTATAATGAAGAATCAATTGCAAAATACATAGGCCTAAGAGATAGATTACCCATTAGTGATCACAAACAAGACTTTGATTTTCATTGGATCCTTCTACCTATGTCAAAGAATATAAACCTTTCTTGGTCATAAAAAAGGTAAAACATCAATATATTTGGGTGAAAACCTCTTTTAGGCAATCATTGATCAAGGAAAAAGTAAATAAAAAGATAAACCCTCGAGTGAAAACCCATTTATAACACTCTTGGATGGGAAAGTTTGCTCATCCCAAAATTTTCTCAATTTCCATCAAGTCTTATCTCTATATTTAGTACTAGCATCTCTTGAGGAAAAAACAAATGTTTGAGTATTTCACTCTTGAGTTTCCTGATATTTTTTCTACTTGCCCATTACCTAAGATGGTAGATTCAGATTCATCACATTGTCTAGAGATTTGGGCAAAATAACAAGAAATTATAGTAAAAGAAGATGATCATGATCACACATTGTCTACAATTCTTGAAGATGAATCTACACTTCTTGTAGAAAACATATTTGAAGTAAACCTAGGAACATACGATGATCCCAAAATTGTTTATCTTGGAACTTCCCTTACTAAAGTAGAATGTGAAAACATTATATTCATTTTGATTGATTTTATTGACATTTTTGCATGGGCATATTTAGAAATGCTAGGCATAGACCCTTACTTGGTAGTGCATCATTTTTTTAATTTAGATGTCAAACCAATTAAGCAAAAATTAAGAAAGATGCATCCACACATCACCCTCTTGGTAAAAGCCAAATTGGATAAGTTATTAGGAGTAGGCTTTATTAGACTATTGGACTATTTTGAATGGATATCAAACATAGTTCCATTCAATAAGAAGCCACGAGATATACATCTTTGTGTAAATTTTAGAGATATCAACAAGGCATGCCCTAAACATGATTTTCCTTTGCCCAACATCAACATGATCATTGATTCTACTACTAGGTACAAGATGTTGTCCCTCATGGATGAATTTTATAGATACAATAATATCAAGACAGCCCAATAAGATCAACATAAGACTGCATTCACCACTTTGTGGGGAACATTTTGTTACCAAGTCATGTCATTTATATTTAAGAATGTGGGATCCACATATCAATGTGTCATGACTGCCATCTTTCATGACATGATGCATGATATTGTTGAAGATTATGTTGATGACATACTAGCAAAATTAAGAACACATGTTGGACATCCTAATTTTCTATGAAGAATCTTTGAGAGGATTCATGAATATAAAGTCCACTTGAATCCTAAGAAGTGTGTATTTAGAGTCACTTCAAGGAAATTTGTAGGGTTTATTATATCAAAAAGAGGGATCAAAGTCAACCTTGTTAAGGTCAAGGCCATTGTGTAAATTCCTCCACCTTCAAATCTTAAATAACTCTGAAGCCTACAAGGAAATATTTAGTCTATTCATAAGTTTATTTCTTAACTGGAAAACAAGTGCCACCCATTTACACATCTCTTGAAGAAAGGGATCATGTTTCAATGGGATGAAGATTGTCAATTAGCATTTATGAAGCTCAATAAATATTTGGCCAACCCACCAGTTTTGAGACCTCTAACACCTAGACAACCACTACTTCTTTACATATCAGCAACTAAGTATGCACTAGGGGCACTTTTATCCCAACATGATGATCAAGGTAAAGAACATGCAATTTATTAGTTAAGCTACACAATATTATATTATGAACACAATTATATGCCTATTGAGAAGGCATGTTTAACTATGGTTATTTCTTCCCAAAAATTATGAAATTATATGCTAAATAATAAAATAATTGTCATCACTAAGTTTCATCCTTTCAAATTTTTATTATCCAAATCATCTCTCATAGGATGTATGGCTAAATGAGTCATGATCTTAAGTGAGTTTGATGTTGAGTATCAAAATCAAAAATCTATTAATGGGTAGGTTATTGCTGATCAACTTGTAGAAGCCCATATTTTAGATACTTAGCCACTTATATTCAACTTTCCAGATGATTCTATCTTGAAAATGAAAGGGGTGCATCATGAACATGAATAAAAGAAGCTATATTTTTATGGTTCTTTCACTTCTCATGGATTTGAAGCTAGCATAATATTGAATACATTGTTAGAGGATCTGATTCCTAAGACAATTCACATTTTTTTCATTTCAAAAACAATATGGTTGAGTATGAGGCACTTATTATAGGACTTCATCTTGTATTTCAATGGGATATTCAGTACTTAATGGTCTATGGTGATTCCTAATTGATCATCAATCAAACCAGTGATTAGTATCAAGCTAGAGATGACAAGTTTGTTCTCTACAAGAAAATTATTGATAATCTCAAAATTTATTTCAAATCTCTATAGTTTGAATAGGTTCTAAGGGCCAGCAATAGATCTATCAATATAATGGAAATGATTGGGTCTATGATACAGATTGATGGTAGTGCTAAAGAGTATCATTTTCTAATTGAAAATCCTCTACAACCTATGCATATTGTTAGAAAGGGTATGCATCATTAGTAGTTCTACTCCCCCATCTTAACTTCCTTGGTATCAAAAATATTATAATTATTTCCATGATCATGTCTTCCTGACTAACTTATCCAATAATTGATATAAATTATTCCTTCATCATCTATACCATTATACCCTCCTTAAAAATATGATTTATCATAAAGGCTATGATGTAATTCCACTTCATTATTTATCTTTGGGATAATCCAAGCTAACGTTGAAGGAGGTTCATGAAGGAATGTGTGGGGCCCACACTAATAATGTAGTCTTAGCTAAAAATCTCCTCAAAATAGGATATTATTAGCCAAAAATAGAGATAGATGATTGCAATTATGTGAGGAAGTGTGCTCCTTGTCAACAACATGGAAAAATTATACATGTCCATCCCTTACCACTATAGTATATCACAACACCATGATCATTTTCTACTTGGGGCCTCAATCTCATCAAGAAAATAAACCCTGCATCTTTATATGGCCATAAACACATTTTAACTACTATCAAATACTTTACTAAGTGGATTGAGGCCATTCCTCTCACTAACATTACTAGGAAGTAGATAGCCATATTCATTCATTACTATATCATCTTCAATATGGCATCCCATCTTGCATTATATCTAATAATTTAACCTTTGTAAACAAATATGTAAAATACTTTTGTGCAAAATTCAAAATCAAGCACAAGAAATCTACACCATATAACCCATAAGGTAATGGATTGTTAGAGGTACAATAATTGAGAGGGGAGGTGAATCAATGATGCAAGATATTTCAAACTCTTAATCAATGACCACAAGCATTCATAAAGCATACAAGATGTTCATAATAATGAATAAACAAGATCACACATATAATACAAGATCTATGTGAGAAACCCTCTTGGGGAATAAAAACCACTCTCAAGCCTATAAACACATGGACTACTTATCCTATAAGATGATCACAAAAATGAGACCTTTTAGTGAAGCACCAACTTCACATGCAGAACCCACCCCTAATTATGAACAAGCACATACTTGTTCTATATGTTGATCACCCACTCAATACCTTATGAAATCAACAACTTCATAACTCTAATTTCAATTCAATCTGGTTGGAGACACAATGCATAACACCTCTCTTTCAACTCATCACACACACTTAAACTTCATCATATAAGCAATACCTCCAAAACATCCCTTTTGGATCTCTCTAGTATTATTTTCTCATCCTCAATCTACTATGTACTTTAGTCCATCCATTGAGCACACTTTCTCTAAGATCTTTCTTTTTCCTCTATTTTATTCTCTCTCAACATATGCACATGCAAGTCTAAAAACCATTGCCTCAGTCTCCATTATTTATAGAGTCTTCATGCATATCAACTTCTAGGTCAACAAATATTCTTTACTTAACCTTTAATACATATATCATGCTAATACATATCTCAAATTCATTCTCACAAGTTGGCCCTATCATCTATGGGTCACACTTAAGTAGATACACCTTTCAACTAGGCCTAAGTAGCCCTTATAGGTCTCATGGAGACCTATTCATCCATTTATCACTTCATAGAGAAAATTAATAAAATAAGTTCACTTTAAAATACCTAGGTCCACTCCATATGACCCTTATGACATCTTCAAGTGATTACTCCCACCAAAACACTCTTTTGCTAAATCATAATTTGCTCAATTAATATTTTGTACACTGTACCACCATGAATGAAAAAATAGTCAACTTTAAAGCTCCATAACTTTGAATGTACAAATATTTAGATCCTATAACTATATTTTTTAGATCAACCTTGAAGTCCTCTACAAATTTTCTTTTTACTACATCAATAAATTTGTCCTGGATCAAATGATATTTCCTAAAAAATGAGAACTAGTTTTCTTTCTATTATTTAAAAATTCAAATTCCAATGGTCACTGAGCAAATGTTTAACATTGTACATGTTGACCTCATCTCATGCACCCTTATAAATCTAAATAAATTTATTCTATTGATCTCCTCAGATTAGCTTGATCTTTATCTTGCAATGTTGGCCATTGATCTTAGATCCTCACTTCCATTATCATGCCACTTGGTAGCCCTGTGTGCCTTTTGCACATATTGACTTGTTGACTCCAATGATATTCTACTAATTGGAATCCTCTCATGTCTTCTAAGAAATATTTGACTTATTGACTAAATACACACCATTAGATCACTTCTGAAAATTTCATGTGTACCATTAGATCATTATCCAATCTGATGAAACACTCACCGTTAGATCTTGATATAATTAATGACTATTGGATTAGTCTAGATAATTTGAACTCAAACTTTAACATAGTTAAAATTGATGGTCTTTATTTCAACACAGTCTACAAGAGCAAATTTGAACGTTTGTAAATTGAGCTAGAAAACACTTTAAGACTCTAAATCTTCAGGGTAGCTTATTGGCACTATATACATCTCCATAAAAACCTTTGATCATTGTTGACTTTCTGAGTACCTATAATAAATACATAAACTTTCTACTTCATTCATGTCTACATGATGTGTAGTGATGATTTATCTTCTTTTAATCTATAATATGCATATTTCTCATTCTAAAATATCAAATGACACACCAAAACTTCATCAAGACATCTATGGATGCCTCACATCCTCTTCTTTATCCTTACATATGCCATATACTCTCTAATCTATCAAACTTAACTTCTTTGTCATTCATGCACTAGAATCACATTCTCTCTTTGACATCGATGACAACCAAACATCAAGGAAAATGCTCAATAATCTCCCCCTTTGTCATTGATTGTAAAACACCCTCAAAATGATTTCATTTTAATAAATACTTCATTTTAACTCCTTCATTCTAATATTTCTCTCCCTTTGACATTAATGACAAAGGGTATCTTCCTTAACATACAAACAATCATTCCTCAATATTATATATACATTCAAATACTATTAAGATGTTCAGGATACTTACATACTTTCAAGCATATGAATCAATTGCTCCCCATTTGACATGCATCAATCTAAACTTGGACTTGTTTGATCATTGGACCTAATGAATTGATCATAGAGCTTAGAAAGTTCCCCCTAACATTATGCACATCTCTAAAAAATATCATCTTCAATAAGTCTTCTCAATGAACTAGGTTTTCCACTAACACTTCAAACACATTTCAAAACACTCTCATAGAACCAACTCATATTCAAAACACTATGAACTCCATGACATACATAAATTATCATATAAATGAATCTGAGGCCTTCTTCATGATATGACAACACATTCTCTTCCTACTCAAATTACCTTTTAATGATTCATAGACAAGGATATGACTCCCAGGATTTTTCTTAGATACTCAAATGTGGCCTTTGTTAATGGTTTAGTCATAATATCTGCAAGTTGTTATTTTGTAGACACATTCCAATTTGACAATTTGATTACTTACTTGTTCTCTTAAGAAATGATATTTGATAGGAATGTGATTAGTTTTTTAGAGCATTAAAAAATTCTTAGAGATACTAATTGTACTAGTATTGTCAAAATAGATAGGACAAGGTACATTTTGTCTTACCTTATAATCTTTCAAGGTTTGTTTCATCTAAATTACCTAAGTATAATAGGAAGTAGCAGCCATATACTCAGCTTTTGCAGTTGATAGAGATACATAGGCTTGCTTCTTGCTTATCCAAGACACCAATCATTCACCCATGAATAAGACACCACCACTTGCACTCCTATCATCAACACATCCTACCCATTCTGCATTAGTGTATCTATTTAGAGAAAATTATTTACTCTTAGGGTACCATAAACCATACTCTATTATGCTCTTGAGATATCTTAAGATCTTTTTTATTTCTTTCAAATGAGATTCTCTGGGATCAGCTTGGAACCTTCTTATAAGGCCCACTGCTTGTATGATATCAAGGCTAGAAGTAGTAGAGTATAAGAGACTTCCAATCATGGATATATATAAATTTTAATAAACTTTTGGTGAATCATTTTGTTTACTTAACTTGCATATAGTGATCATTTGAGTACTCATTTTCTTACAATCCAACATGTTAAAATTTATTAGCATATCTTCGATGTATTTTGCCTATGAAATGAATATCCCTTCATTAATTTGGTTAATTTATAATCTTAAGAAGAAATAAATTTCTCCCAACATTGACATTTCAAAATCAGTCTTCATAGCATCTACAAAATATGTACTCATGTTGTCATTATCATATTCAAATATTATGTCATCAATATAGACTAATACTAGTAATTGATGAGTGCCAACTGTATTGATATATTAATTACTATCAACCATCCCTCTTTTGAAGCCTTGGATCAATAGATACTTATCTAATTTCTCATACCAAGATCTAAGATCTTGTTTAAGACCATATAAAGCCTTCTTTAGTTTGTAAACATAGTCCTGATTACTTGTCATTAAAAAACCTTCAAGTGGATCAATATAAACTTCTTCATCTAAGTTACCATTTAAAAATATAGATTTCACATCCATTTGGTAAAATTTGAAAACTTTAAATATTTCATATGATATAAAGAGTCTAATTACTTCCATTCTTGATACAAGAGCAAATGTCTCATCAAAATCTATCCCCTAAACTTGAGCATATCCTTTACACACTAATATAGCCTTATTTCTTGTGATATCTCCTTTCTCATTCATCTTGTTTCTAAAAACCCACTTAATTCCTATCACATTTTTGTCTTTTGGCCTAGGAACCAAATCTCACATTTCATTTTTTACTATTTGATCAAGTTCTTCCTCTATGGAAATGTCCAATTTTCATCTTTACTAGCTTATAATAATTTTTTAGGTTCAATCTTGGATAATAAAATTGTGTCTTATTGATTCTAATTGATCAACCTTCTCCTCCTAGTCTATAAACTAGCATTCACATCTCCAATAACTTGGGAAACTAGATGATCCTTATATATTCTCTTAGAAGGGTCTTTAGCATTATATCTTACTTCTTCCTTTTCATCATCTAATTGATTAAGTATGCTTTCATTATTTGAAATAACATCCTCAATAGTGTCAATTATCTACAAGTTGGGCTTCTTGATGTCATCTACCTCTTCAAATTTCACATTAGATCTTTCAATAAGTTTTTAGAGTATCTTATTGAAACATATATAAGTATAAATTATGGAGGAATAACCCAAGAAGATGCCCTCATCAGATCTAGAGTCAAATTTTCCAAGATTTTCTTCATTCTTCTTGATAAAAAAACTTGCTCCCAAACACTCTAAAGCATTTGACATTAGTTGTCTTATTTTTCCATAGCTCATATGGAGTCTTATCACCATTTTATCTAAATTGGCATCTATTTAAGATATAAAGAGATGTATTTTCAGCCTATTCCCAAAAACCATCTGAAAGTTTGGAATCTTGAAGCATGGTTCTATTCATCTATTGGATAGTTCTATTTTACCTCTCAATTACCCCATTCTATTTGGGTGTCCTAGAAGTAGAGTATTATATTATAATTCTTTGTTCCTCAAAAAATTCATCACACTCATAAGACCAAAATTCACCTCCTCTATTTGATCTTAGACACTTGATTCTTGATCCTTTTTCATTTTCAACAAGAGCTTTGAATGCTTTAAACTTTCCAAAAGCTTTTGATTTATCTTTAAGAAAAAATATCCAAGTAATTCTAGTGAAGTCATCAATTAATAACATAAATTAGTTATTAACTTGAATGCCTTGAGTTTTGAAAGGTCCACAAAGGCTTTTGTGGATCAACTCTAATGGTACTATGGTACAGTGCTCCTTAGATTTTTATCTTATTTTGACTTGCTTTCCATGAAGGCTTGCCTTGTAGAGAGTATGAAGAATCTTAGTGATTTTAGGCATATGCCTCACTAATACTTTAAAAATTACCCTTACTAAATTATCAAAGTTTAGATGTCCAAGTCTTCTATGCCAAATCCAAATTTCCTCTAGTTGATTCATGAAGCATTTTTCTTTATTTGATTCATGGAACACATATAACTTGTTATATCCCTTGTGAATGTTTGAAACTAGTTTTCCATACTTGGAACTTCTCACTTAACACCCTTTGTCATGAAAATTCACAACATTTACTTGTTTACATATTTGGCTAACACTTAGAAGATTGTGTTTCAAACATTTTACATATAGAACATTTTCAATTCTAGTATGACCATTATCCAAACTTATAGATCCTTTCCCAACTATGTTAGTAGATTTGTTGTCACCAAACCTTACTAAACTTAAATTGTGTTTTTTAAGAGAAATAAATTTACTCTTATCTCTTTTCATATGACTTGAAAATCCACTATATATGTTCCATTTCTTGTTTTCATCCACTTGAGTATGTAAGGTAGTTTGTACAAACATAGATTCTTCCTTTGAGTCATGCTCCTTTATTTGAATCTTGGTTTTGTATTTATTGAAAAATTCTATGGTGTCAATAAATTAAAATTCATTTTTATAGAGGTCTCTTTTTCAATACTTGTCTATATGTATTTATAGCAAAGAACCTCATTTATTCTCCTTGGAGAGTAAGTACAGTCCTTATATCTATGACCATATTCATTACAAGTATAATAATGTCTATTGAAATCATAACTATAGTTATTCATGTTAATAATCTATTTAGTTTTATCATCAATACCCAAAGACATCTTATTCATAGATTATTTTGTAGAGCTTGATTTTTGCTTGTCTTTAGATAAAAGTGCATCAATATAAGTCATAACTTTACCTTCCAATTGATCCATCTTTTGATTCAAATTTATATCAACCACAACCTACAAATTTTTTACTATTAATTTTATTATTATTATTTGTGTCTTCACACTATTAATGATTTAAATAATCTCATGACATATAGATGAATTTAGGCTTGAATTTTTACTCCTTGTCATGTTATTCAATATTTCCAACTTTTCTTTTAGACATTCATTTTCTTCCCTTGAACATTTAAGTTATGATCAAGAACATATTAGTTCACTTTAAAGAAAAATCTCAACCTCATTATCTTTCATTGTACCTATGATCACCTTAAATCAATTAAACTTGAAATGAAGGTCCTACTCTAATACCAATTATTGGAGGTGCAATTACTAAGAGGGTGGTGTTTCACGTAAATTTTTCTTTATTTTCAAGAAGAAAGTTGTAAAACTTGAAAGAAGGATGAGGTCAGTAGAACCTAGATTTCATTTATGCTCCATGATATAGATGGTTGTATATACTCCTCTTTATCTTGGGAGGATGCCCTACAGATAAGAAAACATTAAAGAAATGGTTGGTTAGTTAGGTGGTAGGGTGGATTGCCTAGCAAGCTAGATCTAAGAAGCACAAGATTCCTTAGAGGCTATCAATCCACACTTTTAAACAATAGTTCTATAAATGAGATATAAAATATTTTCATAAATAATAAAATATATTAAAATAAAATACAAGAAGTGCTTGGAAAGGGATGGATTTATAGTAATAAATGATTATATATTAATATTAAATAAATCAAAAGTGGTTCAAAAAATAAGGTGATGTTCTGTGATTAGTTAAGAAGTCAAAAAGTGGTATTTGGTTATGGTTTGATAGACTAAATAATCTTGATATTTGAATTGACACGCAGTGACCATCAGTAGTTAGGGACAAACCATCAATAGTTAGATGACCATCGATGGTTATGTGACCATTGGTGGTTAGGTGACTGTCAATAGTTACTATCAGATTGGGCTTGGGTAAAAGAGGCTTGTTTGAGAAGACTAGAGAGAAATTTTAGAGAGAAATGAAGGAAGTAATTATTGAAAATAGATACTTATATTTTTTGTCAGTCTTAATAACATTGGGGTGAGTTACTAAACACTTTTTGTAGATTCTGAAGCAATTCTGATAGAGCAATGATAACTTGGTTATTGATTGATGAGTAGTAGCACTTTTGATCTATATCATAGTTTTTGTTTAATTAGAATCTTTCTTAGATTCATTAGGATTGATAAGAATGCCTTCATAAGAATATTTTATGCACATGACTTGATTATTTTTAATCTCCTCTCTTCACCTCTTCCTCTTCTCTTTATATAGGAAAAAGGGAGTGAAGAAATAAGAGGTTAATTAAGGTGTTCAATAGGCCATCTAATTTTATCTTTAACATGAATTGATAATGCACATGGATAAAATAGATAAAAATAAAAAATAAAGTTGTGGTTGAGTGGAAATTAACCCTTAAGGTGGTTAAAGGTTAACCATCAATAGTCAAGTCTAACCGTTAGTGTTTAGGGGTTAATCATCAGTGGTCATGAGCTCAAAGGTAAAATGCTTAGGTTTAGTCAATATAACTTAGGTTTAATGGTTGAAATTTTTTAAATCGTCCCAAGGGTGTCCAAGGGTGATCTAAGGGTCATCATGACATCTCGAACTATCATGTATAGTTTTCTAGTGTCTACATTTTACCCCTTTTTATTATGTAATTTATATTTGCAAGTTACAAAAACAAAAAATAGGGGGTTGGGTCAAATGTTTAGCTACCTCAAGTATGGGAGGATGTGTTCCCCCTAAAACTAATAATTAAAGAGGTAAAATAGAATCAAGTGTGGGTTTGATAAGTAGTTAAGTTGGTGATGAAGTTGGTGATAGGCATAGAAGTGAAAACAAGCACATAAAATGTGATTAGGTATGATAACATAGATTTCACATAGAATAATATGTCATATTTGAGGTAGTAAAATAAGGTGGTACTATAAGGACAAGTGACAATTAGATGAAGTGACCATATTTAGGCATGGTGGTTAGGTTACACTTGTAAACATAAGTCCCCTAGGCAAGGTTAGTGTAGTCATAAGTATCCAAGGTAGGAAATTATCTTGGGAAGACATAAATAGTTTGTGGGAAAAGGGTAGTGTAAGTTCAAAATTTTCATCATGGTAATGTAATCAATGTGGTCAAAATGTAAAAGGCAAGGTGGTCATAAAAATGAGCAAAATTTGGTCTAAAATGACAAATTTTGAGGTTGATGTGATTAGTTTACTTGGTGGAGTAGGTAATCTCCATTGGTATGTAGTTGGTAATGGTAAGGGTGTAAGTGTGTAAAAAGACTTTAATCATGGTTTGAATTGATAAGTTTTAGGGTGAGTGGAAAATACTAAGGAGTTAGACCATCAACAGTTAGGGTTGATCATCAGTAGTTGCCTAATGACTATCAATGGTCAGATATCAACCCTAAAAGGGTGATGTTAAAAGTTTTCCAAGGGTTTTTTAGTTTCTCATTTGAACATTATAACTCATGGTGATTTTAAGTTACATTGAGTGAATAGAAATAGTGGTGGTTTACCTGTGAGTGATTGATTATTGGGTGAGTGGTTGCATTGACCAAGTGTGGACTAAAGTGAGGTAGAGGTTTGACTAATGAGGATAAAATGAGAAAAAGGGAAAGTGTAAGGCCAAATGGTGGTGGTTCCCAAGGCTCTTCCATAATGGTAGTCAAGGAATGAGTTAGGGGGTGCATTTAAGTTTGGTAGTGTAGATTTTTTGCATTGATGTGTTTGTTGATGGGTTTAGGGAAGGGTTTGGTGGGTGAATAGGTGAAGGATATAATGTTATGGTTAGGTTAAGATAGGATGTAGGTAGGTATAGGTATAATTCATAATCAAAATCAAACCAAATTAGGTAAACTAAGGCATTAGTATCAAGCGATGATAGACCAAGAGTGGGATCACTTGTTAAAATGGGCTTGGGTAGCATTAGGTATTATTATCATGTGCTCCAAGATGTGGATATGTTAGTGGCACTCATTGATATATGGGATCTAGCCACTAACACATTCTTACTTCCTACTAGAGAGATGATAATCCTACCAAAGGACATTTACTATATCATGTGGCTACCACTACAAGGTGAGCCGATATAGCACATTGATGTCAAGAACTAAGATCAACCAATGGGTGTGTTTCATGGAGTTGACATGGTGTATGTGATATGGCATGACATAGGCCTTCAATATGTACCCTTATATCACATGGATAGGGGCATGAGATAGGTCATCAGTATGATGAGTATGGTGATGAATTTTTATGCACTACCTGACTCAAGTAGTGGTAGATTTCCTTTTATGTTATTAGGTGTTTTGGTAGGCATGATGATGGATTAGATAGTAAATTCTTGGGCACCTATCTTTCTATTTCAAATATAGAGATCTTTGTGGCTATATAACACATAGGAGGTATGGCATCAGCATTGGGTTTATTCTACACTATTGGAATTATGAGCACATTAAGGTCCTTTGACCAAGTGGGATGTCATGGCATGGATTTATTTAGATGGACTTTAGGGTGGGGTTAATGTGATGGAGGTATGATTATTCACTAAC
Organism: Torreya grandis; assembly: GCA_037957365.1. NCBI lineage: Eukaryota > Viridiplantae > Streptophyta > Pinopsida > Cupressales > Taxaceae > Torreya > Torreya grandis. The sequence goes on from JARHVA010003641.1 coordinate 674,982, forward strand.
AAGATCAAGAGGAGGGACACATAATATAAATTGGTATAGGGACCGATTAGATACACTAGTGGTGGGTGATGTTATTTGGTTATTGTATGTCTCATTTCCTACATGGTCAGGTCATATGAGGTAGATTTTATCACTATAAAGTTACATGTGGATCTATGGGAGGTGAGATATGGAAGTAGATTTGATCCCTTTCAACAAGGTGAGGAGATAGTTTGACCTTATCTAGGATATCTTAGGGAAGTTCTTAAGGTATTGGAGAGAGGATAAAGAATTCTCATTACATTCCCTAGAGCTAGTTCATTATTTTATTGATCATAAGGAAATAATAGTAAGAGAGAATGTGTATGATGTAGGTGTTATTGATGATTACCCTACATAGATTCTAGCACATTATGATGAAGCCATTTTTGGAGGAGATGATATACAAGTTGGTCATCAGGATATGGATGTGGATATAGAGGGGGTGGAGATCAGATGGATGGGGTTGGTCTAGATAGATATGCATTGATTACTAAGAGGGACCAAGAATGGGTGACACTAGCCATAACACAAGCATCCTTAGTGTATATAACCTAGGAGAAGGATGTAGCATAGGACCAGGTGGCCACTCTTAATAAAGAGAGGGCTTAGGCTAGGGCTCAGCTAGCTATTAATATACAAGAGAGGGATTATCTCAGGTAGGTAAGAGGGTGAGTAATAGCACCTACAGGACCACCAGGGACTATCTCATTACCCTACATGGATTCTAGCACATTATGATGAAGCCATTTTTGGAGGAGATGATATACAAGTTAGTCAACAAGATATGGATTTGGATATAGAGGGGGTGGAGATCAGATGGATGGGGGTGGTCTAGATAGATATGCACTGATTACTGAGAGGGACCAGGAATGGGTGACACTAGACATAACACAAGCATCCTTAGTGTCTATAACTTGGGAGAGGGATGTAGCACAGGACTAGGTGGCCACTCTTACTAAAGAGAGGGCTTAGGCTAGGGCTTAGCTAGATACTATTATATAAGAGAGGGATTCTCTTAGGTAGGTAAGAGGGTGAGTACTAGCACCTATAGGACCACCAGGGACTATCTCCATAGTGAGATATGTAGTGATAGTGACAAAGCTGAGGTATTATGAGGCCTTAGTTTTTATACATCTTCCAAATGATCCTATATGGGGTGAGTATAAACTAGGGATCATCAGAGGGGCAAATAATGTGATACTAGGTTAGTAGGTTGCATCTAAAAGTAGATAGACAAGTTTAAGAGGTGGACAGACTCCTAGAGGTAGTGGTGCTCTAGGTTCTTATACTATTATGAGAATTGTATTTTGATGTATTATATGATTTTGATATCAGCCTATGAGCCAATGTAGTGAGATGTATATATCCATTGAGAGACTATATTATTATATATGTGATCATTATTTTGCTTATGAGTGCATGATATATAGATGTGATCATGGTTTGTGGTTTGTGTTGATGGTTATAAATGTGATGTTGTTTATGTGATGATGTGATGTTATGATGATTATGATGTTATCTTTATTTGTACTCACCTATACAGTCATGTGATGATGTTGCTATCTGATTTATGCTCATGATGGTGTTGGTTATGACATGATGATGATTATGATGTGGTTATGGTTTAATGATGACTATGTTTATGACATATGCTCATGATGATGTTGATATTTGATGGATTTTTTTATGATATGATTATGATTATGATGTTATGTTTTGTTAGACATGGATATGATGTTAGGGATTATTATCAAGGTTATGGATGACTATGTTCATGTTGTGGTTATGGTTATGATGTATGTGATTCTTATCATGGTTATGGATGACTATGTTCATCCATAACCATGATGCTATGATGTTGATATGATAATGTTAAAGTTTTAATTTAATGAGCTTATGCCTCCTTATCTAGATTAGACATGTGGTGGATAACATATGTAAATGACTCATTAATTTAAATTTTGGTAGATATGATGTGATTGATCACTAGATGATGTCTGATATATGATATGTTCAATTCATTAAAATTTTATTATGATTAAAAACACTTAAAAAAATAAGGTAAGAAGAGAATCATTAAATAAAACACATTTATAGTTAAATGATTTTAATGTGTTGCATTTGTTTAGATGAAGGTTAAGTAATTTTAAAACATAAAAGTAAGTTGGATAACAAAATTAAATGTGAGAAAAGATAAGATAATCAAAATACAAACATCTTAATGAATTTATCAACAAGTAGGTATGAGGGAAATAAAAAGACAACATTATGATTCTTAATTAGCAAGGACTTAAGGTAGATTATATTATGAACATAAGCCCTTAGAATGTTTTGCATTAGTGTTCGTGAGTTGGTTAAAGAAATTATTGACCACCCAGTGTCAAGTAATCTTTAAAATCCCTTGTTTATAGAGGGTATAAAGGGGAGGTAGATAATGAGGGAATCTTCTTGTGAGACTAGCATGCCTCTTCTATAGGTTATCAAAGAGCTAATATAAACAAGTCCATGTCATATAAAGTGTAGATTGATTAATGTGGGAAGTCTACTTATGTAATCCAATTATGACTTCCAAAATTATTTTCTCTTTTTTTTATAATGGGTTTTTTGATCAAGAAGTTGATCGATACAAGAAGATTCCCATGAATTTCTATGCTTGGCAAAATTCTTTACTCAGCCATCCTTCAAGGGAGTGGTCTAAGTTTGTGAGATTTGTTTGAGGCTTTTTGATAGTAGTCTTTCAAAGGAGTAGTCTACCTCACTTTGAGTAATTTTGATGATTATTGGCATTTGTCCTTTAAGGGAGTAGTTTGTGAATGCTTGGAATGAACCATATGAGTTTTTGCTTTTTTCTAATTTTTTGATTGATTTTTCTTTTCTATTGACATGGATTTACTTATATAGTCTTAAAAAGTTCACCTTTATGAAGGCAAAACTAGAGCACAAGAAAGTTGATGATGGGTGAAAGAGGTTTAAGCAATAATGACCATGGGAAAGCATCTTATAAAGGTATGGAAAGTACCATGAGAACCATGTCATGGGTAGAACCATGGTACCCATGTTAAATATTAGGTGAAGGCTATGATGGATAATCACATGATGCAGATTTAATCATTTATCCTTAAAATAAGGGGATGCATGTGAGTGAAAATAAGGGATGAGCTTAAGTTAGAAAAAAGGTGAGTTCAATCCTATTTAAAAAAAGAAAGGATGTAGATGTGAAGCATTGAGGGGCTCAGGTTCTAGTTTCCCTTCAAGAGAAGATAATCGATAAGCTCTCTATTCATACTTGTGCATTATGATATAAGGTCCAAGATAATTAAAAGCAAACTTACCCCACTTGTTTTTCTCCATATTGGTAACATGTTGATTTTCCTTTAAGATGAGGTCTCTGATATTAAATTCTTATACTTTAATGTTTTTTGTATAATCATGCTTGATTCACTCTTGATAGATACAAATATGGGTAATCATGGATAAAAGATGTTCATCAAGTAGTTCAAGTTGGGCTAAACATTTTTTATGATAATCACCCATAGAAATGAAAACTTGAAGGGATATGTGAAGAGAGGGAATCTAGACTTCAAGAGGCAAGATAACCTTAGCTCCAAACATAAGAGAGAAAGGGGTAGCACTCATAGGGGTTTGAATGCTAATAGAATATGCCCATAAGGTGAAGGGGATGTGTAAATGTTAATCCTAACTAGATGTATTAACCATTTTAGTTATCATGTTGTTGAGAGTTTTGTTAGAAGCTTTGGCCTATCTATTAACTTGTGGATGATAAGGTGATGATAAACTTAACTTGATACCGAATGGGTCATAAAGACCTTGGACTTGTTTATTTTTAAAATATTTGTCATTGTCAGTGATAATTTTATGAGAAACACCAAAATAATAGATAATGTGATGGTTGATAAAATTGATAATTTTTTGGGCCTTGATTGAGATGAGTGGAATATCCTCTACCCATTTGGTGAAATATTCTATTGTAGTGATGATAGAATGATGTCATTGTGAAAAATGGGGGTTAATTTGACCAATAAGATCCAGACCCCATTATAAGAAGGGCTTGAGGTCCTTAGATACTTGGATACTATGACTTGGTAAATGATGTAAATTAGCATGTTGTTGACATTTAACACACTTTTTCAGATAATCAAAACAATCTTAGTTAAGGGTGGGCCAATAATATCCAAGGTGAAGGATGCATTTAGTGATATCTAGATCACTAAGTTTCCATAAATCCCATCATGTGTTTCCTTGATAGTATGAGAGGCTTCATGATTGTATAGGAAATAGAAGAGGAGACCATCAAAGCCACATTTATTAATAATTCCCTCTAATATGGTATAATTTGAGGTACTTTAAATAAATTCTCTTTGAGCATTCATAGAAAGGTTGAAAGGGATGATGGAAAAGTTGAAATAGTCAAAGGTCTATTGATACTAAAGGTCTAGTTGGGTATCCTCCACATTAAACATGGTAGGAGAGTCTGATTTGATATAATAAGTCTCAATGAGTTGATGGATAATGATATATAGCTTAGATTTGGAGGGTTTAATGGGATCTAGGAAGTGAGAGTAGCCATCCTATCATCAAACTTATTCATAAATCATGGAGTGGATTAGATATAGTAGTGTTTAAATGATGCTAAGATTACATTAGCTAGTTGTTTTTACTATTGCAAGACATCATTATTAAATTGATAAGAGCCATTGATTTGATTGACCAAAAGTTTAGAGTCACCAAAAATGTTGATCATTTTGACTCCCAAGGATAATGCAGTTTGGAGACCTATCACTAGGGCTTCATATTCATCCATATTATTGATACATTCAAAATCTACCTTAAAGGATAAAGGAAGAGATTCACCATGAAGGGGGCTAAGGATTATTTAAACTCTCGAACCATGTTTACACTTTGATCCATTAAAGAACATGGTCAATTTATAGGTCAATTTACACTTTGATCCACAGAAACTCGAGAGGAGGAGGTTACTTATCTACTAATGGTACTTTAGTTAATTGTTCAATAATGTCATGCCATTAAATTTACGTATACTAGAGGAACTCAAGGTTAAACTCAGCTAAAAATATGAGCCACTTGGTCATACATTGATTTTGGTATGGCTTGGAGTGCATATACTTGAGAAGGTCAGTGTTGGTGATGATAAAGGTCTTATGGTTGAGAAGGTAATGGAGAAGTTTGTGGCCACAAATACTAGGGTAAGGCAAAGCTTTTTGATATGGGTGTACCAATTCTTGTACTCTATAAGCATATGTCTTATGTATTATATGGATTTCTCTTTATGTTGCTCATCTCGATGAGCTAGCATTGCCCCTAAGGAGTGGTCGGTGGAAAAAATATAAAGGTAAAAAGGTTGATCTTACTTGGGAGGAATGAGGATGGGTGGAGATATAAGGTACTCTTTAAGTGAATCAAATGCCTTTGGATAGTCATTATTCCATTTAAAAGATACATACTTCTTTAGAAAGTGATAGAAAGGTCAACATTAATCAAAGAGCTGAGAGATAAAGCAAATAATGGATTGGAGCTTTCCCTGCAAGCTACAGAGTTATTTGAGGTGGGTAGAAGGAGGAATATAAAATATTTATTTGATTTTGGTAGGATCGAATTCAATTCCCCCAAGGGAGATGATAAATCCAAGTAGATTTCTTGATAAGACCCCGAAAATACACTTGTTGGGGTTAAGGCAATTATGATGATGGATGAGTCATTCAAATATAATCTTAAGAATGGTTAAATGATCTTTATGAAATTTGGATTTTTCAAGGTCATCAACATATTATTTTATGATTTTATGAATAAGGTCATGGAATATGTAGGTCACAAGACATTGGTAGGTTGCACTAGTGTTCTTTAGACCAAAAGGTAATACCCTATAGAAGAAGATTCCCCATTGGGTGATAAAGGCAGTTTTGTGTTGATCTTTATGGGAAATTAAGATCTAATTGTAACCTAAGAACCCATCCATAAGAGATAACATCTCATAGTCAGCTATAAGATCAACAAGTTGGTCAATGCTTGGCAAAAGAAATTCATCCTTTGGGTAACCAAATTTAAGGTCATGAAAGTCTATACAAATGTAAAGTTCCCCCTATAGATTTGGTGATAAGTACTATGTTAGAGATTCATTGGGAATAATAAATAGATTGGATTAAATTGATGGATAGGAGACATTGATTATCTTCTTTGATAAGAAGGGTTATGTGAGGGTGTATTCATCAAAGTTTTTGCCTAAATGGCTTGGCATTACAGTTGGTGACTAAATTTTGGGTAGTGATGGAGGGGTCAATTCCTTGCATGTCATTTTAAGACCATGAAAATTCTATGATATGGTCTAATAGGAAGGGGTAAGTCCTAAAGATCCTTAAAATTTAGTGATTGGCCAATTTTGACAATACACAGGTTATCTAGAGTACCCAAGTTGATATCTATAGTGGATTCATTTAAGATATTTGAAAATTTAGGAGGTAGAGATTTGTGGATAGAGGAATCTTTTATACCTAGGTAGGAAATAATGGAATTATCATCCTAACATCAAATGATATTAATGGTAGGAGAGTTATCTACTAACATCTCAAGATGAGTTAGAGGAATAATCATAATCACCCTATCTTTTTGATAAGTTAGGGTTTCCATTCTGATCAAGTTGAAAAAAAAGTTAGGGGGAAGATATCAGGATCCTTAGATGTTGATGGTGGAATGGATGGTGAGGATGGTATTTCCTCATCAATGATGATAATATGAGGTGTTTTGGTTTGCTTTTTAGGTGGTATGAAACTGAGGCATGTTTTCATGAGGTTTTTAGGTCTTTACTAGAAGAAACTCATGTGTCCCATGTTCATACTATCTAGACCAAATCCCTTCCAATCACACCTATAGAGATGTCTTTACAAACTCTAGTTTATCCAGATAAGAGAAACTAGAGGTGAATGGTCGAGGTGAAAAAGAGGTGGTGTAAGTGTCAAGGGGTTTGTCAAGTCCCCCATAGATGAAATTGGTTTGACAAGTTTAGGGTATAAAAGGAACAATTAATCTAATATTGGGGTCATAACTAGGTTGTTGATCAAAATTCCCTTATTCTTGGGAGTAGAAAAAGCATCTAGTGTCAAAAGGTGATACTCTCCCAATGAAAGACATTAGAATGTTGATTCCAAAGGGTCCATTATGGGGATTTAGGTGGAAGGGATGAATGAAGTGGTGGAGGCTTCATTGGTAGAAGAATATGGGGCTTAATATTTTGTTGATGAAGGATTGTTGGATGGAGGAAGGAGAACATTATTAGGTTGGTATGTCATGTTGCATGATGTAAAAGGACTTGGGTCTACTTGTATGGTAACAACTTGACATTCATGTTCAAATTTGATGCATTGGTGTAGGGTGGATGGCACACAATCCATGGAGAAAGTCCAAGGGTGTCCTAATAAAACATTATATTGTAACTCACCTTCTACTACATAGAAGAGTTCAAGAAGTGTGCAGGGTCCTATATGGATGTGAAGGACAATAGTTCTTAAAGATGTGGCCATGGTGTCATTGAATGATCAGAGCACCAATGAGGTTTATAACATAATATTCTATGTTAATTTTATTTGGTCATATGTTTGGGAGGAGATAATGTTGACACTATCTCCCCCATCAATCATAACCCTCTTGATATGGGTTTCATTGATGTACATAGTAATGAAGAGGGGAGGATTTGGATCATCTAGATCGATGAAGGGTATTTTTGAATCCTTGAAGGTAACAAGGTTATAAATTTGAAGAGATCTAAAAAAGGTTGATATAGGTTGTGTGTCTTTTGGTTGAACCTCTATGGATTGCAACACATCTATCATCACTTGGTAGTGATGGGGTGATGTGTTGATCAGTTCATACAAACTCATCTTCACTAGAATTTGGTGAATCTATTTCAAAACTACTTGTTGGATTGATTTAAAAGGGTTAGATTGAGAGGGATCCAAGATGGACACCTTGGGTTTGGTTTAAGGTAAAGGTGTTTGGTGTTGGTTAGGTGATTAGGTGGTGGAAGATGGATATGTCCATGGAATGGAAACCTTTGATTTTCCATTATCATTTTTTTATGCTTGTGATCATGTGACCACATGGATGGTATGGATTTGGGGAAGAGTTGGGGTAGAGGTCTTCTTTGGTTCCTCCTCACTCTTGGATGACAATGTGGGAGTAGGTAAGTATTGGTTGATGGTTCTTGGTTCTTGGATCAGTGGTGGGCTCATAAGAGGTCCATCTAACAATAAGTCATCCTCATGATCTAGTTGATGGATTAATACTTATAGATCATTATAGTTCTCCATATAATTCCTAAGTACTCTATGGTATGAGAAAGAGGGTTTAATAATATGTGGGTCAAATGGTTTGATTGGTGGCAAGGTTAAGCAATATGCTTGCAACAATCTCTGTAGGATGGTTGAGTAAGACTCGAGAAAAGGTGGCAAGGATATTGGAGTTCTATTTTTGATTGTTAATATGGAATATTTCTTATGAGTAGGCTTAGAAGTGAGAATTTTGGGAGGTGGAGTATTCTTTATGGTTGATGGTTTGGAGGTAGAAAATTTTTAAGTATAGTGGAGGATTTGGAGGTCAAGGTCATGAAGAGGATAGGTAGGGACACATCTAAAAGAGGAGGTTGAGTTTGGGTTATTTTTAGGAGATGTGTTTTCTTGATCTAAGGATGAGGTCCTAGGATGGAAGAAGGATGTGGTCCAAAAATGGAAGGTAATGCAAAAATAGGTAGAAAGGTTCTAATTTTTAGGATCCTATATGGTTCCTCTTTCTTGGTCAGCTTGAATTTTGGTAGGTTAGGTGGTGCTAAATCCACTTTCAGTGGAGAGTAAGTCTCTAAGTAGGGATAATGCTAAGGTTTTTGATGGGTTTGGTTATGATGGGGGAATATACTTGGGTTATTTCAGGTGGAGTTGGTTTGGTCAATTCAAATATGACTTGAGGGGTAGAGGTTTCTAAAGGTTTGGTTAGGGTGATGGTGGGTTCAAAAGTAGAAATGGAAGGTTGGGATGATAGTGGCATAGTTGGAGGCTCTTGCCTAGTTGGGTTAGGGAACTTGAGATGGTGCCAAAATGTGGCACAATTTACATTGGGTTGGGATAAGTACTCCAATTTTTAAACTAGTCTATAGAAGGGCTTATAGATGGGTTTGATCCCTTTGATATTGATCTTAAAGGACAAACCCATGGCTGGAGAGAGAGGAGTGGTTACCTTGTCCTTTTCCTCAATAAAAGGGCTCAAGGCTTAGGAAAATGAGTCTCTTATAGGAGAGGTAGGTAGAGTGATCTGTTCCTTAGAAATTCTTTCCAAAGGAAGAGTGGATTATTGTATGATGGAATATAAGGCTATAGTGGTAATTACTACTTCTTTTTGTATGTATTTTAAAAGAGAGGTGGGTAACTTCACTACCTTGATAAGTGGAGAAAGGGGAGTGGTTGTTTCCTTGGTCTCATTTTCCAAAGGAGTGGAGAGTGAATCCACTACCTAAATAAGTGAAGGGGAATGAAAGGTGGTTTCATCAGTGGTTTCTTTAATAATGAGTTTACTGAGAACCACATTAATGATGTGGACCTCATGGTCATGAGAGGATTTTATTCTATTATTTTCATTATTTGTATAAGGGTCATGGTTGGGGAATGGTTGTCTAAATATGTCAAGTGATTGATTTTGGGGTGCATTGGGGTTATCAAACACAAGTTCCCCCTTGTCAATGAGATTTTGGATGATTTTATTGAAGGTATTTCACCTACTAACATCATGTCCAATGACACAGTAGAAGGCACACAATTTATTCTCCTTATACCAACCAGGTATAGGATGAGAGGAATTGAATTATTATGGAGGTTTGATTAGTGGAAGTTTTATGATATTTGATTTCAATAACTTTTCTAAGATCAAAGCATATGACTCCCCTAGTAGAGTAAATTAATTTTTGTTGTTGTAGTTTGGGTTTATATTATTCTAAATGGAGGAAATAGAAGAGTTGGGTTGGTTAACAACTATTAGGGGAGTGGTTTTAAGGACAACCACATTTGTGGTTCCCTTATTTTTGGTGTTAGTGTTGGTTTTATTATTAGGTTTGGAGGAAGAAGCCTCATTTGATTTGAATTTAGAATTCTTGTTTCTCAATTTTAACTTGCCTTCATCAATGGCTCTATTCTCCAACTCTAGTTCCATGGTGAAAGCCTCATCAAAGGTGTTGAAAGTCTAAACTCACAAAGTAGAGGAAATGTGTTTGGCACAAGCCTGAATAAAGAGTTCAATTAGCTTGAGATGGGGGGAAAAGAAAGAGAGTTGATTTATCAAGATTATTCAATGGGATATGAAGTCATTTATGGACTCATCATCAAATTTATGAATGGATTAGATATCGATGATAGAAAATTTCTTATAGATGTTTATGGAAAAGTGATCTAAGAAAGTTTGAGCTAGTTAGGCAAAAGAAAAGAGAGAGTGATTTGTAATAGAAATATACCAATCTAGTGTTGAACCTGATAGAGCCATGGGAAAGGTATGAAGAAGGAGAGAATCATCATAGGCAATCAAATAGTAAGAATGCCTAAATGCTCTCAGATGTTGTTGAGGATCTTCCTTGCTCTGAAATTTTGAAAATTTTGGAAGTTTCCATTGAAGAGGATAAGGTTGAATGGGGATGGATGGATGAATTGGTTCATTGTAGATTTGGTCGTAAGATAAGAGGTTATGGGTACCAAAAATAGATGACTCAAAAGTAGTCATTTTGTCCATTAACATTTTGACAAGATCCGTTTGTGGTTATTCACCCCCATAGTTGTAAGGTTGATTATGTTGGTTTTGGGTAGGTATAAAATACAAATAATTGGTGGGGGGTTAAGAAGCTACCACATATTGGTATGTGGTCATGGTTGTTTAGGATGATGCCACATATGAATACATGGAGATAGGTGGTTGGGTGGAAGGTAACGGTACACATCCTTGTGGGTTTGGGATGTAGCTTAGGTTTGATGCAATAGGCACCTATTGGGGGACTAACATATGTTGGGTTGGAGGTATGGTTGGGTTGGTAGGTAGAGGATAGGTGGTAACTTTGGTACTGATGGGTGGACGGGCTGAAGGTATGGGAACAACCAAGCTCTAAAATGGAGTGGAGGTAGGTGGGTTGGAAACAAGAGGAAGGGTGGTGACATTAGTAAAGGGTACTCCCATGGTAAATGGAGTATCAGTGCCCAAATTTTAGGTTTTTCATATACTAGAAAGGTTGTTGGTTGTGGTAGAAGGTATTTGGGTGTTGGTTGGTTGGTTGGGTGGGTTGGTTTTGGATGGTGGTATTGATGATATTATTAGTATAAGAGGATGCTTAGGTGACCAAGTGTTGGGTGGAAATGGTGGAAAAAAAGGTGTTGCCCATAAGGTGGGATGGCATGCCATAGGGTGGGTTAATAGGCAGAATCAAAGCAAGGGTACAAGGGGATATGGTATTAAGGTAATGTTAGAGGGTTATGGGGTTTTTATCTAGAAAGGTGGAAAAATTCATATCAGCTTGGGTAACTATCTAAGGGATGTTAGGACTTACTAAAATATGGGGATAACTCTCTATATTTGAGGCATCCTCCATGGATGAAAAAGAAGAGGAAGATGGATGATTAAGAGGTAGATCCTGATTTGCTTGGTTTATTAGTTATTGCCTAGTTAAAACCATGCAAATAAGAGAAAAATGAATATACAAGAACTCTCACCACTCAAACAAAGAGAAGATATGAAAAATTTAAGGAAATGAAACACATACTAAAGCATGTTAAATCCTAAGGTTCTTTTTAGTCTCTCTTGTGGCTTATTCCTTAATTTTGAAGAAGTTATAAAGACCAACTTAGGCTTGTAGAGTAGCTATTAGAAGAAGATATCTAAGGATGGTTTCAAGTAGTTAAAGGCTCTCAAGATATGTACTAGAACTTGGTACATGGCTTGATATTGGGGCCTACCCCTTCATTTCACACACCATAGTGATAAGGGTGTCAGGTGCTTAGCCAAAATACATCAAGTTACTAGAGATTATACTCAGCTAATGTATTGATTTTGCTCTCCCCTTGGTGGTAAAATTTAAGTAGGATAGCTAGGAAAGGTGACTGGTAGGTGATGAAATCCCAGTCGGGCCTTATGTCAATGTTTTTATGCTTGATTAGGTGTAAGTGGTTTAGTCTTTTATGTGTGAAAAGAGTGAAGATATGATTAATTAAGTTATGTGAGCTATAATAAGCAATAAAATAATGTATGCATTTGATTTTAAGCCCAAAATGAAATTTTGATTTCATTGTATGAGCAAAAGACAACAAGAAGAATCACCTAGATGCAATTATAAACCCAAGAAAAGACTCAAGGGTCCTACTAGGCAGGCCAAAATGTTTCATGCAAATTTTACTTTATTTCTAAGAAGAAAGTTGTAAAAATTGAAAGAAGAGTGAGATTAATAGAACCTAGATTTGGTTTGTGCTCTATGATCTAGATGATTTTAGATACTCCTCTTTGGCTTGGGAGGATGATCTATAGATAATAAAGCACTAAATAAATTTTTGATTAGTTAGGTAGTAGGGTGGATTACCTAACAAGCTAGATTCAAGAAGCACAAGCTTCCTTAGTGGCTATCAATCCACACTTTTAAGTAATTAAGTTCTAGAAATGAAAGACAAATTACTTGCATAAATAATAGAAGCTACTAAAATCAATTACAAGAAGTGCTTGAAAAGGGATGGATTTATAATAATAAATGATTAGATATTAATGATAAATAAATCAAACATGGTTTAGAAAATAGGGTGATGTTTTGTGATCAAGAAAAAAGTCAAAAAGTGGAATTTGGTTAGGGTCTAATAATCCAAATAATCTTGTTGTTAAAATTGACACACAATGACACTCGGTGGTTAGGGTCAAACTATTGACAGTTATATGACCATCAGTGATTGGGTGACCATCGACAATTAGGGACAAATTTTCAATGGTTAGGTGACCATTGATAGTTACTATCATATTGGGAATGGGTAAAAGAGGTTTGTTCAAGAATATTGGAGAGAAGTTTTGGAGAGAAATGAAGGAACTAATTACTAAAAATAGATACTTAGCTTTATTGTTATTCTGAATAACATTGAGGTGAGTGGCTAAACACTTGCTATAGATTCTAAATCAATTCTAATAGAGTAACGATAGCTTGGTTGTTGATTGATGATCAACAACACATTTGATCTCTATCATAATTGTTGGTTCATTAGAAGATTTTTGGGATTAAATGAGAGTGATAATAACACCTTCACAAGAATCTCTGATGCAAAAGACTTGACAATTATTTATCTCCTCTCTTCACCTCTTCCTCTTCTCTTTATATAAGAAAAATGGAGTGGTGAAACAAGACATTAAATAAAGGTGTTCAATAGGCTATTTAATTTTAACTTTGACATGTATTGATCATGCACATGGATCAAATAGATGAAAATAAATAAGTTGTAGTTTAGTGGTAGTTAACCCTTAAGGTAGTTAAAGGTTAACCATCGATGGTCAAGGCTAATCATTAGTGGTTAGGGGTCGATGGTTAGTGATCAAGAGGGAAAATGTAAAATTCTTAGGTTTAGTCATTCTAACTTAGGTTTGGTGATTAAAAATTTGTGAAATGGTCCCAAAGGGGTTCAGGGGTTATCCAAGGGTCAACATGACATTTAGAACCATCGTGTATGATTTTTTAGTGTCTATAGGCGTGAATGAGTGATGGAAGATTTTCAAACTTCAAATGTAATCCTATAAAACTCTTAATAAATGACCACAAGAATTAATAAATCATACAATATGTTCATAACAATTAATAATCAAGATCACACAAATAACATAAGATCTACTTGGGAAAGACTCTTGGGGAATAAATCCCACTCTCAAGCCGACAAACACATGAACTAATTGTCCTATAATATGATCACAAACTTGAGACATTTTACTGAAGCACCAACTTCATAAGGAGCACCCACCCCTAATTATGAACAATAACCCACTTATTTTAGATATTGATCACCCATGTAATACCTTATGAAATCAACAACTTTAGAATTATGATTACAATTCAATCTTATTGGAGACATAATGTATAACACCTCTCTTTCATCTCATCACACACACTTAAACTTTCCCATATAAGTAATACATCCAAAATAACCCTTTTAAATCTCTCTAGTCTTATTTTTTTATCCTCAATATTCTTTGTACTTTAGTCCATCCACTTAGCACACTTTATGTAATCTCTTTCCTTCACCTTTATTTTCTGCCCTATCAACACATGCACATGCAATTCTAGAAACCATTGCCTTAGTCTCCACTATTTATAGAGTCTTCATGAATATCAAATTTTAAGTCATCCAATATAATTACCTCAACATAATATCTACATGGGAAAGCCTCTTGGGGAATAAATCCCACTCTCAAGCCTACAAACACATGAACTACTTGTCCTATAATATGATCACAAACCTGAGACATTTTACTGAAGCACCAACTTCATAAGGAGAACCCACCCCTAATTATGAACAATAACCCACTTATTTTAGATATTTATCACCCATGTAATACCTTATGAAATCAACAACTTTAGAATTATGATTACAATTCAATCTTATTGGAGACATAATGTATAACACCTCTCTTTCATCTCATCACACACACTTAAACTTTCCCATATAAGTAATACATCCAAAATAACCCTTTTAGATCTCTCTAGTCTTATTTTTTTATCCTCAATATTCTTTGTAATTTAGTCCATCCACTTAGCACACTTTATGTAATCTCTTTCCTTCACCTTTATTTTCTACCCTCTCAACACATGCACATGCAATTCTAGAAACCATTGCCTTAGTATCCACTATTTATAGAGTCTTCATGAATATCAACTTTTAAGTCATCCAATATACTTACCTTAACATAATATCTACATGGGAAAGCCTCTTGGGCAATAAATTCCACTCTCAAGCCTACAAACACATGAACTACTTGTCCTATAATATGATCACAAACCTGAGACATTTTACTGAAGCACCAACTTCATAAGGAGCACCCACCCCTAATTATGAACAATAACCCACTTATTTTAGATATTTATCACCCATGTAATACCTTATGAAATCAACAACTTTAGAATTATGATTACAATTCAATCTTATTGGAGACATAATGTATAACACCTCTCTTTCATCTCATCACACACACTTAAACTTTCCCATATAAGTAATACATCCAAAATAACCCTTTTAGATCTCTCTAGTCTTATTTTTTTATCCTCAATATTCTTTGTACTTTATTCCATCCACTTAGAACACTTTATGTAATATCTTTCCTTCACCTTTATTTTCTGCCCTCTCAACACATGCACATGCAATTCTAGAAACCATTGCCTTAGTCTCCACTATTTATAGAGTCTTCATGAATATCAACTTTTAAGTCATCCAATATACTTACCTTAACATAATATCTACATGGGAAAGCCTCTTGGGGAATAAATCCCACTCTCAAGCCTACAAACACATGAACTACTTGTCCTATAATATGATCACAAACATGAGACATTTTAGTGAAGCACCAACTTCATAAGGATCACCCACCCCTAATTATGAACAATAACCCACTTATTTTAGATATTGATCACCCATGTAATACCTTATGAAATCAACAACTTTAGAATTATGATTACAATTCAATCTTATTGGAGACATAATGTATAACACCTCTCTTTCATCTCATCACACACACTTAAACTTTCCCATATAAATAATACATCCAAAATAACCCTTTTAGATCTCTCTAGTCTTATTTTTTTATCCTCAATATTCTTTGTACTTTAGTCCATCCACTTATCACACTTTATGTAATCTCTTTCCTTCACCTTTATTTTCTGCCCTCTCAACACATGCACATGCAATTCTAGAAACCATTGCCTTAGTCTCCACTATTTATAGAGTCTTCATGAATATCAACTTTTAAGTCATCCAATATAATTACCTTAACCCTTAATACATATATCATGCTAAGACATAACTCAAATTCATTCTCATAGGTTAGCCATAGCATCTATGGGTCACACTTAAGTAGCTACACCTTTTAATTAGGCCTTAGTAGACCTTATAGGTCTCATGGAGACTTATTCACCCATTTAGCACTTCATCAAGAAAATTAAGAACATAAGGTCACTTTCAAATACCTAGTTCCACTCTATATGACCCTTATGATGTCTTCAGGTGATTACTCCTACCAAAATACTCTTCTACTAAAGCACAATTTTCTCAAACAACAATTTGTACATTGTAGCACCATGAATGAACAAATAGTCAACTTTGAAGCTCCATAAATTTTAATATACAAACATTCAGACTTCTAACTAGATTCTATGGATGTGCCTTTAATTTATCTACAACTTTTCTTTTTACTACATCAAAAAATTCATCCTGGATCAAAAGATTTACCCTAAAACCTAAGCACTAATTTTATTTTGTTAATTTGAAAATTAAAATTCCAATGGTCATTGAGCAAATGTCAAACATCGAACATGTTGAGATCATCTCATTCACCCTAGAAACTTTGAAAAATTCACTCCCTTGATCTCCTCAAATTATCTTGATCTATATCTTTCAACACTCATCATCGATCTTAGATCCTCACTTCTACAATTGTGCCACTTGTCAACCCTGCATGCCTTCTATGCATATTAACCTATTGACTCTAATGAGCTTCCACCACTTAGCAACCTCATTCTTCTTTAAATAAATATTTGACATATTAAGTAAATACACACCATTAGATCATTATCTAGTCTGATGAAATGCTTGCCATTAGATCTTAATCTGATTAATGCTCACTGTTGGATCTGTAGGTAAACTTGATGGTCTATGGTTTAACACAATCTACAAGAGTAACTTTGAAGGTTTATATCTTGAGCTAGAAAACACTTCAAGACTCCAAATATTTAGGGTACCTTCTTGGCACTATAGATAACATCTCCATGAAAAACTTTGACCATTGTTGACTTTTTGAGTACCTTTAATAAATACACAAACTTGCTCGTTCATTCATGTGTACATGATGTGCAGTGATAGTCTGGCTTCTTTTAATATAGAATATGCATATTTCTCATTATAAATTATCAAATGACACACCAAAACTTTATCAAGACATATATGGATGCCTCACAGTGTCTTCTTTGTCCTTACATATGCCATATACTCTCCAAACTATTAAACTTAACATATTTGTCATTCATGCACTAAAATCACATGCTCTTTTTGACATCAATAACAACTAAACATCAATGACTATGCTCAACACAGATAAATTGAGGCATAAAACAAGACTATTTTATCCATTTTAAATAAGATTGTTAATGATGTTGGGCATAATTGGTACTTACAAATCTTTCCTACCTTTTGAGATTATCGAATTAGTCATTGAACACTTAAAAGAGCCACTCCATACTCCCTTGTTTATGGCATAGAAGATAATATCCTGATCAATATCAAGTTGTCATCATTATGAGTTTCTTTAGAGCATATTGATGATGATAAAGAATATAGAGTCTCAAGTTGGCAAGAACTAGAACTTATTGATGGTAAGCATTTGTCTACCCTATAAAACTTGCAAACCTATCACAATAGATTATTGAAAACATACAACAAGTGAATTCTCCCTCAAGAGTTTGAGATTGGTGATTTGATCTTAAAATAGAATCAGAGGAACATAAATTTTGAATGCAAGAAAAAAGGTAAGTTTTAGCCTAATAGGTTGGGACCATATGTTATCATGACAAACTATATATTAGGGGCATATAAAGTGGATACTCTAAATGGTGAAGAACTTCTAGAACCCATGAACATTGTGCACCTTAAGAGGTTCTACATTTGATATCTTTTAACCATTATCTATAATACCCTTACTTGGGGGTAACTTGTGTTGAAGTAATTTTATCTTACCATTATATCTTGGACCGTCCTCTTATGGACCATATTTATTTTGACTTGCCCTAGACTATTCTTTCAAGAACCATATTATTTTCATGACTCTCGATAGTGAAATATTTGGATCATTGGCACTCTAAACATATTTTATCCCACCTTAGATCATCTTCTTTTGGACCATATTCATTTTATACCATCCTATCATGGACCCTATTCATTATAGACCGTTTTCTTCAAGAACCACATTATTTTCATGTCTTGGGATATTGTAACCTAAACACTTTTATCCCTTAACCAATTATGATCTTGATTATTACTCATAGGCATTATTAACACAATCGATGCCAGTTCTATAAAGTAGATCAACATGGAATAATATTTTATAGATTCTTCTATAAATAAGTGAACATAAATACCATAGCATATAGTTTTTTCTTGTAATATGGTTCTTCATATTTTATCTTATGTTGTACATTATTCTATTTATTTTGTTTCTATTTGGTAGACATTATTTCCTTATCAGGACCTCACTCTTATCAATTTGTGAGTATGTGTCATTATAGCTAGCTGAGCTATTATTGTAACTTTTACTCTTGGATGAGCATCTCTTTGATTAGTCGATTCCCATTATACATATTTTATCCCAAAAACACAAAAAATATTAGAAAATGATCCACAAAAGAACAAAAACATTGTCTTTGACTTTTGTATATTTTGACTTTCACGCGCTTACCAATTTGTAAGTAATTAACCCACGTGATTGCCATTTCCCAAAACCATTCTCATTTATCTTGTTGTCTTGTTATTTTTCAAGACCATTCCATTCTTCCTATTTATTCTACAACATTAATTAGGTTTTTTTATCATCACTTTTTCTTCTATCCCACTTCTTGGGAGAACTAAATTTATCTTGAAGTTCATATTGGGCCACACATCCATGAAACTATGTAGGTAGCATCCACTTGTCTTGTATATCTAGAGTCAACTTGGACACCCCATTCATTTTCTTCTCTTCCTCCATTTCTTCTAAGTTGCTTCCTTATCATCTGGGAGTAACTCTTTGTGTCCTTGATCTTGATATTCTGTGGTAGAAAACAACACCTCTATCACACATGTTTGAATAATTATTTTTAAACCACACTAGTGTGGTTTTTATTTGTGTGTGTTTATTTGATTTTATTGGTGTTTTATTGTGCTTTCTTGTCTCTTCCTTTATTTATTTACTTTGGTTGTTTCCTCTTGTTTCTTCTTGGTCTTTTATTTTTCTTGTTTGGTCTTGTTCTTTTCTTTTTTTTCCAAGTACATCTTCATGGTCCACATAGATCTTGATTATTTATATCTTGATCTCATGTTGTCAAGTTTTTCTTGCTTTGTTTTTATACATTCTTGTTCCTACTTAAGTCTTGATTGTTCATATCTTGATTTTAAGTTAGGTTTATTTATGTTTTGTTTTTTTTTCCTTTGTTTATTTTTGTTTAAATGTAAATGGTTATCTTTTTAATATTTTGTCATTATCCTTAGTTATAAACATTCACATTTGAACCATATCAATGCAGGTGAAATGCCATGTCATTATAAGTTCCTCATACTTATGATGTATAATTTCATTTTATTATAGCAAGCACTTTGTACTTTAGACTCAAGTCTTAATGATGATACAACTCTAATGATCAGCTCTCAAGAACACCAATACAACCAGGTAGTTATGGCTTACCCTACACTTGGCTTTAAGTAAGATGTACATCTCTTGACATACATTATGAATTTAATTGAACTCTAGTCAATTTTCTTCATCCCTCATCCTATTCTCTCCTATTTTTAGGTGAAATACATTGGATTGAGGTCCATTTGGACTATGTAGACAACACTTTGATACATGATGTATCTCAGGTCAGCTCAACCATATGTATTCTTTTATTTATCTCTTTCATCACTTTGTGTATTCTTAGCAATATTTTAGTGTGCAACTTGTCTTAGGATTGATCAATTCTGAAGCATGTAGCTTTCACCCTAGCTTTGGGTGTGTTCAAAGTGTGTCAATTATATTTTTGGATTATATCCTTCCATTCCCCCATATTTGTGGCCCATTTTATTCTAATTATATTTTGATCATTGATGGAATCAATACATGCAAGCATTAGCTCATCTAGATTTAATCTATTTCATAGGTTATTCTCACTTTCCCTCTCTTTTCAAGAGTCCATCCTTCTCTTTCATCCTAGTATGTCCTCTTTAGGGGGCATCATGTGTCATTTCCATTTTTTTCTTGACAACTCTTTTCTTTGAAAAGACATTGCTTTGCCCGAATGTCTCGCTATCCCTTTTTAAATAGGGGGAAAATGTAGACATCTAATTACTAACACTATTTGTGTTGAAATTATCAATCTTAATTTAAATTTATGAAAATTCATAAATTAGACCAAAATCACTAAAAATACACTAAATGGTTTGATCTTGTCGTATAAAAGTGTTAATTTAGGCTAATGTATCCCTAAATGGGGCAATGCATTTTATGTTATTATTAACTTTGATCAAATCATTTTGAGTCAAAATGATTAAAATGCATTTTGGTGCTCTAGGCCTCTCTTTTATTCTAATTTAGAAGCACATGACATGTGCATGTGTTATTTTATGTCGATAACATCCTAAATGGGATGATGGTCTATACATAACTAACATCACCTTTTAATTCCTTTATAGTCAAATTATGAACTAGTAATATGACTTTCTGACCAATTTGATTAATGAAGTCCACCAATTTCCAAATAATTACTTAAAATTTGATTAATATTAGTTAGACAAATTAAACCAAATTATGATCTTAAGTAATAATTACATGGAATTTATTGAATATTATTTTATTAGAAATTGATTGATATTAACTACATCATCAAGTGAGGTCATATTTGGGGTGGCATCCATAAGCCATAAATACAATGAATATTAGGATTATGGCTTCCCATGCCTCTTTAATTCCCCTTCCTCCTAAATATTTATGAGGATATTTATATATATTATTTACATAATTGCATTAATTTATGTCCACACATATTCATCTTGAGAAGGATGATCATGGTTGATCACAATCAATTTGGAAAATCTATAAATAGAAGGGCCAAGAGCACTGTGATTCAACTTCATTTGTGTAAACTTATAATGTAAGATTATCTCCACAACATTTCTTCATGTTGATTATTATGATTTATTTTCAATAGGATAGCTTCATTTGATAGGCATATCATTGATTTTCATATCATGAGCCTAGCATAGTTGGTGATCTTGAGATGGTGGAGGAATAAATAATTCACTAGTGATGAAGATAATAACTCCAAATCAAGGGGAAAAACACATTTTGAGCTGAAATTGGATGGTGGGAAGGTAACTTGTGTTTTCTTTCTTTCATTTGCTCTTAATTGTCATTTACACACCTCATTGAATAGGTTAGCCTAGATTGTTAGTTATTGATGCATTTCTTGTGCTTTTCATGACTAATGCTTGATCTAACCATGTTTTGAATCCATGTCTACAATCCTTTGCTTTCACATTTTTCTTGTTTTCCCTTGGTTTCACTAAGCTTATGGAATTTTTTGTCTTTAATTTTATTTGGATTTAACTACAATTTTAGAGTCATTTATTCTCACTTGATTTCATGGTTTCCTTATATTTATGGTGTTTTATTAGCCTTCATTTTTTTACATTTCAATTGATTTAATTTTTTTATTGTGCTTCATAGACATCTCTCCAACCTTACTTAAATTTCATTTCTCTTCAGTTTGTCATACTTCTATCACCTTTTGATTTTATCTCTTTTCCTATACTTTCTTTTGCTTCTATTGTTATTAGATTCCCTTTTTTTTTGTATTTTTCTTATCACCTTTGATTTCCCTTATTTTGTCCCACCCTAAAATCCCATAATAACTTCCTTAAATGATGATGACACATTTATTTTGTAAAAAGTGTTATAGTACAACCAAATTCTAATGGAAGGTTTGGGTCAGTAAGGATCTCATTTTAATTTTTCCCTTAGTTCAAGATATGATTTTATATGTATGTGATTAGCTAATTTCATCGATTGTATTCACATTTTAAATGATTATTGTGGAAATTATTATTACACATCCTCAAAATTCATTTGTTTCTATCTTTTTAAGTGATGATTATAAAATGGTTAGTTTATTACAAAAATGTTAGAGTACACATTGTATATTCATGATTATTTACCTATCAAAAAAGGTTATGTTGACACTACTTTTATATACACACTATATATGAGACTAATGAAATTGATGCATGATTTTTATGTAACATGTATACATCCATATTTTTGGATTCATATTAGGATAGGGGCACATCCCATGTTTTCTCAAAATAAATTCTAGAGGCATTATGGGATAATTTCTTGGTACCATTTTAATTTCTATATATTCTTTATCATATCGGGCTCTCATTTGACCATATATTCTCTAGTGTACCTTTATTATTGGTATCAAAGAATAATAATGTGTCCCAATAGATAACAAAAAATAAATAATTAAAAATTTTCAAAAAATACTTAACAAACTTTAAATTTTTTTATATAAAATTGGATGCAATATCTCTATATATCTGAGCTAAAACACATATTCTTTATTAATTTTAGTGAACTAAATTAAATTTTTTGGAGAGGGAGATTGGAGTGTTAGTGGCCTCTTTATACCATAAAGTGGGACACACTATTATGCTTTGACCCTATTGGATGTATCCTTGTATACATATTACTTTTGTGTGTGTGTGTGTGTGTGTGTGTGTGTGTGTGTGTGTGTGTGTGTGTGTGTGTGTGTGTGTGTACACGTGTTCCCTTTATCTATTTTCTATATTAGTGTTTTAAGTGTTTACTCTATGCTTGGTCATGTAGTTTAAACATTTTCCTTGTGCTTGATATGTATTCATTACTTGATGTTATTTCTCAGTGTTTGATGTGTCTTATATTTTATCATAATTTTGATTAATGGGTAATATTATTATAATTAAGATAAAACTTTGAAATGTAAAATAGATATTAATAATTGGAATTCAATCATACATTTGAATGTAAAAAACTAAAATTGATTCTTTTGATTTGACAAGTGCCACATGATAAATATAGAAAGTACTAAAGAGATCAAGATGCTTAACTTTTTTATTTGATTATCTAACTATGACTATATTTTGAAATTGAAAATTAGGATAAAATAGGTTTGTATTTCATTTAGTTATAGAACTAATTCACTCCTTGTACTATGTCAGTTTTGCATAAATGGGTTGGAATTTTTAGTCAATACTAAGCCATTAGTCGATACTAACCTTCATAGAATTAGGGCATAATGACTATATAACCATATTTGACTATCTTTTCTTGTTTTGTGTTTGTCTTCATGAATCCTAATGATGTATACAACTCTATAAATTAATATCCTTTATCTTAAAACCTTGGGTGTGCTTATGAGGGCTAGAAATCTATAAAAATAGAGGAAAGTGTAATGGGTTGAGCTGATTCTAATTACCCTTGTTTGATGATTGATCACTACCTACATATCCAATACTTTGATGGGTAAAGTTGAGCCACATGTAGTTATCCCACCTAATGTGATTTTGTAAATTGTGTTCCTTCACTATATGTATACAGCTAATGATGTGGATTTAATACTTGACAATGCTTTCTTTGACTTGGATTTTCAATACTTTAGACAGGCTTGTGACTAATCCTAGTGACAAGTTTATAATTTTGGAAGAATAGGATAGATTTTCTCAATGTCCAATAGTGTATATATGTATATAAGATACATCCCTAGTCCATTTTGAATGATACATTAATTTTTTATATACGGATCCAATTGAATAATTTATCACACCACCAACACACTAGACTAATAAGCTAACCCTAATTATGGGGTTTTTTATAGAAAATATTCATTTCTAACCAAATCATGTCAATATGAACTGGAAATATTGATTGAATCTATAAGAACCAACCTATATATAGAGGGACTAAACTAAGAGTTTAGATATGTTTGAGTAGGGTATTTGGTGGGTTTAAAATAAATAATGAGATTATTGTAAGTGTGTAACAACACAATAGAAAGTTTGAATCATAAACAAATATGAAAGCGTGAGAAAATGGTATATTATGACCTTGTTTTAAGTGCTCAAGTTATATATGGTAAATGTGTGTCAAACTTGTCCTTGTAAAGTACTGAAGACTAGATTTTAGTGTCTATAAATGCCCCTCTTTTATTATAGTAATGGAGTTTATAGAGTAAAAGGATAAATTATGTTTGATTGTATACAACACACTTTGTATTTGGTAGAAGGCTCTAATTGTGCAGGTCACTTAATATAAAAACCTGTAATCATGTGTAATCAATGTCCATAGATTGACTATTTTAAACTTGAAACTTAAATTTTGAAAATAATAAGGGTTAGAGTACACATGTGCATTGGGGGAAACCATGTTTCCTTTGAAACATGTGGGAGATGATGTTTCCTTGTTGAATCATTAGATAAATTGTGTTTCCTTATTGAAACACATGGATATTTAGGGTGATCATGCCCTAAACTTGTGTAACTATGTAGGATCTTAGGTTCAGAAGGACACATGCCCTATTCCCCATGAATATGGGGGAAATTACACAATTAAATAAACAAAATATCGACATAATTAAATGAGAGAACCATCTATCCAATTTCACTCAAAGAAATAACTACATAGGTAAATGAGAGAATCACTAGGTTAAGCTTACTCAAAGAAAGTGAATCAACCATTATATATGGGTTATAAATGCAATTTTAATGTTTTTATCAAGATAATTCAAGTTTTCTCCATTTAAACCAAAATCATGATCAAAATTGAAATAAAAATGCTCATGCCCCATCATGAACTCAAATTTGATTATGTAGTTCCATTTAATATAGAACATAATGCATGATTGAAATAGAATGGACAATTTCCATGCTTGCATCATGAGCATCGATCTGATAATTGTGAATTAGAATGATAAAAAATTTCTAATCAAATATAAATTATGTTATTGTGTATGTGTGCATGACCTAGTATTATACCCACTAAAATTGAACCAATTGGTATAAAATATTATGCACCTATATGCTAAATTTGAGAACATGCATCTCAAATGTATGTGTATAAAGAGACATGTAATCCTTTTTCTTATAAATTTTGTCCATATACCCATGTATATGCACCCAAGTACCTCTAAAGTGAGTTCATATACATGGCATATGCCCATGATATCTATATCAATGTGCCAATATATGTCATGTATTTGAACCATATAACTATTTGGAATCTATATTATTATTTGATTTTATGCTCACTAAGGCTTATGTCTCTATGACAAGCCCACTGTAATGACTTCCTTTTGAGATGATGGTTGTATCTTGTCACTCATCTCAAAATAGGATTTAGTTGTATCATGTCATGTATAAATATAGAAACATGTAATATCATTTGATCATGTGGATAATAATTCATCATAGTAGTGTATATATTGAGTAAGTCATGTATGTAACATATGTAATGTAGGTCATGTAAATGCCATGTATATATAAATCTACAAATGAATCACGTAGTATAAGTGTAATTGAATAAGACTATACAGTAGAAGTGCATGATATAGATCATGAATCCATTAAAATTTTAGCAAGCTCAAGAAGTGTAAGTGTTTGTGGTACACATAAGACCAAGGGCCACATATAAGGGATATAAAAGGTCACAACAAACAAGGCTAATGGATGCACTCAAGGGGACATAAAAATATCACAAATAAGGGACATCTAAGATGTCACATTAAACAAAGCCCAGTGGCCACACATAATAGTCAAACACAAATTATCCTATCATATAACAGTAATAACATTAATAGAGCATAGAAAAAGAACTAGTCTACACCATCCATATGTATCAAGGTCACATCACAACATTATAACTTATCAATGTATCACTATGTAAAATATGAGTAACTATTAAGGCATAATTAATCAATAGAGGTAGATAAAAATGGTACAAATTTCATAGAAATATATAACCTATAATGGTGAAACATGTGAAAAAAGATGCCCCTAGTATCAATATGACCATTAGATAGAGTAAACTCCAACATTTGTATGTCTATGTGTAACTTGTATGTCCTACATAACACTCAAATACTATGAAATGAATGTGTGTATTTAAATAATATTCCATCTACCAAACATGTGATAAATACCATATGTAAATAATGTAATATAATAATCATGTTATGCTCAGATCCTAAAAAATTTATTTTTTGAATATTTGAATGTTTTTGGATTTTATGATTATTTGATTTTTTTTGTATTTTTGGAATATTTGAGTATTTTGAAAAAAATTCCTATGATCACATCAATAAGAGGGTCATGGGAAGTTATTGTATCAATTGGTAGAGGGATTACCTATCATGGATCATAAGTACCAACTATGGGTTGGTTAATATCTGATAAGGAGTTATGTGGTGTACCATATTTTTCATGATCATTTCTTATAAAACTTAGATTATGATGAGTAAATCTAGATGGTTAAGGACTTTATGGTGTTTCACATATAGGAGGATGTTGTCTCATTATATTTGTTTTGTATAGAACATGTTGACATCTCCACAATGTTAGGTGAGTATGTACTGTAAGAGATGGTGGCTTCTAAGTAACTCTATGATGTGATCAATGTTCAATAGCTAGTTGTATATAGAGATATTGTATATTATATATTTTATGCTTTTATATTTCATATAAATAAATTATAGTATTTTGGGATAAATGTGTTATTATTTTTTCTCAACTTTGTGGATCACTACCCATGATCCTTTATTAGGAGCAAGGATTTAAGATTGAACAACAAACCTATAATATAAATAGGGTAAGGGGAAATGGTCATATAATGTATTAAATGAGAGGTTAGTTGTTGATAGAGCCTTGAAAAGTGAGCACCTATCCTTTTATCTTGTATCCCAATATAACACCTCATTCTAAGATCGTAATGGTAAAACAAAATAACATAAATATCAAGAACTGAACCCTAAGGGGGTTTAACTTAAAACTTGGTTAAGTTTATTTAAATTAATTATTTTTATTAGATATGGGTGAAATGTGGGAGTTTTGTAGAGGTCTTACAACTAACAAGAGGGTTTTGAAAATAGGTCTGACAACTTTTACAACAAAACAAATATAGTCTTTTAAGAGCATGTCCCACAAATTCTACAATGAAATACAGTAGTGCACCCAAATATAAATAGGAAAGAGTACCCATCCAACACCACACACTAACCCTAGAGGCCATCCAAGATGTGAAATAAAAGTGAAAAAACTATAAAGTAATAAAATAATAACATAAAACCAACCAAATTGGGCCTTACCTTAGGATCCCTTTAGTAAAGCATTAACATAGTCTCAGTAGCAAGAAACTAATAGTAGACCCAAGCAATCTATAGAGGATTAAAATTGAGACAAATTTGATACTAGTCCACCCATCCATGTACCACCACTTACAACAACACCCCAACTCACACAAAATTTCCATGGGGTACCAATCTTGAAATAGATCCCCCAAATCGAAGACCAATCTAGCTCTATGGGACCAACAAGGTAACTCAAAAACTTGTTAATTATTAAAGCCAAGTTTACACACCTAAAAACCATGGGGGAAAATTTTGGGATGGCTCTACTTGAGATTCAACTTTTTCAATTTTATAGTCCTAAGATTTATTGTGAGAACTATTTGGGAAATCGTCATCCACCCAAGAGAAGACAAACACATAGATTTTTCCATACTATTTAGGAACATGACAAATCACAAATGGAATGTTTTCAATACAAAATTTATAAAACATAACACTCCCAGGGAGAAATCAAACCTTAAATAACTCAGATCTACCAAGATTCATCTTATCAATAGCTAGAGTCTACAAGGTCTTGTGGTGGTGTTGTCTTATTGGGAACCTCATTCCTTAAAACTAACTAAATGAAAATAAATCACTCATATATTGATTAAACACACTGATTACACACACAATTCCTTTTAAGGAAGGAATAACTCTAATCATGGGCCGCTTTGAGGGGATACCTCCTTTGAGCAAAGATTAATTACAAATAACTTCTTGGATGCCTTACAATATCTTATTCCCTTTTATTTATACTAATTTTCATCTACCCAACTCCTCATTATTATGCATGTGGTATTAAACTACTATTCACTATTCTATTAATTATTCTACTATTCTAACCCTCTCTAAGTATATTACATTCCATCCCCTTAAAAATATTTCACCCTTGAAATGTGATAAGAGTTACATAATAAAATAGGTTGTTGACCAAATAGAGGCCTGGCCATGCATTCATTTAGGCTTCCACTTCTTCCTCTAGGCCTTGGATGTGAGTGTGTGCAACAATAATGTGAAATCAAACATTATAACATGAGAGTGGAGTGTATAGATATTTATGAATGGAATAACCTTAGATTGAAACATGAGGTTAGAGTCAAGAATTGAAAGTTAGAGTTGGATAATTAACACCTCAAAGTTACAATAAGGGTAAACAAAATAAATTTCTTATATTGAGACAAATAATGATACATGCCATCCCCATTATCATTTATATTTGATGGATTTGAAGCTTTGATTCCCTACCTAGGCTATGTGATTGTTGGTTTGGGATTATTTAAGGCTTGCTCGAGCATGGTGCTCTCTTGAATGGGCTCATTAGAGTATTTATAAAGTACTTCAATTATTTGCTCAAGATCTATAAGTGCCTTATTGGGCTCATCTAGAACCTATTAAGGTGCATCCAAAAAGGAATCAATGTCTAGTTTGTTGATGGCCTAAAGAGGTGGTGTTATTCAAGGATGTAAGACCAGAAATAAAGGTGTCTCACCATGATCATAGCAGATGTGATCTTCTATAAGCTTAGCTAAGTCCATGTATTCCATCATTATTTGAGGTCTAAACATTTCAACCTTAGGTCAGATTTCATCCTAAAGTCTAAGGAGGAAGAAATGAATGAAGAATGTAGTAGAGATGTTGTTGGTTAATGTTTAAAACTTGGTCTGATATTCCTCAATAGTTCCAATTTTCTGAAGTTGAGTTAATGCACCAATGAAATTATTACTAGATAAAATGGGAATCCCCTGATAAAAAGAGTAATGGACATTTGTTTTAACCAAAAAAGCATTTTTACAATGATATGTGCTAGAACATAACTAGATAGACTTAATGAAAACAACTCGACTTGATGATGATAGTACTCACACTGATGATTGATGATATAAGAGACATACCATAAAATACTATCGATATTTGTATTTTTTTTTAAATAACACAATCAAAACAAAAAAAATAATAATAATATAAAATTAGAGATGATGATGCATATGATATCCCAAAGACACTACCAGAGACTTATTTGAACTCTAAAAATCTAAAAATTAATACTCAAGATTATGCAAATAAACATCATTAACTATGAATGATTATGATCCAAAAATCTAAGAATAATGACACGTAAACATGACTAGATACTTGACCTAAAAAATTATAATATGACCAATATTTTTGTTTTTAATGCTTATAAACCAACATATGATAAAATTTAAAATACCACTTATAACTACGAATAAAAATTGTCCACTAAAAGGACCATTAATAATTAGGAACCACTAAAGATTAATATCAACCCACTAAACATGATAAAAAATACTTAATATATAATAAACCAAACCTAAAATACCAATTACCATGTTAGTTTGGAACAAAACTATGAGCTACTAAGGGAAAATGGCAAAATTGGTGTGTTAAACTGTGGGTGGTATGGTGGTTTGGAATTGAAAGTCAGAGGTAGTTTTGGAGGTGAGAAATATTGATGAGAGAAGAGATGACAAATCCAAATGGATTTGAAATGGAATGGATAATGA
The DNA here is from genome assembly GCA_037957365.1 of Torreya grandis. NCBI lineage: Eukaryota > Viridiplantae > Streptophyta > Pinopsida > Cupressales > Taxaceae > Torreya > Torreya grandis. Next base: position 704,946 of record JARHVA010003641.1, read on the forward strand.
TTGAAGATCAAATATCAATGAAGAGATCAACACATACAAAGAAGTGCAATGCAGAGCATGATAAGGGGGGATCAAGGTAGAAAATGGATGTCACCAAGTGAAGAGAGAACATTGCCTAATATTGGCATTCAAAACCCAAATATATCAATGAAAATGGTGGATCTATAGGTGTTATTTGATTTCATATGATATTAAGTGGGTGGTGAACTAGATCTACCATGAAGGGTTTGACATGAGGGGAGTTTGAGAAACCAAAGTAGGAGATCTAGATCTAGCAAGGCAGAGGATGAACTTGCCAAGTAACTCATTGATGGAATGTAGGGCTGAAGAGTGTATCGAACACTAGTTTATAAAGACTTATTAAAACATATAATCATGTAATGGATCTGATAATGAATGAAAATAATATCAAATCCATGGTCAAACTAGAGCCAAAAAAAATGGCTGAGCTAAATGTAAAGCATGATCTGAGTTGTTAATGCCCCATTTGAATGTAATATTTGAGGTCAATTCATTAAATGGTAATCTGATGTCACTTTTTTGGGATTGATTTGAAAGAGGATTGATGTAGAGAAAGGTCACCACAAGGAGAAGATCTTGTAGAGGGAGTTCACAAAGTGTGCTTGTAACAGAGTCACTATAAATGAGCAAGGAGTGGCTATTGGGGTGTCAATGTAGTAGAGTGAGAGAATAATCTTCAAAGAAAAAAATTTTGAATGTGAATAAAAATCACACACAAAACCTAATTCCTAAAAACTGATTAAATGATAATAAATCACTCATATATTAATTAAAAACATTGATTACACACACAATTCTTTTTATGGAAGGAATAACTTCGATCACAAGCCACTTTGAGGGGGATACCTCCTTTAATCATGGCTCAATTACAAATAACTTCTTGTATGCCTTAAAATATTCAATTACCCTTTATTTATAATAATTCTCATCTACCCAATTCCTTATTCTTATGCATGTGGTACTAAACAACTATTCACTATTCTACTAGTTATACTACTAAAAATCAACTCTTCCCTAACTAATTATGATGTTAGGAACCTCATTCCTAAAAACTAACTAAATGACAAAAAATCACTCATATATTTATTACACACATAATTCCTTTTATGGAAGGAATAACTCTAATCATAGTCCACTTTGAAGTGGCTACCACCTTTTAGCAAGGCTCAATTACAAATAAATTTTTAGATATCAGGCTTGTTGTCCTACTCTATCAGTGATTCCACATCTAGAAAGTAAAAATTTTGTGTGATACACATATGAACCTTAAACCATTTACCATCACAATTATAACATAATCATTTTCCTTATGAAGCCACATCTCCACCTTAGTAATGTGGTTGACCAGTGTGGTTATGGCTAGCCATTGGTTTGTTGTGTTCTTTATGGGTCAAAAAGTGGGAAATTGAAATTGAATTAAGATTTTATCTTTTGATAAATTAGCTATACCTAAGGTATCCATCAAGTTATTAGGATGAAAATTTTTCACCTCTGATCAGATTGGCTCTTTGAGGCCACTAATAAAATAACTCTTGAAGATTTCATCTAATAACCTTCCAATGTGATTAGCCAGTTTCTCAAATTTCATCTGATAATCATTAATGGTGCCTATTTGGTAGAGTTTGGTGAGAGATCTTATAAATTCATTAAACCTTAAAGGACCAAACCTACACAAAAGTAAAGATGCAATTTTTTTCCAATCGGGTTCATCATTCATCTTGAGATACCAATGGTACCACTAAAGTGCTTCTTGTTCCAAGTGAAAGGAAGAAATTGGGACTTTGTTGATAAAATAAGTATTTTGAAGGTTGAAGAATTATTCAGCTCGATATATCCATCCAATAGGATCTATACCATTGAACCATGGAAGTCTAGCTTAGGCCAACATGATGTGTGGTGAGAAGAGAAACTATTCTCTGAAGAAGATTCTTTTTATAACTTGTTGAGGAGAAAGTTATTCTGCTAATTTATTCCATGCATCCTTTCAGTTAACTTAGTGACTTTGGATTTCAATGTGGTGAGTTCTTCCTCCATATTTTTTGTGCCTGTATGAGTGACTACAATAACCAGTGTTTCCTTTTTTTAGAAGGGATAGAAATACAAGTTTTAAGACATATTCAATAAGGAACTTCTTTTAATTTGGACTAAAGTGAAAGGGGTAAAGGTACATTTATTATTTTTTCACATTGTCTGGGTATGATTGATGAAGGCAAGGGAATTGTAAAAATTGAAAAATTTGTCCAAGAGGGACAAAGGAGAAAAAAAGGGAAAGGAACATTGTGTAAAAATTTTAAAGTAAGAAATGAAGTTATGGTAAAACCCAAAAAAATCAAAAAATGAGATTTGTGGCTAATGAAAGTGGAATTGGGAGATGGGAACTCAAATAAGAAAAGGGGCAAAATGAAATTTCATATGGCCTAGTAAAGTTTGAGGATTAATAGAGATAGATATGGAGAGATATGCTAAAAAACAAAAATAATTTTATACTTTTTCTTGGTTGCTCCTATCAAAAGTTTGTCTATGGGTTTTCAGTTACCATTATGTTCAACTGTAGTTACTTCGAATGATAATATGAAAATGGTTTTTTTTTTTTTAATTCCTATCAATATTTTGTTGGTAGGTTTGTAGTTACCACTTTACTTAACTGTAGTTACTTCTACTAAAAATTTTAAATAGGTTTTCTTTTTTTGTTTCTCCTGATAAAAGTCTATTGGCAGGCTAATAATCTTCAAAAAGTGATATGTTGTCTATGAGCCACAAGTTTGTTTAGTTGCTTAAGGGTATTAATAAATCTCTCTGGCCACCAATTATATCTAAATGAGTACTACTTTTTATAAATTTTTATCCATGGATTTACCCCTAAATGATATCTCTTGGCTTACCTCACGAGTGAAAACTAGTCAATTAGGATGGGGTCATTGACTTTTTCACTAACAGGTCTTCTCAATTGGCCAACTACTTTGAGGTTCCTGTGGTAATCCTCACAATGAGTTTTAGGGCTATATGCCCAAGTACTTTCCACAATTATATAGAGGGGTATTTACCTTTATCCAAACCTACAAATGAAGATGTAAAAATAAAGATAATGAAAAATAGTTTAATAAATAGCATAGCTTTTGGAAAGCCACTGCTAAAAAAAATCTAAAATCAAGCCATGAGCTAAGGAAAGTGATCTGATACCAGATGTGAAGAACATTCTACATAGATTTATGAATTATAAATAATAATGGAATAATAAAATAAACTTTATAAATTAACTCATAATAATTCAAATATGCTATATTAATCATATGCCACTTTGAGGGGGTAACCTCCTTTGAACTAGCTCGATACAATAATTCATGAATGCCTTTATTAGGCCTCAATACTTGCTTAAATACTAATTCCATCTAACAACTAATACTTCTCATACATGTGGGATAATTCAAATATGCTACTTAAATACTAATTCTATTCTAGCAACTAATACTCACATGCATGTGGGATACTTCAAATATGCTAAATAGATGAATTACAAAGCATATGTATCCATAGTGACTAATACACTAATAATACAAAGAGAAGGGTAAAACATGGGTTCCTAATTAATAAAATAGTGAATAATAATTATGCATATGGTAATATCATGATATATATCCATAAAATATCATTGTAACAACTAATCAACATGATCATAATATAAATTATATACAAATACAGCAAACTCATATCAATTTAATCATGTAGTCTAAGTAACATACAATTGTCTCATAAACAACTTATGAATTATAGCTTAATTAAATAGTATTTAATTAGTTTAATAACTAAGTAATCTAGGGATAATTAGGTAAATCAGATTAGTGATAAATTAGGATGTGACACTTCTTATAGGTTTATAGGCTTATCTTAAGTCATATATATGTGTGTATTTATTATATTTATAAATACAATTTATTATAGCATTTTTAAGTGACACTCACCTCTCTAATACACTTGTTGGATTTAGAGTTACTTGTATATAAATCCTTTACCTCATATGTCACACACATCTTCCCCACTTATAAAAGGATTATGGACATTTGTCACAGGCGTTGAACCTTTCACATGTAACTCTTTATTTCTCTTAACTCTATTTATTGAGATTTTTTCCTCCTCTCTTTTTACCTTTTGGTAGTTCTTCAATCTTTATCTTTCTCTTGTTCTTGCATCCTTGTGTAACTCTCTTTTGATTTCTTATTTTTATGTACTTGGATTTCATTGATTGCGGATTCTTAATAGATTATAGGGTTTTTATCCATTTGAGGGTTTCTCCACTTGTCAACTCTTGTTTCTCTTCATATGGTTGATTCACTCCTGAGGTAACTTTGTTGATTTATGCAATCTTTAAGGTATTAAATGTTATTTATATTTTAATCTTTGGTAAAAAAAATTCCTGATATCAAAGATACAGTGTATTTAATGTTGAATGTTGAGTTTTTTTATAGATTCAGAGGTGGAAAAGAAGAATTTTTTCCTTCTAATATTTTATTTTTCTCCATTATTTACTTAATTTTCAAAGTTTTAGGTGAAAAAATCATGTTTTTAGACACCTTTTATGGTAATAATCTAACCATATTATTTTCATACATTAAGAGTAACATTTATTTATTCAAAAAATGGGTAACTCCCATAAGAAGAAAAGAGATTCACTTATTGAAAATTAGCTGAGAGAAAACCCCTAAAAAAGGCCTCTCTATAAGTGGAAGAATGAAAAATGCCTCTCCTTTCACCCAATTGACCTCACGGGATGGGGGGAAGAAGGAAAAGAGAAAGGCTCATGATCCTTCTCCCTCTCAAAAAAACACTAGAAGAAGGCTAGCAAAAGCATCCAATTCCATCAAACTTTGAGCTTCATTACATCAGGGTAGCTAAAGTTTGGAGGGATGAGGATACCATCAAACTCCCAAAGGGCATCAGATAGAGGATATCAAGGCTCCATGAAAACTTGTAGAGATTAGGAACATATATGAATCAATGGAACAAGATAAAACAAGAAATTGATGACTTAAAGGAGGGGACTGGGGACCAAAAAATGATACACAAGGGAAAGGGTACCCCCAAAGGCAAAGAGGTTAATACTAGAATTCCAAGGGATTGAAACACTAAAAGTGATAAAACCATAGGTACAATAGGATATATAAAAAAATTAGCAAGACACCAAAGGCCTAAAATGAGAGGACTAAACAACAGTAGGAGGAACCTGGTGGAAGGTAGTAGGGAGGAAAATCAATTGGAAGAAATTTATCTGAGTTTTATGTTTGGTTAGTTGGTTATGTTTCTTTTTTGTTAATATCTTACTGAAGGTTTGTGTTTTCTAGGCCATGTGAGCCTTATTCTTTTTTGTTTCATCTATTATTTTGTATTAAAAATATGATTTTTAAGTCCTTGTAAAACTTGAGCTTAACATATCAAATAAAAAAACATTTATTTACTTTTTAACCTTTTTTTTTTAAATTCTAAATCATTTTTTCATAATTTTTAATTTATTTTCAACTAATTTTATAATTATAATTCAATTTTTTTAATTATTTAAATCTGATTCTCCATTAAAATTCATCTAAAAAAGGGTTCATATATTTTTACTAGAATATTTATTTATTTTTTAAAAATTAAGTCTTGTTAATCGGTTATTATAGTTTATGATATCTAAATTTCAAGAAAACCTAGTTTATAATTTTTGAGTTATTATCAAAAACATACCTACAATGTTTTTAAAAACGTGGTTAAAATTTTTGATTTTTTTATTTTTTGGCATTTTCCTCACTTTATTTTTTAGGCTATATTTAACATTGAGAAGTGTTTTTTAATGCCTTTAAAATTCAAAAACAAAAAATTTGTTGACTTTTGAAATAAAGTCTTGTTAATTCTTCAAAAAAAATAAAACTTTTAAAATTAATTTAAACCTTTTTCAAATTCAAAAAGGATATTTTTTCCTTTTTCAAACCAATTGAAATCAAATGTTTAATTTAAGATCCCATGTAGAATTATTTCTTGCATAAGATTTTTTGGTAATTTGTAAAAATTTAAAGGCTTATTTGTGTATCATTTTTTTAATGATTTAAGGCATTTTTTTTGGCAAATAATCAAAAAGGCATTAACAAAGAAAGCACTTTGATAATTTTTGTGGGCTTACATTTACAAGTTAATTGGTAATTTTGTGTAAGTTCATTTTTTAAGCATTATTGGTTATTTTAGACGTTGCAAGCAAGTTATTATCATATTATTATCCTTTGCACCTTAACATGTTTAATATGAATTTTAAACTTACATTTTTCTAGCATTTACAAATGTTTCTCGTCAACTTTATCTTAAAAATGATTATATTAATGTTCTTAAAACACATGTTGCATGTCAAAATGAAACTTTAAATGCTTTACGATATTTTTTTATGACAAAAATAATTTCTATGCAATCTTCTATTGATAGGTTAAATGACACATTTATGTCTTTTATACATACTAATAGTTCTAATGTTGACACTAGCTCTCATAATGTTAATGAATCTCTTTGTGCTTCTCAAACACCTAAAACTTCTTTTAGCACTCCTTCTACCAACATTGGACTAAAAATCATGCATAGTATGGGATATTTAGGTAGTGGACTTGGTAAGTACAAAAATGGTATTCTAGAACCACTTTTGCCTAAACATAATACAAATTCTAAATGTATTTGCTATACTATTTTAAATGCTTTTAATGAAAATTTGACATCTTATTATGCTCTCCATCGGAGGACTTATAATGCAACTTATTTTGATTATACTACTTCTAATACTCATACATTGGTTAAAATTATTAAACCTTGTACTTATTATGGAAAACATGAGCATCATATATTGAAATGTTGGAAATTGCATACATGTAAATCTTGTGGTAAATCCACGCATGATAGTTTACATTGTTGGAAAATTAGAATGATTAAATCTCCTACCTTTAAGAGTGAAACTGTTTTGATTTCTAAAGAAAATAAATCTTCTAGAGACTTTGATATATCTTCTTTTAATAATTATTTTAATGTTTCACATGGAATATGTTTTGCAAGTGATACATCTTTTTTGTCTCCATTTTGATATTATCAATATTTTTTACATTCCTTATTTTTTATTGCATAGGATATATGATTTGATTAAATTAATTAACTTCTTTCCATATAGGATTTCATACTTTGTGATGGAAGGTGTTTTACTCCATTTACCTAATTGTACATCTATTTGAACTATATTATGTATGTAGATCATATTTTTAGTATATTAGTTACTTAAATTGAAAGAATAGTGTTAGCTTGTTTGATTTACAAGTTTGTGCATCATTACTCCTTCTTGATGGTCTTTATTCCATTGAGAATCGACCACATTATTTGAAGAGGATCTTTTAAGATTCTTGATAATCACACTTTCATCCTTACAACTTTTAGTGGCACCTTCTCTTCTTTACTCTCTAAACTTTTGTAATTCCTCTTGAAGGAATTTTTTAATTAAGGGGAGTATTGTGTAATTTCAACTTTCTTCTTTATTTGTAAGATTTTTTCAACTTTTTAAACCCTAAATTTAAACTTAAAAGAGAGTGTTGTAAAATTAACCTTAATTCAAATCCTTCCTATATATTTATAGGCTTATCCTAAGTCTTATGTATGTGTGTTTATTATATTTATAAATACACTTTATTCTATTTTTTTAGGTGTTATTCACCTTTCCAGTCCACTTTTTAGATTTAGAGTTACTTACATGTAACTTTTCTCCCTTCACATATCACACACATCTTCACCACTTATAAGAAGATTTTGGAAACTTGGAACACATGTTGAAGCTTGCACATGTAACTCTTTATTTCTCCTAACTCTATTTATTGATCTCTTCTCCTCCTTTCATCTTTCCTTTTGGTAGTTCTTTAATATTGATCTTGTTCTTGATTTTAAATCCTTGTGATGCTCTCTTTTGGTTTCTTATTGTTATGTACTTATAGTGCATTGATTGAAAGACTTCTTAATATTTTGTGGGGGTTTTATCTATTTGATAGTTTCTCCACTTGTCAACTCTTGTTTCTCTTCATGTGTTGACTCACTCTTGAGATAAATTTATTGATTTATGCAATATTTAAGATATTAAATGTTATTTATATTTAAGTATTTGAAAATATTATTTTAGATACATAAGATTATACATTATTTATATTAAATTATTAGAGTTATATTCTAAAGTATTATTACATTTTCATGCTTGTGTTAAGGGTAAGTTAGGATAAAAATCATTTAGATGTACATATCACCATTTCACATGCATACATAGGTGGGAGAAAAACATTTGATTTTGATCCATCTTTGGATCATTGAAAATATAATGTAGCACTTGGTGTTTCAACAAGGATTGACCAAGGTCAAACTAAGTTAATCGCTATTACCTGATGGCTAATTCCCCCCAATTGATACTATAAGTGTTTTTAAATAAGCTAGGTTTTTATATTTTTGGTGTTTGTGATCATGAAAAAGATATTTTAAAATGTGTAAAAGTACCTTATTGAAGCATCCACATCACTTGGGAAAATTTTATAATCTCATTGTCAAAGGATAGGATCAGTAATTGAGGGATAAAATTCATTGCCACTCATGTCCTACTTTTTTTGATCTTGTCTTAGTAAAAATTTAAAATAAATCATCATAAAAGTACCTTTCTATAGGGACATAATCAACCATCAGGGGACAACATCAATTGGCATTCCTTCCTTGAGCTTTTTAATCATGTCTAAAGGTAAAAATTACTTGTTATTTGTCAAAAATTAGTTTTTTGAAAGGACATGATCGACCCATAGGATTCAAGATCGATTGTCACTATTTTCCCTCTTCTGCCAATATTATCCTAAGACAAAAATATTCACCATATCTATAAGCAAATCAGTCAACTAGTCAACCTACAAAAACCATGAAAGTATGACAATTATGCTAAGTTTTTGTTTATCCTCTTTTATTTGTCATTGTACTTGTCAAATTATCTTGTCATAAAACATAATTTTCAAATCATAATTTTATGTTTGTTTTCACTAACTCATAACCATATCATATTCTATTAATTCTATCTAATTAGAGGGTTGGTGTCACATTAATCTAATTTTAGTTAAAACAAAGTCACATAATTAATCTTAGCACTATCATGTAAATTATCCTTTTGATCATAATCATATTATTAAAGTTCATTATAGTAATGATCTTGACACCCATTTACATTTGCATCATTATCATTGTATACATCCAAATAATAAACATTGGTTTGGACATGATAACATAAATCTAAATCAACATTAGATCCAATAATTTAAATTAGGGGTTTCTATTACTCTTTACAAAAATAAATTGATTGAAGAGACATAATATTTTTGGCACATATAAATATAAATCCATATTTGTATTACTTTATTTATTTAATATTATCACCTACATTATAATTTGTTTTTATTATACCTATTGTGGTAAAATTTATTTTTCCCAAATTTTCATGAAATTAATTTACTTCATCTTCACTACCATAATGATCATAATTTTTATCCCATATAACAAATTTAGAAAGACTTATATTCATAAAAACATTGTGTAATATTACATCTAACGGGTAATGCATTTAAAGGTAAGGGAACATGATTTTAAACTAAAAAATTTAGATAAAATAAATAAATAAATAACTTGAAATAAATGAAAGAACAAATTAAAAAAAAAGTAACTAAATGGAAAAATAAATCTATAAATAAATTAAAATAATATAATATATTATCAATAAATGGATAAATACTAATGAGAAGGATAATTATAAAATCCCATAGGCCCAACCCAATGCTTGGTTCTTATAACCCATTTTTCATGGGATTTTTAAGGACAACCTTAGTTTAGATCATAGTGATGGAATATTTTAGGATAATGGAGGTCAGTTTCACCTAATTTTCTCACTTGATATTGGAAACAATACCAAAAATATGGAAAAACCAGGATCTTTTTTGAAAGGAATGAAAATTATAGTAATAAGAGGTTGGAAGGACATGATAATTAAAGGAGATTCTGAAATGATAATTAATAAGAAAAGATATCAAAGCATGAAAAATTCATAGTATTGTTGAGAAAATAAATTTTTTGAGCTCTAAGTTATTATTATGACTCACTTTTGCATGTCCAAATAGAATTTGTAATCCTACCTTTCTAATGATTTTTATGAATTTTGGTTAGAGATGCGTCAATATCTAATATGTAAGGTAAGATGGAAGACACTTGAATTATTTCCATTTAGATTAATTAATGATCCCTTTCCTTCTCAAGAGATGAAAGGAAAAATATAATTTAAAACTTCATTGCAATATTGGTATGTGAGGCCATTAATATTTTCCATTTGGATTGTTATGAAGGGGGAAAAAATTATAAATCAGTACATGGAGTGAAAATGGTTAAATTTTAGTTCAAATTCATTAATTTAACTCTCCTCTCTTGAATTTCCACTCCCCTTATAAAGCCAGAGTTTTAATTTACATGTTTGAGGCCATCACCCTATCCCTCCATGATCATCACACCTTTATATACTCAATATATTTCATGGGAAATAACATCTAAATATTCATTTTTTGGAGTTCATGCTCAATGTATGCATGCATATGTTTGAGATTATATTTGGTTCATCTTTTTAATTTATAATGGTCTTTGGGAATGGATTATTTGAATAATTATACTCCATATTTTCATGTTGTTGGATCTTATCTTTTTCCTCTATTGTGGCCATAGTTTCTTGGTTTATTATTTCTCATTCTCTTCCCTCTAAATGAAATTTGTGGGATTCATGGGCTTAATGTCCTAAGTTTAAGTTATAATAGTATGGGTGAATTTTTTCTCCCTAGTTGACTTTATTTTGTGAACAATGGTGTGATATTTTCCATTTTCCATGGGGGGTTTAGTTTTTTGTCTAGTATAGTGAGTTTTATTTATAGCTATGTGGTGTTATCGACAAAATTGGGCCCTAGTAAATATACAAAAATTTAAAGGTTTTGACTTGGATCTTACTTTCCAAGTTTCCCTAATGTTCCTAATCCCTTGTCTTAAAATAGTTTTTAATGCTCTGATAATACTAGTAGATATGTGAGTCCAAGTGAATATAGATAATATTAAGTGAAATTTGGTGGTGTTGAATCCTATCAAAAGTGTGGAAATAAAGAGAAAATAACATCACTATTGAAGATTTGGTAGATAAATTATTGGATTTTTTTAAGAGGAATTTTGAAACCCATAAATGAGAGTGTGGATTTATCATATGTGGAAACTATCCATGGACATGGATGACATAAAAATAAATGATATTGAAAACATGATTAATAATATCATGTTGGATCCTAAGAACATTATTGGTCAAATTAAAGGATATGATGTTTCACAAACTCTTTATTGTGTTAAATTATTATATAATATTATTGGTATGTCTTCCTTTGTGAGGATATAAAAAATGTGAAAGGAATAATTAATATCATTGGATGGATATGCTTAACCACTAACCCATTATGATAAATGGTATGGGGGACTTTAGCAAGGGTCAATCAGAAATCATGGAAAGGTCAATATTTTCCCCCTTTGAAGAGGAAACCTTCTCTCATATTTTTTCCTACCCTTTATGAACACCTAAATTAGGAAAAAGACCATTATTATTAGTGTCTTATTCCTAATTTATCACATTTAGAAAACTTATACATATTTTCATGTTTCCTAGTCTAATATAACCCCACTTAAGTCCCCACTTATCCATTGAACCAAAAAATCATAATATTCCACTTATCATAAATATCATGGCACTTATCAAAAATTATATGTTAGCATATTTGGAATATACATCACATGTTATCATTATCTACCTCAAAAATAGACCTTATGTCATCTCTAGATAAGACTCATACTTTGTATGAGTCTATCAAGGTCATACATGTGCCCTACATATATCTATAACTTTTATCCTTATGGAACTTTTTACCCATTTTCATTTTTTTACATCTTTAACCTCCCCTTCTTATTTATAAATTTTGTTGACACATATAACTCTTCCTATATTGGCCTATATATACAAGGTCATGTTAATCCATTTTAAGGAATCATAACATGAATAAAACACATCAAAATATGAATATCAAAGGTAAAACCTAGAGTCAATCATAAACATCATTCTTCCTACCTCAAGTTGAGCTTCATTGATTCATATCTTACACACTTTTGACAAATTTATTATTTATGGTATTTCATCATTTTCCTTATGCCAAATGAGGGTATTAGATTGAATATATTTGGATTATACCTTCTATATAAGAAGAACTTTTAAAAAATAACTCAAGATAAATCATCCATGCACTCACATAATTGATTTTTCGATTCCAATCATACATGGTATGTTGTTTACAACACATCTTTGGAGGTTTCTTGACTCTATATCTCTTTATTTATTTTGGAGTGCCAAGCAAGGTTAAAGAGGAAGAACATCAATTCTACACATTATAACTATAAAAATGGTGAATTAAAGTGAAAATAACATTAAAAAGAGATAAAACTCTAATAACATAAATATGAGCTTTGGATATCTTATTTAGAAAAAACTTGATGACACATTGATAGACCCAAAAAATACAATTATGACTATGCCAACTATGAATAGGAAAAACCTACCTCCTTTATGTGTGTTCTAATACTATTTTATTGAGTAATACATTTCATGAGATAATTTTAAAAGTATACACTATCATCTTACATAATTATAATTCCTAAACACTGATTTGGTTGATCATTCCTTAACTTTTTGTATTAACTTTGCATATACTAATTTTGTTTTATTGCAATTGGGGATCATGTTGAGCTTAGCCTATATATATATATATATATATATATATATATATGAATTATGAAATTTTAGGGATATATTATTGTATATATTTAATTACAATTAATTTATTCATATTTTTATTTAAATTATAATTAGGTTAAACATAAATTTTGAACACCAATTCTATCAAACTTTTAACCTATGGGTTTTCAAACCATATTTATTCTCAAGGTTTTATATTTCAAATATGATTTTAATATTATATTATCCTATATTATTTATCAAGTTGTAATTTAATTCATTTTTTTGTTTCATCATCATATCTTATGGATAGGAGGCCTACATCACCCAATCCAACTAGACGTATTACTAAGTTAAGTAGTGATACTTAATAAATTAAACAACTACTTTTACACGCCACTCATGTTGTAAAGATATCAAAACATGAGTAATATCTTTATATGTGTATTCCACATTAAAAAAATGATAATAATGAGACTAAAAATGACCATAGTAATCAACCACTCAGTTCTAAAGATATTCCATATTTTTAGAACATAAGAAAAAAATAATTTGATGAATTTGTTGCGGATAATTCTAATGAACTAGATGCTTAGATTTATGTCCTTACTGAAGATCATAATTATTTAATCAATAACAAATATACAATAACTAATAAACATAAAATTAATGATTTTACACCTTATATATCATGTGGCAAGGCTAACGATCCTCATAAAAATATTCCACTAGTATGACATTGGCTTTGGTTAGCATTACTATGCTTGATGCATCTATGGTTCCTCCTGATAATCCAAAGATCAATTTTCCTTTAATGATTTAATTTTTTCATTATATTTTTATTTTACATACTAACATCAATGTTAATCCTACATCTATTATAACATCTAATTATTTTATTGTAAAACAACTACTCAATTACATGAAGGTGAAATTTTTCACAATTATCTTATACATCTAGAAAACCTAATCACTTAATTTCATCTTTGACATATTACATAATCCTTTGGATAAATAAGTGCTTGTTCATCCCTTTCCTCTATAATTTATTATACCCAATTTTACAACATTTAATGGAAATAAGGACCCATCTCAACACATAAAAACATGTTTTACATCTTGTATAGGATATCATGATGACAAACTTCTCATGATCCAATTTTTTCCTTGCAGCTTCATAAGATATACTTTATATTGTTTCTATTATTTTCATAATTGTTTTTACATTGATTTAATAAGATACCTTACCTCTTGTTATTTTATTTTTCTATAAACATTAGCCAAAACATCACTTTTTCACCAATTTCCTAAATAAAATAAGAACCTAATAAATAAACTAAAAACTATGTGCTTAAATTAGAAACCATTCTTAACAATATCTCACTTTTTATTTATTATATCGAGATTCAAATCATATTCTAAAATATTTTTATCAATCCTCTCAAATACAAGATTATATTTAGCAAATACAATTCATTTGACAAAAAAATTCATATTGTATGCAGCATTGAAATTAAGTTTATGGATGCTAATATGTTAAAATATACATCAATTTATTCAACATCCAATGCTCCTAAATATAAATTAGAATAAATATTAAAACATAATACTAATGGTACACCTAATTTTCAAGATAAAAATCACAACAAGACTATCAACATAGTTTCACCAGCACATGATAGGATAACATTTATAGCTTCTAGGCAAAGAAGATAATTTACACTTTTATAATATCTACCTCATAAAATATTAAAGGATATACTTTAATATAATTTCATCACTTTACTTGAACCATTTTATTTAAATTAAACTCAACCAGTACTTAAAGGCTATAATCATAACTTCTTTTGTGACTATCATCATGCCTCAAGTTATTCAACCAATAGATGTTTCAAAAATAGTCATAAGACTCAAGACATAATTGATAGTAATGTCATTTGATTATATGGATATAACCATAAATTAAATGATCTATTATCAAGACCAAATCAATGCTTTTAAATATTTAATAACCTATTACTAATCATAATACTTTAAATAAATAAAATGTGCATTCAAAAACATCTATTCATCATTCTAAAATGTAACTTGAGTATGAGATAAATAAAATCATTAGAATGGTGCTGAAATATGAAATTAAATCTCATTATATTACATTTTATGATCATGAAATACCTAAATATCAATCAAAAAATGGTCCAATATTTATACATGGATTTTTTTACTGCCATTATTCTATCACACGTGCATTATGGTCAATAATGGTTGTAGTGACAATATTCTTTTGATGTTATTCTTATCTAATCAATTTATACTAAAAGACTTATATGGTGTAACCATAACATTTCATGGTTATTATGGATGTAAAAATTCACCTTTAGGTGGCTGACACTTTTACTCATAATTGGTGCTAGGAAATGCCTAGCTTGGTTATATGTTATGATCGATTCAAGATCATATAATCTATTACTTATAATCCCTTAGATTAATAAAGTGAAATTTGTATCCTTAATATTACATAATTGTATCAAATTTGTGTTTAATAGTGGATTTCACACTATTCATGGGTCACATTATTATACACACATTCATCGGCCACTTTGTGCACCTAAAAAGGTGAAAAATATTTACCCTAAGGTGGTCCTCACTTCTACCTCAACATAAACATCATATGCACCTATCATATTTTAATATGAACCATTTTAATCTATTATACAAGTTCCTTAGGCTCTTATTCCTAAATTTTCACCTTATATACATATAGTACCACAATATCTACACCCTGAGGTTGATTTAACACCTATACCAATATTTTTATCTTGATATATTCCAACACAATATTTAGCAGCTCATATACCACATTACATGTAGACTAATCATATATATTATAATAATTTTTTATTTTATGAGGTTAAAAATAGGATTATAGGGTCTCGTACCCCTATAAAATCTAAAATATGTTCAACTAGAAGAAAATAAAATAAACATAGAGTAGGAGCCCCATGGGAAATACACAACATGGTTGTCTTCATCTAATAAGATAGTAAACCATCAAGAAAAGTCCACTAACTATCAACAAAAATAAAAACCAAGAGGAAGTAAGAATAGAGCTAATGAAAAATAAATTATTAATGGTAGACTCCTATGAGTCTAAGTAGATGAACATCCTCTTTTATTTCTCCTTGTGAGCATTATCACACATATTATGAGACATTTTTAGATACATCCATTAATTCATATAACTCCTATATTTTTTATGTTGGTATTATAGACCATATTATCAAGTATCTTTGTGAACCCACACTATGGGATTCAACACATTTATCATGACATTTGTTGTACTACACATTGGCTTGATTTTTTCTTTCATTTATGTTTGGAGATGTCTTAAATTTTAATGAATCTACATAATTTTAATTATTCACAATTTTTGTGTTGTGTAAGGTGTTTTACATAATTTCTTGGTTACACAAGATGTTATATAGGTTGGATGCACAAGCCATGATGGCTATGCATTCTTGTTGGATATTTACTTTGGAATTTATGCAAGGTTTTAAGCATGCAAGGATTATGGAAAAGTTGTGTAGGATACTCTTCATAGTTTAATTTTCACTTTGAGAGATTACAAAGTGGTGATAAATGGTTGATTTGCATTAAGTTGTTACAAGAAGTTTTTATAACATGAAGATAAATGAAATTTTATCTAAAGCCATTCTAAACACTTGTCTAGATATATCACTCTAACATAAACCAATTGTGGAGTGTTCCACTATGTTAAATTGGCACTAAATTTGGTGCATGCAGATTCATCTATAATTTAGATGTTTTAATTGAAGTGGTTGTTATAAGACACTTTTTTTTGAAGGAATAAGGAGAGAATAAAGCTAGTTACATAGTATATGTGTATATATATATATATATATATATATATATATATATATATATTATAAATACACATGATCAAGTGTGTGAATTCAAATATACAATAAAGCATTATATGAAGGTTACAAAATCTTGTGACTTGATTATAGGATTGTAAAATATCTAGTTTATGTTATAATTGAACAATATTTTTTGTGTTGGTTTTTTATCTGTAAGGGTTTTCCTAGGTGGAAATTATATTTTGTGTTTATGTGTGTTTGTCATCTTCTCTCTATTTCTATTATATTTGTATTAGAAAAAATCTCCTCTGTCTTTGTTTATCATGTCATAATACTATCCCTAATATGGTATCATATCAAGGTTTTTATCTTTATAGAAGTTATCATAGCCTATGATAAAAAAATTCCTTTTATTGGGTGCTTTTATGAGAATTTTGTGTTAATAAAATTACTAGAAGCACCGAAGTGGAAATTGAAAAATTCAATGGTAAAAAAATTAATTATGGAAGATCAAGATGGAAGATCTCTTGGTGGATAGAGATCATTGGCATTCTTTAAAATATGTTGCACCCACTAGAATCAAACCATAATATTGAGATAAAGATGAAAACAAATAATGAAGCTCTATCAAAATATTTTTTTGTATTCATTTTTACTAAATGTATCAACAAAAAATAATGTGAAGATTATGTGGGAAATGTTGGGCATTTATTACTAGACCAATTCATTGGTATAAAAACATTTAATTTAAAATAATTTTTACTTAATATAAATGAATTATGGTGACTCAATTGTAAATAACGTAAACACATTTAACATTGTGGTGAGTTAGTTGACATTCATGTATGTAAATATAGATGATGAAGAAAGGTTTATTTGTGATCCTTACTAGACTCATGGAATAATTTTCTAATAGTTATCACCAAAATTACATCAAATATGAAGTTGTAATATGTATTGATAGTTGTGTTATCAAACGAGATGAATCACATGTGTATGTAAATTTATCATATAAACAACTCCATAAACATGAAAAGATGTTCATAATAATGAAGCAAGTGAAATACTAGGGAAAAATAATACAAGTCTAAGGTTAGATCAAAGACTCCAAATATATCCTTGAACAAATGATGGAATTATATAAAAATATGGAATTTAAATAATAATTATAGAGTGAATAAGTTGGATAAATTAAAACCACTATATACTCTACAATCCTCATATTATAAGGTCTCCAATGATGGAGATGGAGATGTATATCTCAAAACATCAAGCTCATACTCATGCAATGATGCATGGTTAATTGAATATAGAGCCTCATATAATGTTAATCCTATGAAGGATTGGTTCTATGAATATGAGGAATATGATGGTGGTGATGTATTTCTAGGAGATAACTCAACTTATTGGATCATAGGAAGAGGAGTGAAGCTGAGACTCAAAGATGGGAGGATCAATGATCTTCTAGGATTTTTACATATTCCTAACCTTATAATGAATTTAATATATATGAACAAGATTAATTATGTTAGTTTTTATGTCTCATTCATTATATATGGGTGGAAAATGGTGCATATATCTAGGGTTATAACAAAGTTCATGTTCACATGCACTCTATTCAGTCTTGATGTGATTATAGTGAGCAACATATGAAACAACTATGTTGTTCATGATCCCAAGTTTAAAGTAGGAATGTGTGAATTACCTTTTTAAAAGGATAAAGTTCTATATCATTAGAGATTATGCCATATTGGTGAGAAATTAATATGCATGTTGTAAACTATGGATATGGAAAAGGGCGTGTAAAATTATCCCTTGGATTTTTATTTCTTTGAGCATTGAGTCTATGGAAATCAAAGTCAGGTAAGACTCCATAAAGGTGTTTCACCTAAAATTGAAATGTTTCAAGTCATCTACATTGATGTGTTTATAATAGTGGACATCCCATCACTGAGCATGTATCTTTTGTTTGTTACTTTCATAATTTAATATACTTGTAAGACCTAGATATACTTCATTATATATAAATCCAAAGTTCTTAAGAAATTTGAGTTAAAATCTCTTTTGTAAAAGTAAATAGAGAATAATATCGAGGTGTTTTTCATGGATAAGGGTTCGAGTACTGATCCAAGTAACTATATGAATTTGATATGCATAGTAGTGTTCAAATATAGAAGACTAATCCATACACTTTAAAATAAAATAGAGGCATAAAGTAGATGGACAAGACACAAATGGACAAATCTCAAAGTATGTTGGAGCATAAATTTTGGACTGAAATAATGTCTATTTCTTAATAATTATTCAATCAATCCTCAACATTAGAGATAGTTGACAAGACTCCATTAGAATCATGGAATTCTAATAATCCATGTTGAAAACATCTATCATTTTTTTTGGTGATGCATATTTTCTTATTCCAAAGGAAAAATGGTTGAATCTTGAATCTGAGACTATAAATTACATCTTCCTTTGATATAGGGGTGGCATCAAAGGGCAAAATTTATAAAATCTAGAGGCATAAAAGGTGGTATACAATAGGAATTTTTTATACAAGGAGATGTGCAAGGTTCCTACACTTGAATAACCAAAAAAGTAGCTAAAGGAAGAAATAAAAAATATGTGATTTGATGTAGAATATAAAGAACTCATGCCAAATTATGGCATAATGGGTGATGGGTCACAAGATTCAAAAGAATAGGAGGAGCTAACTACTACTAATTTCGAGAGATGAAAATGGGTTCATAGAATGCCATAAAGGTACAACCCACCAAACTAAAATAATAATAATAAATAGTGATTGATATAGATGAATCAAAGATGGTAAACTAATTTTTAGGTTGTACAAATAGAAATTATTGGAAGAAGACTTTGAAGGAGGAGATAGAGTCTCTAAACAAGAATGATATTTAGAATTTAGTTAAGATACATATGGATGAATACTTATAGGGTGAAATTGTATTTTCAAAAGGATGAAAAATATGGAGAGGTATAAAGCTCTCCTTATATAAAAATAATTCTATTAGATTGAGGGTATTTAATTTGGTGATACATTTTCCCTAGTTACAAAACTAACTTCAATCAAGTTTATTGTAGAATTAAATATGGAGATAGAGTAGATAGATAAGATAAAATTATTTAAATGGGATTTTGAAGAATAAATGTGCATGTAATAGTGTGCTCACTTTAAGATGAATGGGGGAGAGAAATTGGTTTGCGTACTTTTTAATTCCTTATATGGCTTGAATTCATCAATTATAATATGGAATCATAATTTTGGTAGTTATGTGGTTGGACTTTAGCATGTGCATATAAATTGTTATCCTTATATACACTAAATTAATAGGGTGATCATTTTATCTTCATATTCCTCTATGTAGATGACATGTTGATCAAAAATTACATTGGCATGATCAAGCAATTAAAGTCTCAACTATCTACATAGTTAAACATAAAATATCTCATTACTACAAGGTTCATCTTAGGCATGGAAATAAAATGGGATTATGTGAATAGGATATTTTGGATAGACCATAGGAATAACATTGATATGGTGTTAGAAAGTTTCAATATGAATGATTTCAATTAGTGGGAACTCCTTTCCTAGTTACTTGAAATATATCAACTATGTAGTGTCAGAGAATAAATAGGAATTGGAGGACATGATTTAGATTTTATATGAGAGTGAAATGGGAAGCCTATTATATGTAATTTTATATAAGAGTTATGAAATTATGCATTAAATTGGAGTAGTGATGATATTCATGTTCAATCGAATAAAAAAGCATTAGGTAGTAGTGAAGATATCTATGATAAATGTTTGATCATGATATTTAATATCAAGGTCAATATAGTAGAATCAAGACTTTGAGTCTATAATGACAGATGGATTATTATTGGGTTTGTGATCTTGATTATCATAGATCCACCATTGATTATGTTTACAATTTTTTTGATGATGTTATAATCTAGATGAGAAAATAGTAGGCTAGTGTGGCCATTTATACCACTAAATCTGAACACATCACAACTACTCATTCAAGCAAGGAAGTAATGTAGCTTAAAATGTTGTGTTCTATTTTTGGTTTAAGGAGGAACTGGTAAAGATAATTTGTGATAATCAAAGCATATTTTTATTATATAGTTAATCTAAGTATCATTCTTATATAAAACACACTAATGTGAAATATAAATTTGTGATGGAAATGGTTGAAAAGAGGAATATATCTCTAGAGAAGTTGGACACAAAGGAAAAAAAATTAGATTCATTAAACAAGGAACTACGTACTAAAAAATTAACTTGACATAGGAAAGAGATAGGCATGATTTCCCAAAGCCAATGAAAGATGAGTGCATGATCCCTTATACAAAGTGTTCAACAAGTGAGATTTTTTGTGATTGCCTTAACTTGCATGACTATATGTAATTTTATTTTTTGCATGTTTGGTGGTACGTAAGGTATTTTACACAAGTATTTTTGTGTACATAATGTTACACAAGTTGTTTATATATGAGTGGATGGATACATGATCTTCCATGGAAATTTCATTTTTCAATTGCACAAGGTTTTCAACATGTGAGGATGATGTAAAATCTACACGTGACACTTTATACAGTTTCAATTTCACTTATAGATATTATGAAGTGGTGATCAATGGTTGAGTCATATTAATGTGCTAAAAGGGTATGCACAACATTCATAACAATGAAATTTAATACATTTAAATAACTTATCTAATTATATTTTTTAAACTAAAGAGGTGATAACAACATTCTAGTGGCACTCTAACACATAGTTGGTATGGAGTTTTACACATTGTTCACTTAGGTAGTAGTTAGTGCATACAAATTATTTTGCATGGACGTTGTAATTTAAGTATATGTTATAATAAAATGTTCTTATAAGGATATAGATAATAAACCTAGATACATAGGATATGTGTAACATATTTTTTTGAATTGTGAACACACATGGTTAGGTGTGTGCATTCAAATATATAATAAAGTGTTGTATGAATGTTAAAAAACCTTGTGAATTTATGATATCATTGTAAGCCATTTGTTTTATGTTATAATTCAATAAGGTTGTAGTGCTAGTATT
The DNA here is from genome assembly GCA_037957365.1 of Torreya grandis. NCBI lineage: Eukaryota > Viridiplantae > Streptophyta > Pinopsida > Cupressales > Taxaceae > Torreya > Torreya grandis. The sequence continues at coordinate 726,805 of JARHVA010003641.1, forward strand.
TTACCTATAAAGGTTTTCCTAAGTGAAAAAATCTCATTTTCATCTATGTATATTTGTCATCTTCTTTTTTCTAGTGTTAGATTTAGATTGGAAAAGTTATCATCTATATTTTTTATTGTACCATAAGTTTATCCACAATAATTTAGTTTCAATACATGTATTTATCTACTTGAGTGTTTTACCATATATTAAAAATTTCCCTATAAATGACATATCTATATTTTTTACTCTTACTTATTTGAGTCAATTATTAGTTTTATGCCTTATCATTTGTGGTGATCCTCTTATTCATGTTGTAGTGTTTTTTCACTTATTTTATGCCTCTTTTGACATTTCTATCATATGTATACATTGTTGACTATGATAATTTACTTATAATGTACATTATTATATACATTAACACCAGTCATACATACATATAGTGATTCATTGATACATCATTATACATAATTTCTTGTTTACATGCAATATTAAAATACAAAATCTGAAAAATAAACAAAGTTTATAAAAGACCCAAAAATAATATTGGACTTTATCTTAGTCATATTATCTAAATAATTCTTATTGTACCTATCTTAAAGGTTTTTATACATCCATGTTTCCCCACATGCATCTCATGGTATAATTTACTAGATAAGATATGTGATATATATGGCTTTGGAATTCTTATGCCCTTAAACACACACACACACACCTCATTTTTAAAATTTTAATGGGGACCAACTATTGTTTGAATCTCATATGTCCTATAATCCTTAGACATCCATGACACTAGTTTCATTTTTCATAAGTCTAAGGCTATCTTAAAATTCTAAAGTTATAGAGTCTATAATTATAAAAATCAAAGCTTGGACATTGATTCTGATCTATCTTAAAACTTGTATTTTCATAATTGAATTTATGATTTATTTGGACTAATGAAACTAATATGTCTTATCATAGTGTTCCTATGTTTTTTCATATGTCTACATAACTATTAGAAAATATTTGAAAATTATTCACTACCAAGACCTACTTTATTTATCTAGGATCAGGACAAGTGGATTTCTTATATTACCTAGAACCTCTAACCTTTAAAAAAAATTCTAAGTCTCCAAAGTCCCTGAGGTCTGAGATATTGTCATTTAGAATTCTTATGTTACCTAGAGCCCTTTAGTTTTAAATAAAATTCTAAGTATCTATTGTCTCTAAACTCTAATAACTTGAAAATTGGTAGAATTATATTAATTTGGAATCCAAAAAGGATTAAATAGAGTCTAATGGATCTAAGGTCCTATAGTCTAATAGTCTTGAGGTTCTAAGCTTTGATAGCTTGACAAGTGGAAGAATTCATTTATCCAAATCCTTGAAAGGATTAAACAAAGTCTAATAGATCTGAGGTCCCACAGTCTAATGGTCCCAACATCTTAAGCTCCAAGAAATTGATAGTTGGCACATTTTCACTAACTTAAAGCTTCAAAGAAGAAATATCAATTTAATGGCTTAATGGTCATGTGGCTCTAAATACCTAAGTCTCTTAGGGTGTTAAATCATGCCATGCATCAACATCTCATTAAACCAAAGCATTCATAGGGACTTAATAGTTCAGAAGGTATAAACAACTAATGTTTTAAGGCCCTGAGTTCTTCTAATCTCAATATCACTCCATGTGGCTCAATTATTTTAGCTTATAATTATGGAGTACATACAAAGCAAGGTTATATATCTAAAGACCTGATTAAGTAAGAAATAGACAAGTGTCATAATCTAGGAAAAGCACAACCAAAATACACATAAAAAAGTTTGATTACAAATCAAAGAAGCTAGTAAATGAGAAATTGACACATGTCTATAGCAAGATTAATAGACATATAGGATTGATGAAAATTTTCCACATGAAAAATAAACAAGCCCGCTAAAGTTTAATGGAGAATTTAAATCTATATAGGAATGAAATTAAAATATGTTATTCACATTGAATTCACATGAATTAAGCATTCAAAGTGCATACTTTGGGAAATATAAGAAAAAATAAAGTCACTTCACCATCAATCTACAAGTCAACATTGTAACTTTGATCCTTCCTACAACTAAAATCCCTTGATTCTTCAACAAAATTGTAATAGCATTCTAACCAATTTATGAAGGAATTACACAATCTAGATTACCAAAATGTCTTCTTCAAAACTAGCATGTGTTCAGGCCCCTTGTACTTATTCTTGTGCTATAAATAATGAATACACAGGCATCCTTGTACTTGTTAAATTCCTTGGATTTCAAGTTTTTAAATTACTCAATACTCTAGAATGTAGCAGAGTCTATGGCACCATATTCCATACAAGACTATTTATCCTAGGATGAAAATCAATACATCAATGGCATATTATCAATCAAAGCCATGTATATTCATCAATCAATAGTGAAACCAAACGTAATGCCTTGTATCAACTTGCTCTATCATTTATTTTTTAATGATACTTACTCTAGAGACTATATACACCTTAGAAAAAGGGAATAACGCACTCACATATAACTATGGAAGGGCATTCAAAAGGTACCTTAGGCTCTTGGCACCTGAGGTAGCTTATAACCAAGTCTTATCTAATGTATGGCTTGAACATAACATCATATATTAAAAACTAAAATAATGACTAGTGAAAAACCAGAGATTGAATCTCAAGGAGGCCATCTCTTCCAACTACATCATCAAACTCATGCCTAGGATTAGGATAGTCATTGATATTTTAAATATATTATATGGTTTTTCTAGCACTACTTATGTACAAGTAAAGTGAGTCCCATTGTTGGATATTCTCCTAACTTCATATAAGATTATTTCCTTGGTAGAGATTATAAGCCTTAGTATAAAGGTTCAAATATTCAGTAATGAGCATAGGCTAACTGATGGAAATTTATATATCATCTCATATTTCTTGGATGCAATCCTTTACACTATTCACAAAACACATGGAGAACTATGGTAGCCATTATTAGAATATGTAGATAATAGGATTTCTGAATACTATTCTTTCATGTTTGTCTATAGATTTAGAAATGAAATCAAAAGGATTTATGAGTAAATCTATAATAAAGTATACCATACCATTCATGTCACTCAGATGCCTAGGTTACCTAAGAACTTTAGAAAAAACATAGCTAAATGGGGGGATTATTGGTAATACCCCAATTACATAATTATCAAGATTAAAGGAACTAGGGCACCTCCTATGTTCTTACCATGTCTTGAATTAGATTCAATTATAGAATAGAAGGTGACTTATCAAGTGTATAAAAGCATAGATGAGGAGTTGGGCCAAAAACATCAAACTTATTACTTCAAACCCCCTCTAAGTATTAGGCAGCTCCAATTTGTGGTAAAGGCCCATTTTAACCAAGTTAGGAAGGTAAGATCCCATTATAATTTATATGTGGCCTAGTTCAAATAATGGGACCCTAGGAAAAGAATCAATAACTATATCTAATTCCTTAAGGAGAATAAAAGGGTGACCATCACATATGGTCATCAAGAATATGAGTATGTTTTTAACTTCATGAATGCATCAGATTAAATAGAGGTATGGACTCAAATGAAGAATAATTAGATGTCCATTATAGTCACCCTTACCCTTCATTATGACCTAGATATCACCAAGGAATAAGTAAATGAAATGGTAGAGTAGGCATAGAGAGTTTGGAGTCATCAATGGGCTCCAACTCAACCTTATAACTCAGTAGGATAAGACCAACCTCCCTCTTCTCTAATAAAAGAGATAAATATGTAAGAGGAAGAGTCTAGCATTAAAAGGGAGGAAAACCCCCTAATAATAAAATAAATTATTAGAGTTATCCCTAGTCCCTATAAATCCTCCACACATCCATTAGGTGATACTATAATTTTAGTTATAACTACTATAGTGGAGAAGACTACATCTCCTCTAGATCAACAAAAAAGCACATTCTTTGTGATACCTATACCTCCACATACAATGGTCACACAAGTAAGTCTCCCAGAGTTTTTACAATCTTCTTTCTTGTCTATTTCATATACTCTTCCTTCCCCTATGGCATCTCAAGTGCACCTCCCTTTATTTCCACTAGTGAGGAGACCTCCTCTCAAACACTTCTTACCATACTAGATTCCTTCCCATCCACACTTCCTTTCACTACTATTGTTACACCTCCTACTTCTCCACCACCACTTATCGTATTAGTTTTTATTACTACAACTCTTTTAGTTGTTTCATCATCCATCTCACCTCATATTTCCACCAAAGCCTCTTGCTAAAGGAGATATAAATTCCTTTAAGTCTCATCCAAAACTTAGTAATTAGAGGAAATACCATCATTTGGTTTATATAATATATAAGAATCCCCTACTAAGGAGGAAGTAGAGGAAGAGGAACATGAATATGTAATATCATTTATGGAATATGCCACTAAAAAAGAGGAAAGAAATGAAAAAATGATGGCAGGACTTGAATAGAAGCTAAGTGAAGAGGGATCCCTAGATGAATAAGATGAAGAGGTTGAATTATAAAAAGCCAAATATATGAACTTGGGAAGCCTTCAAGAAGAAGAAACTCCATATAGAGCCTTAGACCAGCAAGTCCTCATTGAATAACAAAGGAAAAATATAAATGAGGTAATTTCTTCTCTTATTTATTCTATCACTTTTATAAATACTTTAGCTTTAGATTTGCCTCTGACCATTTTTATTTCATCATTATCTATTTCAGTTTATTCTTTGATTATTTAAGCATCAACATAAATTAAGGCTCTAAAGAAAGGAGTTCATTTTTAGAATTTCGTTTTAGTTTCAATTTTCAATCCTAAAAATCCACCATTCCCTTAAAAACCTTCAACTCAATTGGAGCTACCCATGCCACAATCCTTACCTATACATTCAACCACCATGATAATTTGAAAAACCCTAGGTTTGACTAAATTTATAGCTAAGGTCACCCCATGCAGAAAATCCTTACCATGGGATAGAATTATATATCCTCCACTACAATTTCTAATTCAAATAAGTGATTCATATTCACCTCTTAAAATAACTCCTCTAATAACTCTATTAGAGGTATAATCAATGAGGGGGGTGAATCAATGAGCCTAGATATTTCAATCTCAATTCTAATCCTTTCAAACTATTAAACAATCAACATTTATCAACTTGATCAAGAAACATTAACAAGAGAACTCATTCATTTAATGCATACACAAGTTCAAACACACAATACATAGTTCATGTGGGAAACCCTCGTGTGGAATAAAACCCATTCTCAAGCCTACAACACATGGAATACATGTCCTATAAGAGATTACAAACAAGAGGTTGATCAAGTCTTTATAATCAACAACTATAGTCAATTCCTTTTGACCTAAGGCCTTTAGTGAATCACATGTTTCACAAGGAAAAACTACCCTTAAGGAAGATCAAATCCTTTAGACCCTTCTATGAAGTGAACACCTCCACTTTAAAAATGATGTCTTCAACACCTAATGATGGATCTCTAATTTTATAACTCTTACACAAACTCCCTCTCCATCTCATATAGACCTCTCACATAGGCATGCCACAATCTCTCTCCTTTCTTCACTCAAACTACCCTCATATGCACACTCAAACCTCTTCACATATCCTCAAACTACAAGAGCACTATTTTGACATCAAAAATATGACCTAAAATTCATAAACAAATTCAAAAAACTATTCTACTCATCAAATCATCCAATAGGCATACTATCTATCCTCTTTTCTTCATTTCAATGCTCACTCTATAGCAACAAGCCTTGCACAAGTTTAGAAACCATCTCATTTGGTTTCACTATTTATAGATCATTCATGAATATCAACATCTCGATTGGACATTATGAATACCTTAACCCTTAATGCATATCTCACATCAATACATGACTCAAAATAATATTCATAGGTCAGCCATAGCATCTATGGGTCACCCTTAAATAGCTACACCTTTCAATTAGACCCTTCTAGTTCTTATAGGTCTTATGAAGACTTATTCAAAAATTTAGCACTTCATTAAGAAAAATAAGAACACAATAACACTTTCAAACTCATGTGATGATTCCACATTATATATAGGTCCCATTTAAGTTCCAAAATCCGTCATATCACTCTTTTTCTAGCCCCCAATTAGCTCAAACACCTCTCTATACACATAGTCATTATGAATGAAAACACAGTCAACTTCTCACCCTTTGTTCATAATAAATATGTTTGGTCAAACCTTCATACTTTACATATATGATCTTAATTGATTTTAAAATATAATATATTAATTATCTTACCTTTAAACATTGCGATACTAACAAGCACAGCTTAATCACCCTTCTCAAGTTACTTGTAGAGAAAACATGAAAACATAATTAACTTTGAACCATCATAAATTTTACTATACACAATTTCAGACCTTCAAATTTATATTTATGTATTTATCTTGGAGTCCTCTAAAAATTCACTTTTACACCATGAGTAAATTTTGCTTGTATCAAAATATATGGCCCAAAAACTAGACATTGGTCTTTCCTTTGTTAAATTCAAATATTTAAATCCAAACAGTCATATTTAAACTTTGGTAACTTAAAATGCATCTCATGCCCTTGAATCTTAGATTAATTATGCACTGTTGATCTTCTTCAAACTTTAACTCATAGTGTACCACTACCCAAACATTAAACTTCAAACACTTAACATCATCTCACTTCTTCCTGATATCTTAGAACAAACACGCTCCATCAATCTCCTATACATATCTAAATATTTATCTATGTTAAACATTAAACACTTTTAAATCATTTTTATCAATATGCATCATTGATTTTGATTATTATAAACACCCACTCACTGTCAAATTTTAAAAGTAGCTTGGTTTTTAACTCTACCTATCTTTAAGCAACTATCACTTTAACCTCTTTAAATTGATATTTGTTGTTAGATCAATCTATATGATCACTTTTTAACCATTGTATCTTCATTTGGTCCTGATATTTATCTATTATATAATCAACTAAGTATGGAAACCATTACAATGCTTGAAATGACAAAATTAGACTTCAATAAATTTTATTGTGCTTAAATGCATGATCTAAAATTTGGACCATATGATTTCCTCATATAGGATAATCTAACCATATATCAATATATTCATTTAAAATTTGTATGTGTAAGATATAATTCCATTAATTTTCTCACTTAGATGTTTCTACCACAGAGCCAACTATGCCTACAACTGCCTAAAAGACCAACTTTACACATGCATATCTTTTGATGCACTTCATTGCATGACCTAAAACATAGCACATAATAACTAGGCACAAAACTAAATAAACACATATTCTCAACTCATTCTAAAATTACCAATCATGCAAAATATGACTACATCAAAATGCCTACTTAGCTTTTCTTACCACATGCAAATTTGGCTAAGTATGGGAAAACACTATCAAACTTCCTGGGAGCCCAAATTTGTAATTGAATATATTTTGTTGTGCTTAGTCACATGACCTAAAGTTAGTGCATGATATATTCTCTCATAGGATAATTCATCCATTTATCAATCTTCTCTAAAACTTTCATACATGTGAGATATGACATCACCAAACTGCTTACTCAAATTTTTTACCATTGGACCCAAAATGTCTAGATGAAAACTATGGACTACCAAATGAATTTCACTTATACACATAATCACTCAATGCATCTTTGATCTCTAATAGTAATTATTTCAGAAGCTCAATACTTAATGCTCATCCCTAATCATCTTTAAATAGTCAAACTCTGAAGATCAACCAAGCCTAGTTAAAAGGAAGGTGTTTAAGGGCATTGTCTATTCCTATAATGAAATATTCATTAGGTATGTTCTTAGGGGTAATAGAAAAACCTAATCCCCTTTTTAATAAATTAAAAGAGGGTTTATCCAAAAAATAGTTATAAAGGTTCGCCACTAAGTTATTTTCCTAGTCAGGAATAATGTTGTTATTTTTTGAGAATTAAAGCAAACCTGCATTTTATTTTCTAATAACAATTGATTACTTGTGCTCGAGCTATTATTTGGCTCATAATTATTAATATTATTTGAGTCCATAAAATAATCTATATTATGTTTATCAATAATAATATCATTATAAATATTATTATTATTATTGTTTCCCTTACCCAAATAATTATGTTTATCATTAGTTTTATTAATTTTATTAATACTATTAATATTATTAATGATACCATTATTATTATTATTATTATTATTATTATTATTATTATGGCATTTATCAATAATAAAATGATTATTATTATCAAAAATATTAAACATATGAATATTATTATAATTCTCATTATTAACAAAAGTAAAAGTTTGAACATCATTATTATTATTATTATTATTATTATTATTATTATTATTATTATTATTATTATTATTATTATTATTATATTATTATTATTATTATTATTATTATTATTTATGTTAGTGATAAACATATTTAAATTGGTGTTATTTTGCTTATTATCAACATTGATTTAGCTATCAATATTAATGATCATATAAAAATTAATGTCATAAATAGTGTTGTTATTATATTTATTATTATTATTATTATTATTACCATCATTGTTAGTTATCGTGTTAATAGAAATAAACCTAGAATTAATACAAAGCTTAATATCATTGGTAAGAGACTCAGAACAAGAATCAAGGCTTGGTGTAAAAATAGAAACTTTCTCTTCAAGCATGTTGGGGCAGAAATTAGAAACTTTATCTTGAGTGATGTTTCCCAATATGGCCAATGCCTCAGTTGTTATCTCTTCAGTAGTCAAAAGCTTCAAATCACCCCTACTATCTTGATCTGTACTCTAGGAAGGTATTTGGGCATGCTTCAATTCATAGTGATTGATTATATTTAGAAGATACAAAAGGCATTCCATATTTGATAGACCCTTATGTACCATTGGATTAGGGTCCATAAGGATCTAAATCCATCATTATTCTAGAAGAATAGATCATAAATATTAAGGATTTTATTGAATTTAAAATTAAGTAAAGTTTTATAATGAAAAAAACATTTATTTTTAATGTCTCTCTAAGTTTTATTAACGCTACCATCTACTTGTTCCTCCCACCGCATAAAAGCTTATGAAGATAAAAATGAAGAATTATTTCCATCATTCAATAAATCAAATTTAAAATTATTATTAACTGACAAGGACTCACCTATTATAGTACCTCATACCTTCAAATTGTGTTTTTTACTCCCCAATATTTCAAACTTTTTCTTTTGTCTGGTTTTTACATTATGAAGAGCACTCAATGTTGCTAAATGTGAAATAACATCAAACTTCCTCCATAATTCTTCTTACAGAACATTGGCAAGTTCTAAATGTAGTTTTTAAAATTCAAGAAACAAGTTACTCATATCATACCTAATCCTACCAATTACAAATCTAAGCAAAGAAAGGCTAGCTCTATCAAAAATATGCCTATTTCAAGCATTTTTTAAAGAATGTTTAATACAAACCCAAGACATAAAAATCCTATGATCCCTATAACATTTTAAGAAAGTTAGATCTATTGTTCTCTTGAACATTTTGATCCAAATATTTTCAAAAAGATTAACCTTTGAATACATACCCCTCTCATAAAGGGAAATTATCAAATATTTTACATTTCCACGGTCCATAAATTAACAAGTGATCTCTTCTAAAAGAAATTGTGTCTGATTTTGAAGATCGATGTGTTTCAGATCCACTTATGTGATCCTTCATCAAGAAAAAATGTTATGTGAGAACAAAATTACCTTTCTTCTTAAAATCTAAAGGGAAAATGACTATTGAAAAAAAATCCAAAAATGAAACAAACTAGCTGCTACAATAAGTTATTGTAGAAGCTAGTTTGTTTATTTTGGAATTTTTTTCAATGGTCATTTTCCCTTTACCTTTTAAGAAGCAAGGTACTATTGTTCTCACATAACAATTTTTCCTAATGAAGGATCACAGAGGTGGATCCAAAATGTGTCAATCTTCAAAATCAGACATAGTTTCTTCCAAAAAATATCACTTGTTAATTTATGGACTGTGGAAACATAAAAAATTTGATAATTACCCTTTATGGGAGGGATATGTATTCAAAGGTTAAGCTTTTTGAAAAGATTCAAATCAAAATGGCCAAGAGAATAGTAGATCTAATTTTCTTAAAACATTGTAGGGATCATATTTTTTCCATCTTGGGTTTGTATTAAACATTCTTTAAAAAATGCTAGAAATAGGAATATTTTTTATAGAGATAACCTTTCTTTACTTAGATTTTTAATTGGTAGGACAAGGTATGATGTTATTAACGTCTCTCTTGAGTTATACAAACTACATTTAGAACTTGCCAATGTTCTATAAGAAGAATTATGGAGGAAGTTTGATGTTATTTCACATTTAGTGGCATTGGGTGCTCTTCATAATGTGAAAACTAGACGAAATAAAAAGTTTGAAATGTTGGGGAGTAACAAAAAAAAATTCCATGTATGAGGTACCATAACAGGTGAATCCTCATCAATTAATAATAATTTTAAATTTGATTTGTTGAATGATGGAAATAATTTGTCTTTTTTGTCTTCACAATCTTTTATGTCTGTATTAGATGAAATTAAGGGGCAGGAGGAACAAGCAGATGGTAGTGTTAATAAAACTCAGGGAAACATAAGAAATAAATGCTTTTTTCATTATAGCACTTTACTTAATTTTATATTCAATAAGGATCCTTTAGATTTGCAATCTATTCTTCTAGAAGAAGGATGGAGTCATATCCTTATGCAGCCTCATCCAATGGTACACAAGGGTTTGTCAAATATGGAGTCACCTTTTATATTTTCTAAATATAGTCAGAATCATTATGAATCAAATCATGCCCAATCACCTTCCCAGAGTGTAGATCAACATAGTAGGGGCAATTTCAAGCTTTCAACTATTGAAGAGACAACAACTAAGGTATTGGCCATATTGGGAAACATCACTCAAGATAAAGTTTTTAATTTCTACCCCAACATGCTTAAAGAGAAAGTTTCTTTTTTTACACCAATCCTTGATTCTTTTTTTGAATACCTTACCAATGGTACTAAGATTTTTATGAATTATGGGTTTATTTATATTATCATGATAATTAACAGTGATGGTAATGATAATAATAATGATAATAATAATAATAATGACATGAATATTGACAGCGATGGTAATGATAATAAAAAGGGTACTAAGTGCCAAGTCCCTATGGTGTGATATTTATTGAAGAATAAATGATAAAGAGGCTAGTATTGATTACCTAATTGTAATGACATCTAGGATGAATAATTCTAAAATCCATTTGTTATACATAATCAAGTTTGAAGTTACCATGGTTTGTATGGCAGTCAACTACAACTATTAATTCAAAGTTCATGGTGTTTTCTCCATATTGTTGGTTTGAACTATAAGTTGTAACCTTGTGTCGTGTAAAATATTTTAGAATGATAAACAACATGAAAGTTTGTAGATGAGATTCATGATTTTCCTTTAAGTTCTGTTGCTTATGCTTTTGCATTATTCTTACTGCTTTATTTAAATTTCTTTTTTCCATAGTTTGGTTTAGGATGGGGAGAGGATGGGGACACTTCACCATCAATAGGCTCCTCACCATTAATATTCCTATTGTCAAAAAATTCTTGGTTATGTGATATTATTGATGTTTCACCATTGGTGTGATTTGTAGAAGTTCAAATATAAGTAGATATTGTTAGGATCACTAAAATTTGAACATTATTAAATTTTACTACAACAATAGTGAGGGTTACTTTGCTTATGCTTATGTTTTGTAAGGTTATTTTCCTTTGAGTACTAACTCCTAAACTGAGTGATCCCAAAAAAACTATATTAGACACATCTCAAGAGATGCATTATTCAATAAAGATCATTCAAAAAAAAGAGTGGGAAAGTGAGAGAGATGGAGAACCTAAAATTTCCAAAACTATACCTCTCTCTATAAAGTGGTCAGATAAAGTGATGACACTATGATTAGAACAAAATGTAAATGCTACTAGTTAATATGAATACCATAAGAATATTAACTAAATGAACTTAGATCAGAAGCATATTTATTCAAAATCATGAATTTTACAAAACACCCAAATGGTTTGCATTCATTATCCAATGAAATAACAAGAAACCTATATGACAAACATCCATCATTCAATTAAACTATAAAAATCCACAACATATCCCATAGTTGAATGCAAATCAACATCCACAAAAAAAATAGTAAGAGGAAATTGAATTAATAAAAACATGGGAAAGAAGCCTTTGGATTGAATGTAGCATTGGCCCACTTCTAGGAAAGTAAAACTTATGTTTTTAGTAAGAAAACACAACAAAGAAAATTAACCTAGAAAATACAAGAAGGGTAACTTTGTCTACAAGTTAGTGAATTTCCAGCCACATTAAAAATAATTGGAATAAAATTTATCTATGAAAATCAACTAAAATGAAATGGTAAATCAAATTAAGCAGCTCAGCTCCAATTTTAAAAGAATGTCACATGCTAGTAAACTAAAAATGGGACATAATTGCAATAAAATTATTGTCCTAAATTTTTGATTGGCCAAACCCCCACCTATCCATTGGACTCACTTTGCATTTGGTACTATGAAATCATCAACAACATTGATTGTACCTTTGAGAGCCCAAATTTTAAAGTTGTTTTGAATGAGAGCTATAATGAGGCAAATATCCTTCATAGTAGGTAAACCCAATAAATGGGTTTTGTAAACCCAATGTCTCCATATATGTATGTAAAATAATGTAAATCATTAACAATATACATAGATTTCTAAGAAAATTCTTCATCTATAGTACATGAGGAATGACACTCAAACATCTTATCATAGTTTCACTTGGTAATAAATGTTCAGAACACTTTGCTTCTAATATTGTTAGATATATATTTTTTAATAAAAGAATGTTATTTAAATTTGAAATAAATATTAAAGATCATTTTTTTTTAAAGGTGGAGAATATGAGATCAAACCCTACATCTATAACACTTCTAAAAAACAATGAATTTAAGCAAAAATAATCTACATGAGTAATCACAAGTGTAAGATAATATGGTAAAAACAAAAAAATAAACATTTTTTTAATTAAAATGGTTTTCAATACAATTTTACTATTTTTATTTTTATTTTGTCAATAACAAGTCCAGTGCAATTTCAAGGAGATCTAGACTCCAAATTGACAAAACCATCTACATTTTCCATGAATAATAAGCTATAAGTTAGATCCAACTATAATATGCTAAATTTCTAATCTATATTCTCAATGACATGTCTAATTCTTTTAGTAACACATCATCAAAATAAATAATCATAGTATCAAAAAACTCACCCTAGTTTTATCTTTACCACGTAACATCATCTCCATTACGATAACCAACATATATACCATATCCAGCATCCATTATAGATTCTAATCCAATAAAAAATTACATCTCCTAAAAAAAAATATATCCCTTATAAAGACACAAGCTCACTTGATAATTTCCCTCAACTTAACTAAAAACACAAAATCACAGCAGCACCTTATAATCCTGAACCAAGAGCACTAGCAATAGTATAACATGACAACAATTAGACCCCAACCCCTATGTACTTGAAATCCCCTATAATATCCCTATCAAAATCATGCCTACCACTTGTATACTCAAATTTAAACAACCAAGCATCCAACATTTAACATCTCCATATATGCATGCAAAATAATGTACATGATTAACAATATACACATCTTTCTCACAAAATCCTCTATATATTATACATGAGGAATGGTAGTTAAACATCTTACCATAGTTTCACTTGGTAATAAATGTTCAAAACACTTTGTTTCTAATATTATTATATATAAAAAAAAATTAATAAAATAAAGATGTAGGTTATAGTAATATTTTTATAAAATTATAATATCAAACAATAGCCAATAATCACAAAATAAATGTAAGAATACATGTGGATGGAATGCGATTACATAAATAATGCATTTATAGAAATAAAAACATTAAAATTATTAGGTGATGGTCTAATGGAATCTTGATTGGTGAGTCTCAAGGTACCCAAAATGTTGAAACGAGATGGATTGTTGACATTCTTCAAACCAAAATGATCTATAAATCCTATTAAGGTATATTTATTTACTTATTTATAATATTGTTTCAAGGGCCATAGAGGGCTTTGAAATTGGGCTAAAGAAACTAAGATGGGTTATACATTTAAAAAATCCATCTCCACCAAACAATTTTTTTTTTACCAGTATGTGATATCTAAATCACTAACCCACACAAAAATCAAAACAAGGAAGTAAATTTCAACACAATAGACCATATTAAAATCATGAGATCATAAGAGACTACCAAAATTAATAAAAAAAAGAAAAAATATACTTAAATCTCAAGTAGACCATTATTAAAAACTAAGCATTATGGTAGAGAGGCAGAGATAATGATTTTTTTGCTAGAAAAAGAATTTGCAGTTGCTTCCCCCAAACCAAAAGCTTTTGCAACTGCTTCCCTCACCTCTACATAATTTTAGGTAGTTTGTTATCTTTTAGAGATTAATATCTATCTATGATATTATATCTCTAGAAGCTTAAGCCTTAGACTCACTTAATTTCAAAGCTTTCTATGGGATTCTCTGACAAGCGAATATATATAAAATGTTTTTAATGGTTTTCAAAGAAAAAAATGCCACAAATTAGAAACACAAATTACCTATACCAGCATATTTCCTCTACATAAGAAAGCAATAACTCTATAAAAGGGTATGGATGATATTAGAGCACCATAAAAAGGGGATATTTGTTAAATTTATAAGAAAAAATATAGAATAAAACACTCTTTTTCTAGCCCTATTATGATAATCTCTAATTTAAAAGTTTAAATTGAAAAATAAATTCTTAGTAAAAGTCAAACAAAATTACTAAAAATAAATTAAAAATCAAGTTTGAAAACAAGATCTAGAATATGAGTAAGTACCTTCCATGCATACATCTTACCTTGAACTGTAATGCAGAAAGCTTAAGAAAATATTTACAAATGTCACCACCTCTAGGGAGATTTGGCTTAGAGGGCATGGAAATGAACTACATCTAGGGTTTAGAATGAATGAAAAATACACAACATTGGTCAGATCGGTGATATCTAGGTTTGAAGATGCTTAAAGCAATGAAATTAGAAGGGATATGAAGAACTTGACTAACCCTATGCCTCTGGTTTTGCTAATACCAATTTTCCCCTCTTTCAAAATAAATTCA
Organism: Torreya grandis; assembly: GCA_037957365.1. Taxonomy (NCBI): domain Eukaryota; kingdom Viridiplantae; phylum Streptophyta; class Pinopsida; order Cupressales; family Taxaceae; genus Torreya; species Torreya grandis. Next base: position 742,118 of record JARHVA010003641.1, read on the forward strand.
TGTCCCTAAGAAAATCAAGTATGCCTTATACCTTCTACCTCACCCAAAATAAAGATATTCCAAATACAAGAAGGCACGATTTCATATTTGACATAGGTTTTTAACTATCTGTAAAGGTTAACTACATAACAAATGGCTTAATGAGACTAGAAACATGTAGTAATCCACATGGCATGTAATGGATGTCACCCGATATTTTATGTAGTGGATAGAAAGAAGAGAAGGTGTCATTATCATTCTGAGCTTAAGGCCTTGGAGCAAGTGTACCATCCTTCCCATCCATAAAAACATGTCACCCCTGCAATTGATATCATGACATCCATAAATAACATATAAATCATGTAGCCAATTAGAGAGTGTTAAATAATATTATTTAATAGAGTTGATTAAATCCCCTACAAGTTCCCTCTAAAAAACATTGGCATATTTCTTAACAAAAAAAATAAACAACTTTGACTAGTCGATGCATTAGGGAGTAACAAAAAGTTAATGCACAATGAAGCCTATAGTATTTCCCTTTGAGACTAATAAAGATAATAACAACATCACTATTCATGACATTGATTTTAATACAGTCATTAATATTGATAGCTCAATCAATTTTGATATCAAGAAGAATAGCATAGATTTACATATGTCTGTTAATAATAAAAATAATAATAATGAGAATAATGGTGATGTTCAAACTTTTACTTTTGTTAATAATGAGAATTATAATAATATTAATATGTATAATATTTTTGATAATAACAATAATCATTTTATTGTTGATAAATGCCTCAATATTAAAAACAATAATAATAGTAATAGTAATAGTAATAATAATGATATTAATGATGGTGTCATTAATAATATTAATATTATGAATAAAATTAAAAAAATTATTGATAAACAATGTTCTCAATAAAACTATTAATAAATAAATAAAAATAAAACTATTAATAAACATAATTATTTGGGTAAGTGAAATATTATTATTATTATTATTATTATTATTATTATTATTATTATTATTATTATTATTATTGATAAACATAATATAGATTATTGTATAGACTTAAATAATATTAATAAGTATGAGCCTAATAACAGCTCAAGCATGAGTAATCAATTGTTATTAGAAAATAAAATGAAGGTTTTCTCTAATTCTCAAAATCATAACAATATTATTCTCGACTAGGAAAACAAATTAGTGGTGAACCTTTCTAACTATTTTTTGGATAAACCCTCTTTTAACTTATTAAAAATGGGATTAGGTTTTGCTATTACCCCTAGGAACATACCTAAAGAAGATTTCATTATAAGAATAGACAATTCCCTTAAACACCTTCCTTTTAACTTAGTAGTATAATTAAGACAAGATTATGTAGTGGCTTTGCACAAAACTAGACCACCTTCTTGCAATATTTCCAAAGAAGAATGGGGAGCTCTTCAATCCCTAAAAAGTAACAATGATATTATGATCCTCAAATATGATAAAGGTAATGCTACTATTATTCTTAACCATTGTGACTATGACTTGAAGATGTTAAATCATCTTTCCAATAGTGGTAGTTATAGAAATCTTGATCGTAACCTGATTTGAAAAATTATTAAAAAGGTCACTAAAGTTATCAAATCCTCTTCTTTTGATGATTCTATTTAAAACTAAGTTGATTCTCAATAAGTAAGTTATTCCCTAGATATATGGTGCTCTAAAAACCCACAAATAAGGTGTTCCATTAAGACCTATTGCTGACATAATTGACTCTCCTACTTACAAGCTTACAATGTTCTTAGCTAAAAAACTTACAGACCTTATAGGTAAAACCTCCTCTTTTATTCAGGCCTCGAGTGACTTTGTGGAATTTATTAAGGACAAAAATGTTGAAAGTAATGAGTTTTTATTAAGCTTTGATGTGGTCTCTCAATTTACCAAGGTTCTCATTTATGAAGCGTTGAAAGTAGTCCACAATCTCATGAACTTGAAAATGGTTGATCTTGTTGCTTTGTGTTTGAAGTCTACTTTTTTATCCTTTGAAGGTATCATTTATGAACAACGTGAAGGCATGGCCATGGGATCTCCTCTTTCTCCTATAGTTGCTAACCTCTTTATGGAAAAAGCTGAATATTCTACTCTTCATTCATTTACATTGAAACCTAAATGGTGGAAAAGATATGTTGATGACACTAGCTTATGTAGGCAACATGACTTATATAATTTGGAAGATTTCCATTCCCACCTCAACAATCTATTTCCTAACATAAAATTCACTAAATAAATTGAGATGGAACACCAAATACCTTTTTAGATGTCCTCTTGATCAAGAATGAGGATGGTTCATTAGCTATGAAGGTCTATAGAAAAGGAATACATACAAACCTTTACCTGCATGCCTCCTCCCATCATAATCCTGCTCAGAAAGTAGGGGTCCTAAAAACTCTAATCACTAAGGAATTTAAAATTTGTGATGAGGAGAAAATTTATCCTAAAATCAAACATCTTAATAAATGTTTTAAGTTAAATGGATACTCGGGTAAAAAAATAGCTAAGGCTATCAAGCAAGTTAAAGATAATATTAATAGAACTAAAGATAAGAAGACTTTGGTTGAATTACCTATTTCTTATATTCCTTATGTTTAAATAATTTATAATAAACTATCTAAAATTCTAAATTGACAAGCTATTCACTCCACTTTCCTTCCTGTCAATAAGTTATGCGTGATGTTAGGTTCTATCAAAGACAAGTTGGACCCAAACCTCAAGATTTGTGTCTACAAGGTGGATTGTTCTTGTGATATTCTGTACATTAGATAAATGGGTAGGTCAATAAAAACTAGAGTCAAATAACATTAATCTGACATTTGTCTTGAAAGAAAATAAAAATTGGCCCTTGCAGAACACTTGTTTAAGATGAAACATGTGATTAATATTGAGGATGCTAGAATTTTAGTAGTTAAAGATCATTACCATAAGAGGAAAATAAGAGAAACCATAAAAATTTTGAAATGCCCTAATAATATGAATAGATATGAAGGGATAGATATTATCCATGCTTGGAAACTGGTAATTTATATATAATTAAAATAATTTGTTTATTTTTTTCTCTCCCTTGTTGTTAGAGGGTTGTGTTTTTTTTTTCAAATAGGATTAGATTTATTTGTCTTTCTAAGTTAGTTCTCTTGTTTTATTTAATTAGTCTTTACTTTTATATTTATATATATATATATATACATATATATATATATATATGTAATAAAACAACAATAATAAACCAAATAGGGTTATAATTAAAATTAAACATTTTAATATTAAAAACTTTTTTTGTTTATAATTATGGCATTAATTAGTTATTCTTATCTCAATTGTTTTTAGTAACTTATTTTAGTGGCTAGTTTGTTTTGTTTTTGGAAATTTTTTCAATGGTCTTTTTCCTTTTAGATTTTAAGAATAAATATACTATTTTTTTCACATAACAATTTTTCCTGATGAAGGATCACAAAGGTGGATTTAAAATACATTGATCTTCAAAATCAGACACAATTTCTTCTAGAAAAGATCACTTGTTAATAAATGTAAATAGTTTTAAGTGTGCACCTCCACTTACCAAATAATATTGAAGGATTTTTAAATGTACATTTTATCTAAGCCTCCATCCACATACACTTTTTATGTACATTAAACTAGTTCCAATTTATACTAGTCAATGATAATGATAGATATTTAATGTATAAAGTTTGAATTTTTGAAGGTTTGAAAAAATTAAAATTTTATTTTTTTAATTTTCAAAAGATATCACATGAATGAATACCCCTAGTTTGTATTTTTTCTAAATTCAACAATAAATCCAATTCCATTACTTGACTTTTGATAGGTTTCAAACCACAACCAATACTTCTCTAGGAGTCACCAACAACAAATCCACTTCTTGATCAAGTAGATAAATTTTGACCAAGTTCACTCCAATTTGAATTTTTTTAGAAAATATAACCATATCTATGCCCTATTTTTATGTTTTATATGAATGTTTGTGTTTTAATCACTAATCTCAAAATATAATGTTAAATATCCCATATGTTAGGAAAATAATATAACCAAAGCATCAATATCCTAAAACATATGCCACTAAATTTTGAATATAGTCGATACCAAATAAATGGTTTTAAATATATGTAACATGTATAAGAGTAAATGTAGTATAGGAAATATATTATTATAATGAGCATAATGAAAAAATATATAATTGCCCATAGGAAAATCAATATGGGAATAACTATACTATCTGAGATGTCATACAATATGACCCCAATTGGTATAGATATAGCTATGAGAACACACACAAGTAACATGCCCCCATAGATGCATGGTGGATACCATGGTAAAATAGGCACCAAACAAGTATAATATTATATATGGTAGACATCAGGGATATAATCATGAAATAAAAAAATGCATGATGAACATCATGGCTATAAGCAATGAATAAAGCAATTGTTAGGACTTGTTCCAAAGTCTTAACATTAGGTTAGATTTTTGGTAGGTTAATAAATAATAAATTTTTAAAGGGGCATGAATCTTTTTATTAAATACAACCCCATAAAATAAAGTTACTTAGTTTTAGTTTTAGGTAGTTTTATATTTTTGAGTTAATTAATTAGAACTACCTCACGAGTTGTTTTCCCGTAAATTGTTGGTTCTAGAATTAGTTGTTTTATCGGTCATTGGTAAAAACTATATAAATAAATGTTTGTAATGTAAAAGGGTTAATGGAGTAAATCCACTTTTATATACTTGATTTTTTGAATATTTATAAAATACTTGTGCACTCGCACTAAGTGGGGACAAGGTTCAATCTATTTGTTCAAGGAGTTATCAACAATAGATCACACAAGTTAGTGACAAGATAAGTTAATGAGAAAACACAAGGATGGGAAACATAAAATATGATGACAAAAAGATCCTCTATGGACAATAAAAATAAACAAACAAACACATGCACACATAAGTAGGCTTTTGCACAATGAATAATGTAATTATTGGTGTCCTAGGTTACACCCTAGCTGAGAAGGGGATTGTTCATGTCCCTTGGTCAAACCTAGTACAACATGGGACTAAACCTAGGATATGGGTCACCTAATATTGGGTTAGACCTTCGGAGAAGTCTGAATTCATTTTAGGTTTATCACCTATAAACTAAACCTAAACTAGCTTCTTACTGGGAAAAGGGGAAAGAGATTAACAATAATGCACAAAGGCATGTAAAAATGAGGTGAGCACCAAATGTTTTGATACTTATACTTACACAAGACACACTATAGGACACTTTCAAGACTAATAAACATCACTTCATTTACTCTTTGATCATCTTCCACATAACTATTTCACAAAAAGGCATGGACTAGTTATTGACCTAGCATGGGAGGACAGTTGTCCACTTCCAAATTGACCAAAAGACTATATATGCACTCAAAATGACCTATGAGAACTAAAAAAACACTTTATGAAGGTGAGAAAACTTAGAGGCAAGGAAAACATTGATTCACTTAACCACATCAATGAACTCATGAAACGCACTTTGATTCAACTTGAAAATGGAAAAATCTAGTCTTTTATTGCATCAAATAGGCGTTACAATACAAATCTTGGAAGAGTCTAGTAATGCCAAAGAGAGGGGATTATTTTGAATGCTTAGAAGCCTATATTTATAGAAAAATGGTATGAGAGATATGGGGATCATGCATAGAAGGATGGAGAATGGAGAATAATGACCAAGATTTATAACCATTCTAATGTTGATACTATTAGAAAAAATCATAATGCCTAAGATTAATTCTATAAGGTGGCCATAAAATCATATCAGTACCTTTCAATCTATTTATAGTCTGCATTGATGCTCCTTATAGTTATAATGGAGGGATCAAGTCATTTAATAGTTGAATCCTAGCATCAAATTAGTTACAACAGCTAGATCAATCTATTGTGATCTTGTTCTAGAGTGGATGTCTCCCTACTGGTTCATTTTTACCATGTAAGAGTAGAGAAAAATATCATAATCATGTTTCTAGATTGGGTGATGAACCCATCAAAACTAATGTGTCTACCTTTGTGGTGTCCCTTTGTAATATTTACTCTAGTTTGACCTTAACCATATTTGAACTTTTTTTAAAGTCTCAAGTCTTTAACTTTTGATATTAGCCCTTGATATTGATTTGGGTTTCTAAAAATGTGCCACTTGGTAGCTCTTCATTTATTCTCAGGATCCTATTAACTCTTTGACCCTATATACACTATCGATCTCCTTGGTCCAATTAAATGCATGTCATCAATCTCTTTCTACTTGATTGAAAATGCATCATTGATATGCTAAGTCATTATGATCATGACATTTGTCAACCCTTTACTTGATCTCAAGATCCTCTAACTTTTTCACTCGATGCTCATTGTTGATATGCTTTAGTATGATTGATCATGCACCATTAATCAGCTTAGACCCACTATATTTATCAATCACCACACATTGTTAGATCTTGAATTAAGTTCCTATGATCTTGACACTTATCAATGATGCATTAAATCTTAGGATACACTAACCTATTGACTATGAGCTCATTTATTATCTTGACTGTATGATTTAACATGCTCAGTTAGATCTTGTAAACCCAATGATATTGTTGATTGCTCACTCACCATTCAATCTTAACTCAAGCTTCCATGATTTTAACACTTTTCATCTACATGTTCATCCTTGAAATATTTGAATCGAAATGGTTATTTGCCACAGCTTTAACTTGGCGTCCCTGCACATGTCCCACTCTTCTAGTTCATCTTTTAAAGCTCTGATAAATCAAGCTCATCAAGATACAAAAATTTTCGAGCATGATTTAGGCATGAAGAACTTCATGTCAAAGTGATATTTTATCCTGTGATTTCTAATCATACTTATAAAATACATAATCAAGAAAACTAGTCTATTTCTTGTTCAAAAGACTAGCTCAATAGTGTGCTTGTGCCCTTTGAAATTTTTATGGGGAACCATGAGGGTTGTGGAGATATCCAATGAATCTGCACGATCATTAAATTCTCTTGGCACTATAGAAATATTGAAAGCATCAAAACTTTCAATGTAATCCCATACAAGATTGCGATAATGTCACAATCTTTCATTTTTGGTTTGATACAAATTTCTTACCTGACAAACCACCAATTTAACATCTCTCTGGACATGAATAATCTTAACCCCTTTAGCATGAGCAGCTTTCAATCCAAGCAATAAAGATTCATACTCGGCGGTGTTGTTGGTATTATTAAAATGCAACTTATATGAATAAGGGAAAATTTCTCCTTGAGGGGATATCAAAACAATTCTGGCTCCAAAACTAGTATAAGAGCAACTGCCATCAAATTCAAAAATATAAATATCATTAGAATTTGATCTTCTTAAATATTTCTCTTCGTTAGTGAGAGAAGGTTCTTTTTTTCCTGAACTTTGTTCTAACAATTCTTCTAATTTTTTATCCAAATTTTCTGAATTGTCACCTAAATAAATTTTGTCTGATGAGCTAAAAGCATCTTTAGTGGTCAAAAAATAATTACCCATTCTCAATGATTCAAACAAAATTTGAGCTTCAAGGTCTGATGTTTGGGTGATAATATATTTTGACTATTTCTCAGGAAGTAACTTTTACATGACACCTTTAACAGTTATCCTTACTTTAGACAGATCCATACTCAACTCTCCACCTACATCCTTGTAAAAATTACGTCCGATCAGAATGTCGTAGGAGGCTGGAACATTGGCCACTAAGACTGTCATTTTAATCTTTTTATCTGGAAAATCTGCAAACACAAATTGGGCATCTTTAATTTGACCCAAGAGTGGTACTTGCTTGTTTTTCATAGAGAAACATCTCCCAAAAGTCTTAGTTAAGGTAAGACCAAGAGAATTTGCTACCTTGGTGGGCATAACATTATCAGAGGCTCCAGAGTTTATTAAATAGTTGATCAACTTATGACCATTTATCAAAAGAGAAACATAGAAAGGTTCTATTTTTTTAGGGGCAACAAGAGGAGTAGTGACAAAATTATTTTGGGTGGATTTTTTCTTTGAGGGATCATGAGTCACCTTTAGAAAATTTTGTCCTGTAGGGACAGTTTTGTTTTTGATGTATTCAGCCAACCTATCAAATTGTTCAGGATTGGCTGGCAAGTACTCAACTTCAGTCATTTGAATTTTGGTCTTCTTAGCATGATCAATTATGTCAAATAACTAAAATGAACCAAAAATAGAGGAAGGAATTCCACCATTCTGGTATTTGTTTGGTGTGGCACTGGTCCAAGAAATAAAAGTAGAAGGTACAAGATGGTTTGAGGTACTTAATTTATTATTGGTCATTAGGTCATTTGATTGGAAAGGTAGTGAAGTCCCCCATTTAGCAATTGAGATTACTGGCTAAGTTTCTTCTCCTAATTTTTATTTATCATCATGTTGAGTTGACTAATTTTGGGACCTAATAAAGATAGCATATGATCCATCAAACACTTCTCTTTTTTTCCCAGCTTTATCTTGGTAATTCAGAAAATCAATGTTGGAGTCGCCAATTAATTCTTCTTCTCCTTTTGCAAAGATATTAGTGTCATCTTCTTGGTCCAACTTAGGTTAGAAATAAAGATCATGTTTAGCTTCATGATAACCAATTGTTGAGTTGATCAGTGCTACTTCAATGGCAAGCTTCCCCTGTGTAGAAGGAAGATGATTGGATTGCCCTTGATTTATAGCAGTGTTGCTTTGATATGAATAGTTGGTAAATGTCCTCCTTGGTATATCCTGATAAGAAGGAGGAGTAGACATACCTTGGGACATTTGCCTTTTTAGAGCTAGCAATTTATTTACCAACTTTTGCACCATAGAATCAGTGCTGCTTGTAGAAGAACTTTCAGCAGACGAAGAAAATTTATTTTTATTAGAATCTTTTCTAATCTTACCTACCAAGATAAGATCATCTTCAACCTCAGTAACCAAAATTTGAGATGCAGAAAGATCTATAGGGCCAGCCCACCTTAATAGAAAACTTACTTTAGAAAGTTGAGAATTGATGAAGAAGAACTTAAGATTCTTCGATGTTGGCTAAGCAATGGCAGGGATCTTGTTCCTCAGCTTATTGAATTTAGCAATGAAGTCTCACATAGGCTCATGAGACTCCTTCTTCATTTGCATAAGCTAAACCAACAAGGCATGTGCATCTTCTATAGGTTTGAACCTAGCCTCAAACTTGGCCTTGAGAGTGTTCCAGTTAGTTATAGTCTGAGCTTGAAGATGATAAAACCAATCTGTGGTAGCACCTTACAAAGTTTCTACAAATAGTCTCATCACTATATCTTCATATCCAATGCCTATCACACCACATGATATGCAAAAATTAGCAATATGTTCATCAAGATGAACTTTCCCATCACCATAACATTTGATAAAATTCTTTCTTGAACTATGAGGTAGTTCATGTAAAGGTGGGGTTAGATTGAGAGGGCCAAAAGTGTTGGCCCAAGGGCCTTGGGCTTCCATTATGTGATGATTAAAAGGAGGGATAACAAACCTATGTGGGATAAGTATAGACAAAACTCTACTAGCACTAAAATTAGAAGCTTCACCTGGTATTGGAGATCTGACATTGGTAGGAGGAAAACTCTTGGTTTGCTAAAGGTGAGATATTGGAGAAAAAATATCAAAATTATTTTGTTGCACCAACTCAAATATAGGAGGAACAATACCTCGAGCTCTCTAACTTTGCGTATATGGTGGATCTACCAGATTGTAAAATAAAAAAGAAATAGAAATGCTTTAATTTGAATCTTGAGGCTTCAAAGTGCACGTTCATATCCCCATTAGAGTCACCAAAAAATGTTGGGTGAATATTTTGTCATCAACTAACTGAAGGCAAAATGGGTATATCAGCCACAACATAATGAGATAAATCTCTCCTCTCAACAAGGGGAAGTTCCCTATAAACCATATTATAAACTAATCTAACTAAATATTTAACTCAGGGGTGAGATCATACCATCCATTTCTCTTTTTTCAAAAATGTTGATAAAATAAAAGGAAAACTTTCTAGGTAGTAATTGAATCCATGAGAAACCCATGAAAGCACAAAGTCTTTTGTTGCTTACCTTACTGATTTATAACTTATATAATAGTAAAATGAAGTGCAGCCCAAAGTCTCCATTGAAAACTACAATAGAGTCTAAGATCACAAAGGATAAAAGTAGTTCAAAGCCTTTCCAATAGCCTTCTTACTAAAACACAAAAAAAAACATAAATTAAAGGCAATTATAGTGGCACAAAGTCTCCATAATTAACTTCAAAACATCTTCCAGATTATTTCCACTCTACTTATTTAATCAAATAGATGAGATAGTATTTAGGATAAAGACATAAGAACAATTTCCTAAACAACACAAGTTATTCCAATACAAAGTTTGAAAAGTCGCCTGCTTTATCATTCATTCAAGAAAATATGATTTACAATTTGAGCTCAAAGTCTCAAAAAGCATCTCAATTTGGGCATAGTTTTTGCTTTCAATCACCAAAAAGATTCTTATTAAAAAAGATGCTCTCTTTATTTATAGGGAGAGGCCTTGAGTATTTAGAAAAGACTTAAATATTTTGACCTAGTCAAAGATAGGAGTCTTTATTGACTTTGAACATTCCATATTTTTACATGTAATTACACATGAAAAAAGTACATGTGCAAATGTCCAAAGTGGTTACAAAAGTGCATTTAAAAATATAAAATAAAGTAAAGAAGAATAGTTTTAATCTCTATCCCCAGTCTTCTTCATATGAGCATCGTACATGGTGATAGCTGCTTGCATCCTGATATTATCTAGAATAATTGTGTTCTTAAAAATTACCTTAGCTCTAACTATGGAATCTTTCACTGTTGTAGCTAATTTTGCATGATTAGTTTACCTAGTTTTTAGATTATCTAGAGTTAATTGATTGTCTAGAATCTTATCCACAGAGGCTACTAAAAATGCTTTCTCCTCATATTTTTTTCGAACATACCTTCAAATTCCTAAATCATTTGTTCTACTAAAATGAATTGGTTATTTTGAGAGGTAAGTTTGCAAGGCAGCTCCTCCAACTTATGTAATAGAGTGATATCACTTTGTTCTTTGAGGTCTCTTGAAGATTCAAGGTCATTAATCAATTCCTTAATCACCTAACTCCTATATATCAATGCTTCTTTAGTTTTAGTGTAAGAGTCTCTATCAGCAATGACACCAATTGATATTAGAGTGCTCATTTTCAGCTTCTTCATATCCATCCATTTATCAAGATATATTTCTATGCTTTCAACATCTTGAGAAATGATATTGATAAGATCATCCAGCTCTGCTCTTATTTTCCTCATTTTACCCATCTTCTCAAATAATTCTATGAGCAAATAAATTCTTTGTGTATGCATCTTGTCCAAGTACTCTTCAATTACTTTTCCCTTGAGATAGGTCCTTTCTACTTTCTGAATCACAAGGTCTTTTATGGAGATAACCTCTAGAGTTACTATTTATAGAGTGAAAATAATTCTCCTTATCACTGTAGTCAATTGTTAAACCATTGCTTTATAATGATCCCTCATCTCTTTCTTTCTATCAAATTTTTGAATCAAAATGTCCATGGCTGATTGCAAATCACTCTTAGAACTTTCATGAGTTATCTTACCTAACTCAACTCGAGAGATAGAGTAGTCACTTATATCAAAATTTTCAAGAGATGCATCCTATGGAGGTTTTTCTATTTCTAGAAATTTTTGCCTCTTATCCCCAATCATCTTTGAAAGAATCTTTAGCTTCTTGGGAGCCTTGATTTTTACTAGCATTATTTTATTAAAATCAAAGTCATTTGGAGAGATGGCCTATTTTTTATTTTTGGGCGTATAAGCTAACAACAAAGATGGGAGTGTAGAAGTACTTACATTAGGATCCATCTCCATTGTTGGTGTTACTAGAGTTGCACTTGCTCCAGTGGTGGAAATAATAGGTGGAGTATCAGTAAAAAATACACCTATGGAATGATTGAAAGTAGAACTATCTTTGATATTAAAAGATGGAGATGACAAATTGGGAATTAACCCTAAGGAATGAAAAATATATCTAAAATTGCCTTGAGGGTCATCAAAAATTATTTTAGAATGAGAGGTTGCTCTAGAAGAGGGAACACTAATTAGAGAAATAGGTGAAGGAGTTACAATAGGTGTGTTAGGCGGGGAAGAAGAAATTCCTATTTTTGGCTACACATTCTCTCACAAAGTTAGAGTTTCCTTTTCATATTGATCTGTGGGCCTATCATCAGTCTCCATTTGTTCCATTACTGATTCTTTAGTGCTTTGCTTCTTAACCTTTATATCTTTTGTTTCTAGATCTTTTTCTATAACTTTTGACCTCTTTGTCATGAGATGATCTTAGTTTTATGTGGCCTCAAAGAAGAAGGAACATCACTTTTATTCTTTGTCCTATTTTTTGCTTTTCTTCTTATTTCCTCTTGAAATTCAACTTTTGATCCTATGATGAACTCTTTCAAAGTGATTCCCTTATTCGCTAACCAATCATTGGTGTTTACTAATATTGGTTCAAATCTTTTCCTTAAAGAAGTCAACTCTTTTTGTGACCATTGGATTGGGGGAAGAGGGGCATTGGCAATTTATTCAGTATGGTATCTATTATTGATCAAATCTCTATTATCCACTAGATTCTTAGGGATATCAAAGAGTCCCAGAAACTAGAAAATTTCACTAGCTTACCTCGAAGTCCAAAAATGACTCTAGATGCCTTACATTGGAGGAAGAGTAGAAGTAGGTCCTTATGCCTTAGCACAATAAAATGCTTCTAAGGCTTTAAAATTTCTTCAGAAGTCCTCAAAATGAAAAATGATCAACTACAAAGTTTTTCCTTGAATAAAAATAATATCAGTCCCTTTTCAAACTTTTCCCATCTACTCAAGAGACAATCTACTATAGTCTATTTTTCTGACATCTTTTGTTGTCCTTAAATCTACCCAAACATCTTCGATCATAGGCTCATGAAACTAGGTTTTCCTCTTGATTATATCTTTTATGCCCCTGTAATCAAAATTATGTCTCCTTTTGAAATGCTTCATGGTTAAGAGCTACATTTTAGTTTCCATAACTCTAGCTTTTCCATCGGTCAACACTGAAAACCTACCAATTTCAATCGAGAACCTGAAATTGAGTTTCTTGAGTTCCATCTACTTATTATGTATGACAATTATTTACCTATATAGATCCATCAAGACTAATTTATCTAAAGGAAATCTTGGAAGCATATAAGGATGACATTGTAAAAAGCCAACCTGTAGGTAAAAAAAGAAAGAAATTGCAAGATCATACATCCAAAGTCATTCACAACTATCCTAACTTTATCTAACACTCATTTTTATTATAATTGAGGATTAAAGAGACATAAAAATACTACAAAGAAAGCATCATTTACTCTCCTAAAATTATGAATAGAACCCTTCAATGTCAACTAAGAGTAATATTGATACATTGGGGTTACTCTCCTATCTCCTTTTGATGTTAAACCTAGAAAGGTTCTCGTCGAAGCTAAAATATACACTAGGTATGAAGTCATATAAAATTTGGAGGTAGTGGATACCTTTGTCAATTGCTTGTATAGAGCATTGCTAATTTATTCTCCCCAAAAAATGACTTGTTTGCCTTGGAGAATTATCTTAATGAAGGGATACATCCATTCATGAAACTGTGAGGAAGAAGGTAAACCTCTTACGCTGCTGAGAAGATTGATCAGGTCACTGACTTCTTCTATAAAGTCACTCCCTAAAAAGCTCTGTGGCCATCTGACAAATTCACCCTTGAAGTCTTGAGCCATTTATTATTGATTACTTTCTTTGCTCTTTCAGAATCTTTATCATATTCTTTTTGTGCTTCGACAAAATCAAGCTTTAATACTTCAATAGTAGGGGGACACATGAACACTTTGTCAATGAACTTAGGGTCCAATCTAATCACCACATTACCACCAATGTCTAACACAACCCTGGTATCTTTATTGTAGAACTAAATGCACTGATGAATAAATTCTTTATTATGAGCTGCTATAGGGAAAGAAGATACCAGATGAATATTACTCTCAATTATTTTCTTCATTTCATGGCTGGGATTGCTTGATTTAGTTCTTTCTACAAACTCAGCCATATCCACGTGACCACTCTTTGTATCTTTAATGTCATCGGCATTAGAAATAATTGAGGTGATTGGAAAAACACCTTGATACTTATACTTCATTATCTTTGACTTTTTTAGAGAAACTTTAGTCATCTGGAAGAGCTTTTATAAAAAAAATGTTGATGAAGAAATATCCTCAAGAGAAACTACAATAAAAGTCATGATCATGTAATCAGGGGAAATATTGGCAATCTAGGAAAACTGCATGTCGATGATCATGACCATGGGGATGCACTTGAAAGGGCTAAAGTGTGAGCAATCTAGAAAGCCAAAGAAAAGTGGGCTCAAAAAAGTGAAAATTCAAAATTTCTTAGAGTTATGAAATTTGAGAAAATGTATGCAGGAGCGGCAAAAATTGTTGACGTAGCATGTTGAGGTGGAAAGTCTATTTATGCATAGGCAGAAATTTTTTTCACCTTTGCATGTTGAGTTTGTGCAGTGGTGACAAAAATTGTTGCCTATGCACATGGGGTGAAAAACTTACGTAACGGTGGTGATTTTTTCCACCATTACACAGATGGCAAGGTATTGTGTAAGGCTAGTGAAAATCATTGCCTTTACATGAATTAACTTGGTCAATGGTATTTTTGAATTTTTTTAGGATTTCACCTAGAACGTCTATTTGAAGAAGGGATGAAGGAGGAAAAAAGAAAAATAAAACCTAAAAAGGAGAAAAAAAGGAAAAATAAACTTTTAAAGAAAAGAGAACAAACAAAAAATGAAAACCTAAAAACAAAGAGAGAAGAACACAAAACCTACTTGGTAAATCAAAATCTTACGCTTGAAGCTGATGAAATCACAATCCCACTCATTTTCATGATTGACTAGTTGTAGGGAGGGGGAGCAGACAACTCAAATCAATCAAAATGAGACACAAATCAGCATTTAAATGGTTTAAAACCAATGCGAACCACTCAGCACATGTGGTCATAAATGTCGCATGCAAAAACTAAGATCATACAAGGGTGGTGAAAATTGTTGCTCTTGCATATATAAGTGAAATGTGCAAGGGTGGCCAAAATCACTGCTCCTACATAAAAGGGCCCAAAAAATGCAAAGGTAGTGATTTTTATCACTCTTGCATGGAGAAGAAATGGACAAAGGATGTAAGGGTAGAAAAAATCACTGCCTTTACACAGAACAAAATAACATGCAATAGCGATAATTTATGCCAACTTTGCATGTAAAAAACAAAATTAACTCCTTGAAATTGATCAAATTCTGATGTTCTGATCACATTAAGACTGTAACGAGTTTAATGTTTTTTGAAAAATTGTGATGAGGGAATGTTATGAACTTTTCAAGGATGTTAGTCAACTACACTCGAGATCAAGAGAAACTCATCTTGAATGATGAACTTAGAGTATGTTCATGAAATAGACAAGTTTCGAAGGGGTTGTCCCAAAAATGAGTGTGGCTTATTTTGGGAACAACAGATGGCTCCAGCTAGAGAAATTTTATCGATCAAACTTTGAAACAATTAAAGGGAGTAAAAATAAGTCTCTAAGTGCCTTCATCCATGCCATTGGGCCACAGAGTCAAGCTATCAAAAATAAAAAGACATGCAAAACTAAACAAAAATAAATAAAAATAAAAAACTATACAAATGTATAAATGAACTCATCTGATGCTTCAAAGATTGAAGTGTTTCAGATGTTTTCCACTGTGAGGTAGTGAGAATGGTGTTTCATCTTGATATTCTAGCAAGAAGTTATTTTCACCACAAGATTGATGAATGGTGAATGGACCTCTCCACAAGGAATCAAATTTTCAATACATTCCTTTTGGTTCTCTCCTCTTGTCCCACAACAAGGCTTGATCTCTAATCTAAAAATCATGAATCCTTGCTCTCTTATTGAAGAGATTTTTTACCTAATTTTGATGTGTAGTAATATGGTCCACTACCATAGTTCATTGCTCATCTAGTTCTATTAGGTACATGATCCTTTTATCAAAAGAATTTTTAAAAGTTTGATCTTCGACTGCCTTTGCCAACTTTAGTGATGGTAGTTCTAAGGTGATTGGTATCTCCACATTCAAACCATACAAAATTTGAAATGATGACATACCTATTGCCCTCTTGGGTGTAATGTTGTCTGCCCACAAAGCATCGAACAATGCTTTATGCCAAGTTCTTTGATTATCATCTACTAGTTTTTTGATAATAGTAACTAGATTCTTAATACTTGATTTTGTTTGACCATTTCCATGTAGATAATAGTCAAAAGAGTGGGAAAGAATAATCCCATAATTGTAGCAAAACTTAGTAACCTCATGAGAAGAGAAATAAGTAGCATTGTCTATTACAATCTTAGTTGGGACTCCAAATCATGAAATAATATTTTCTTTAAGGAAATTACATACCACTTCTGAAGTAGCATGCTTGATTCTGCTTGGCCATTTCTTGTCATGCTTATCAAATAACTTCTCAAGAGAAACCAAACCTTTTGGAATTTTATTCCCCTTGAGTTAAAGGAACTCTTCACCAGTTTTTAAATCTATTTCAGGAACTAATTCCCATGGTGGAGATTCGCTACCTTCAAAATAAAGCTCCTCAAAGCTGTCCATCTTTTCTAGAAAAAAATGATTTGATTATCACCATTAAACACCTACCAATGGTTGGAATTATCAGGTACACTTTGTCAAAAGACTATCTCAATAGTGTACTTATTCCCTTTGAAATCTTTATGGGGAACCATGAGGGTTATAGAGATAGTTAATAAATCTGAACGATCATTAAACTCTCTTGGCACTACAAAAATATTGAAAGCATCAAAATTTTCAATCCAATCTCATACAAGATTGTGATAATGTCACAATATTTTATTTTTAGTTTGATACATATTTCTTACCTAACAAACCACCAATTTAGCATCTCCCTGGGCATGAAAAATCGTAACACCTTTAGCATTGTTAGGGTGTGGAGCTAAAAGCTTCACCAAGGAGCAAACTAAAATAGGTTTGGGTCTACACAGACGTCGGCGTCAGTCAGGAGCGACCGACGTCGGCCAGTAGCAGTTGCAAAGGCACCGACATCGGCAATAGGGTCGGCCGATGACGGTCACAGGCGAACAGGTAGGAACTGACGTCGGTTACCTGTGTGTCCAGAAAGTGATTTCCGTGGACAGAAGCGAGTGTTTGCATGATGAGTTTGAGTTGTAGTCTCAAGCTCGCATCTCTATTATTAGCAATATTATTTTTAGAGCCCTTGTTGAAGAGGCTTAACTGTTTGTTGTAAGAGCATGCTCAAGTTTCCTATTTCTATATGTAGGAAAGATCTTCTTAGCTTAGGGTAGTATGAGAAGTGTGTAGAACTGTAATAGTAGAACATTGTGAATGTTTGAAGGACAGTACAGAGTTGCATCAATCCAGGTTGTTGGATTTGAGTGTACTTGAGAGAGAGCTCTTGAGGAATAGAGATCTAGTGAGAGATCTTGTGTGCATCTGAGAGAGGTGTGGAAGAACGAAGTTTCTTCATTGTATTCCTATTGTAAAGAGTTTTAATACAAGTTTTCAGGGTGTTTTCTTGTATATCTTGTTCTATGCTATTTATCATTTCAGTTACTTATCTATCAGATTTATTTCCATGTTTATTGCTTTCACAAGTGTAATCTATTGTTGGTTTGATCCCCCAATAAGTGGTATCAGAGCCTTGGTTACAGGTTACAGATTACAGGTTGCTCACAGGTGTTTCTGTAGGAATTTCTGTTTGAGTGGGAAAAGCAATGGCAGAAGAAAGTAAGTTGAGAATGGAAAAGTTTAATGGCAAGAACTACCAACATTGGAGAATGCAGATAGAGGACTATCTGTATCAGAAAGATCTCTACTTACCGTTAGGTGGGATAGCAAAGAAGCCCAAGGACATGGAGGATGAAGAATGGGAAGTTCTTGACAGAAAGGCTCTTGGGTCTATAAGACTGAGTCTGGCCTCCACTGTGATATCTAATTTGTCACAGGCAAAAACAACGATAGAGTTGATGACTACGTTAGCAAATATGTATGAAAAACCCTCAGCTTCAAATAAGGTATATCTTATGAAGCAGTTATTTAATTTGCATATGAATGAAGGTGGATCTATTTCTACTCATCTGAATGATTTCAATGGAATTGTTAATCAGTTAAGTTCTGTCAATATTGTATTTGAAGATGAAATAAAAGCTCTTTTGATATTATGTTCTTTGCCTGAAAGCTGGCATGGCTTAGTAATGGCAGTTTCTAATACTGCATCTGCATCAAATATTTTGAAAGTAGAGGATGTTGTTAGTGTTATCTTGAATGAGAAAATACACAGGAAAAGCATAGAAGAGACATCTGGGAACGCTTTAAATTTTGAGAGCAGGGGAAGGCAAAAAGAAAAGAGCAAGAGGAGATCAAGATCTAAGTCTAAGGTGAGAGGAAGATCCAAATCCAGGAATGGCAGGAAGCCACAATGCTGGAACTGTGAAAAGATGGGGCACATAAGCAGAGATTGATGGTCAAAGCCTAAGGAGGACAACCAGCACGAAGGAAAGGAAGAAGCCAAGGTTGCAGGTATTGCACAAGATGCTTTAATTTTCTCTTTGCATAATAACATAGAATCTTGGGTATTAGATTCTGGTGCATCTTTCCATGCTACCCCTAACAGAGAGTATTTCAGTGACTATATCCATGGAGATTTTGGAATAGTGTACTTAGGGGATGATGAGCCTTGTAAGATTACTGGCAAAGGTAAAGTGCAGCTGAAGATGCAGAATGGCAACACATGGGTGTTGAGAGATGTGATGCATGTTCCTACTTTGAAGAGAAATTTGATTTCTGCAGGTAAGCTAGTTGATGAGGGTTGTACAGTAACTCTCACAGTAGATTCTTGGAAGGTGACCAAGGGTGCACTAGTTATGGCCAGAGGTAAGAGAGAAGGTACTCTCTATTTGTGTAATTGTGTTACTAACAAATCTCCTTCAATTTTATCTACTTCAGATGTGGATTGTAAATTGTGGCACTCAAGGCTTGGCCACATGAGTGAGAAGGGGATGTCAATTCTTAAGTCTAAAGGTATGCTTTTAGATTTGAAAAGTATGGATCTAGAATTTTGTGAGCATTGTGTATTTGGAAAATAGAAAAGGGTTAGTTTTCTCAAGACCGGGTCTACTAAGAAAAGGCAAAAGTTGCAGCTTGTTCACACAGACGTGTGGGGACCGGCTCAGGTAGCCTCTATTGGCGGATCACGGTACTATGTTACATTCATAGATGACGCCACAAGAAAGGTATGGATCTACTGTATTAAAAAGAAATCTGATGTTTTTGAGACTTTTAAGTTTTGGAAGGCTATGGTTGAGAATGAAACAGGCAGAAAATTAAAGTGCTTAAGATCTGATAATGGCGGTGAGTTCTGCAGTCTTAAGTTCAAATTGTATTGTTATACACACGGAATCTGTAGGCAAAGGATGGTTCCAAGGACACCTCAGCAGAATGGTATTGCTGAAAGGATGAACAGAACTATCATGGAGCGTGTAAGATGTATGAGATTTCATGCAGGGTTGCCCTTAGAGTTTTGGGCAGAAGCAGTTGACACCGCAGTGTACCTGATTAATAGAGGACCCTCTACAGCTCTGGATGGTGGAATTCTAGAAGAGGCATGGACAGGTAAAAAGGTAGATCTCTCATATCTCAAAGTCTTTGGTAGTGAAGCCTTTGTGCATATAGATAAGGAAAATAGAAAGAAGCTTGATCCTAAGTCTATGAAGTGCACGTTTATAGGCTATGGCTCAGATGATTTTGGTTTTAGATTTTGGAATCTAGGAACTAACAAGGTAATCAGGAGTCATGATGTTGTTTTCAATGAAAGAGTGATGTACAGTGATCAGATAAGGAAGCTGGATCAATCTGGGCAGAGCAATGGTGAATTGGACGAAGTTATGGTCCAAAATGAGCTCGCGGGAAAAAGAAATAATCACTTACAGGAAAACACAGAGACCGACGTCGGCAGGGTAGGAACCGGCATCGACAGTACAGAAACTGATGTCGGTCATACAGAGACCGACGTCGGTAGACCAGGCACCGATGTCGGCCAAGAAGAACCGGCGTCGGCCAATAACAGGTCTGCAGGTGGCTGAGGTTGGTCACTGTCAGAAAATTTGGGTGGACAGCGTGTTGAGAACGAGTCCAAGACACCCATCAGGAGGTCTGAAAGGGTAAGTAAGCCTCCAATTAGATATTCTCCTTCCTTATATTATTTATTGCTAACTGATGGTGGAGAACCAGAGAGTTTTGAAGAAGCATTACAGGTGGAGTCCAGGAGTAAGTGGGAGCGTGGCATGGTTGAGGAGATGGAGTCCTTAAGAGAGAACCAAACATGGGATTTGGTTGAATTGCCAGCTGGTAAGAGAACACTGAAGAACAGATGGACCTACAGGTTGAAGAAAAGTGAGGATGGACAGATGTGATATAAGGCCAGATTAGTGGTAAAAGGATTTGCACAAAAGCCAGGTATTGACTTTGGTGAGATTTTTTCTCCAGTTGTTAAAATGACTTCAATAAGGGTTGTATTGTCTTTGGTTGCTTTTGAGGATTTGCATCTTGAGCAGCTAGATGTTAAGACAGTGTTTCTTCATGGAGATTTGGATGAGGAAATCTATATGGAACAGCCAGAAGGATTTGAGGTCAAGGGTAAGGAGAAGTTTGTGTGCAGGTTGAAGAAAAGCTTGTATGGCCTCAAGCAAGCTCCAAGGCAATGGTACTTGAAATTTGACAGGTTTATGACTGAGCATGGCTATAGTAGGTGTCAATCAGACCATTGTGTATATTTCAAGAGATTTGATAACGGTAGATATATTATTCTATTGTTGTATGTAGATGACATGCTGGTTGCAGGGTCTCACATGCAGGATATCTCTGAGCTTAAGGAAAAGTTAGCTCAAACGTTTGCTATGAAGGATTTGGGAGCAGCTAAGAAAATCCTTGGCATGAGCATTAGGAGAGATAGAAAAAATCACAGGTTGATATTGTCTCAAGAAGATTATGTGAACAAGGTGTTGGAGAGGTTTAATATGCAAGATGTAAAACCGGTAAGTACACCTATGGCTGGACATTTTAAGTTAAGTAAATAACAATGTCCCAATTCACATGATGAGGTAGAGTACATGAGTAAGGTTCCATATTCTTCCGCAGTAGGGAGTTTGATGTATGCAATGGTGTGTACTAGACCAGATATTGCCCAAGCAGTGGGAGTAGTAAGCAAGTATATGGCCAATCTAGGTAAGGAACATTGGAAGGTAGTTCAATGGATCCTTAGATATCTGAGAGGAACCAGCAGCAAGCATTTGTGCTATGGAGGTTCAGATACTTCTCTACATGGCTATGTAGATTCAGATATGGCAGGGGATTTGGATGGCAGGAGGAGCACCACAGGTTATGTTTTTATTGTAGGTGGAACGGCAGTTAGTTGGATATCTAAGTTACAGAAGGTTGTTGCCTTGTCAACTACAGAAGCAGAGTATATTGCAGCCACAGAAGCTAGCAAGGAGATGATATGGATGACATGGTTCATGGAAGAGCTTGGAAGGGAGCATGAGAGTTGCAGATTGTATAGTGACAGTCAGAGTGCAATCCATTTGGCCAAGAACTCAGCCTTTCATTCAAGAACCAAGCACATACAGCTAAGGTGCCACTTCATACGGCAGGTATTGGAAGATGGTGAGTTGAAGCTGGAGAAGATCCATACAGACAAGAATCCTGTTGATATGCTAACAAAGCCGGTTACGAAGGAGAAGTTGAATCTTCATTCAACTTCTATTGGTCTTCATGATTAAGTTGAAGATGGAGGAGCTAGAAGATGTTGCTGTACAAGTTGGTGCAGCTGGTTTATCTCCAAGTGGGAGATTATTAGGGTGTGGAGCTAAAAGCTTCACCAAGGAGCATACTAAAATAGGTTCGGGTCTACACAGACGCTAGCGTCAGTTAGGAGCGACCGACGTCGGTCAGTAGCAGTTGCAGAGGCGCTGACGTTGGCAATAGGGTCAGCCGATGACGGTCACAGGCGAATAGGCAGGAACTAACATCGGTTACCTGTGTGTCCAGAAAGCGATTTCCGTGGACAAAAGCGAGTGTTTACATGATGAGTTTGAGTTGTAGTCTCAAGCTCACGTCTCTATTATTAGCAATATTATTTTTAGAGCCCTTATTGAAGAGGCTTAACTGTTTGTTGTAAGAGCATGCTCAAGTTTCCTATTTCTATATGTAGGAAAGATCTTCTTAGCTTAGGGTAGTATGAGAAGTGTGTAGAACTATAATAGTAGAACATTGTGAATGTTTGAAGGACAGTACAGAGTTATATCAATCCAGGTTGTTGGATTTGAGTGTACTTGAGAGAGAGCTCTTGAGGAATAGAGATCTAGTGAGAGATCTTGTGTGCATCTGAGAGAGGTGTGGAAGAACGAAGTTTCTTCATTGTATTCCTATTGTAAAGAGTTTCAATACAAGTTTTCAGGGTGTTTTCTTGTATATCTTGTTCTGTGCTATTTATCATTTCAGTTACTTATCTATCTGATTTATTTCCATGTTTATTGCTTTCACAAGTGTAATCTATTGTTGGTTTGATCCCCCAACAAGCATGAGTAGCTTTCATTCTAAGCAACAAAGATTCATACTCAGTGGTCTTATTGGTATTTTTAAACTGCAACTTATATGAATAAGGAAAATTTTCTTCTTGAGGGGATATCATAACAATTCTAGCTCTAGAACTAGTAGAAGAGCAACTACCATCAAATTCTAAAATCCAAATATCATTAGAATTTGATCTTCTTAAAGATTTCTCTTTGTTGGTAAGGGAAGATTCATTTTTTCTTGAACTTTGCTCTAACAATTCTTTTGATTTTCTATTTGAATTTTTTGAATTATCACCTAAATAACTTTCATCTGATGAGCTAAAAGCATCTTCAGTGGTCAAAAAATAACTACCTATTCCTGATGATTCAAATAAAATTTGAGCTTCAAGGTCTGATGTTTGGGTGATAATATATTTTAACTCTTCCTCAAGAAGCAAATTTTGCATGATACCTTTAACAACTATCCTTACTTTAGACATATCTATATTTAACTCTCCACCTATGTCTTTGTAAAAATTACGTTTGAGCAGAATGTCGTAGGAGGCTGGAACATCGGCCACAAAGATTGTCATTTTAATCTTTTTATCTGGAAAAGCCACAAACACAAATTGGGCATCTTTGATTTGACCTAAGAATGGTACTTTCTTATTTTTCATGGAGAAATATCTCTCAAAATTCTTAGTTAAGGTAAGACCAAGAGAGTCTGCTACCTTGGTGGGCATAACATTATCAGAGGCTCCAGAGTCTATTATACAATTGCTCAACTTATGACCATTTATCAAAAGAGAAACATAGAAAGGTTCTATTTTTCTAGGGGTAACAAGAAGAGTAGTGAAAAGATTATTTTGGGTGGATTTATTCTTTAAGAGATCATGAGTCACCTTTAGAAAATATTGTCCTATAGGGATAGTTTTGTTTTTGATGTATTAGCCAACCTATCAAACTATTCAGGATTGGCTCACAAGTACTCAACTTCAATCATTTGAATTTTGGTCTTCCTAGCATGATCAATTATGTCAAATAACTAAAATGAACTAGAAATAGAGGAAGGAAGTCCACCATCCTAGTCTTTATTTTGTGTGGCACTAGTCTAAGAAATAGAAGCAGAAGGTACAAGATGGTTTGAGGTACTTACTTTCTTATTGGTCAGTGGGTCTTTTGATTAGAAAGGTAGTGAAGTCCCCCATTTAGCAATTGAGATTACTAGCTAAGGTTCTTCTCCTACTTTTCTCTTATTAGCATGTTGAGTTGACTAATTTTAGGACCTAATAAAGATATCATATGATCCATCAAACACTTCTCCTTTTTTCCTAGCTTCATCTTGGTAATTCAGAAAACCAATGTTGGAATCGCTAGCTAATTCTTCTTCTCCTTCTATAAAGAGATTAGCATCATCTTCTTGGTCCAACTCAAGTTGGAAAGAAAGATCATGTTCATCTTCATGATAACCAACTACTGAGTTGACTGGTACTATTTCAACGGCAAGCTTCCCTTGTGTGGGAGGAAAATGATTAGATTGCCCTTGATTTTTCACAACATTGCCTTGATATGAATGGTTGAGAAATGTCTTCCTTGGTATATTCTGATAAGGAGGAGTAGACATACCTTGGGACATTTGTATTTTTAGAGCTAGTAATTCATTTGCCAAATTTTGCACCATAGGATCAGTGGTGCTTGTGGAAGAACTTTCAACAGATGAGGAAAATTTATTTTTATTAGAATCTTTTCTAATCTTACTTGCTAGGATAAGATCATTTTCAACTTCAATAGCTAAAATATGAGCTACAAAAATATCTAGATGGCCAGCCTACCTTAATAGTAAATTCACTTCGAGAAGTTGAGAATTGATGAAGAAGCACTTAAGATTTTGTGGTGTTGGCTAAGTAATGGTAGGGATCTTGTTCTTTAGCTTATTGAATTTAGCAATGAAGTCTTACAAAGGCTCATGAGGCTCCTTCTTCATTTACGTAAGTTGAGCCAACAAGGCATGTACATATTTTTTAGGTTTGAACCTAGACTCAAACTTAGCCTTGAGAGTGTTTGAGTCATTTATAGTCTGAGCTTGAAGATGATAAAACCAATCTGTGGTAGCACCTTGCAAAGTTTTTACAAATAGTCTCACCACTATATCTTCATATTCAACACCTATCACACCACATGCTATGCGTAAAGTAGCAATGTATTCATCAAGATGAACTTTTCCATCAATATATAATTTAGGAAAATTCTTTATTGAACTATGAGATAGTTCATGTAAAGGTGGGGTTAGATTGAGAGGGCCAAAAGTGTTGCCCCAAGAGCCTTGGGCTGCCATGATGTGATGATTACAAGGAGGGATAACAAACCTATGTGGGGTAAGTATAGACAAAACTCTACTAGCACTAAAACTAGAAGCTTCACCTGGTATTAGAGATCTGACGTTGGTAAGAAGAAAACTCCTAGTTCACTGAAGGCAAGATGGTGCAGGAAAAATCTCAAAATTGTTTTATTGCACCAACTCAAATATAGGATCAACAATACCTTGAGCTCTCTAACTCTGCATATATGGTGGATCTTCTAGAGTGTAAAATGAAAAAAAATTAAAAATGTTTTAATTTGAAGCTTGAAGCTTTAAAGTGCACATTTGTATCCCCAGCAGAGTCACCAAAAACTATTGAAGGCAAAATGGGTATATTAGCCACAGCATAATGAGATAAATCTCTCCTCTCAGCAAGGGTAGGTTCCCTATAAACTATATTATAAACTAATCTAACTAAATATTTAACTCAGGGGTGACATCATACCATCCATTTCTCTTTTTTTAGAAATGATGTTCATAAAACAAAAGGAAAAATTTTTGGGTAGTAACTAAATCCACGAGAAACTCATGAAATCACAAAGTCTTTCATTGCTTCCCTTACTAATTTATAACTTATGTAATAGTAGAATGAGGTACAGCCCAAAGTCTCCACTAAAAACTAATATTTTATCATCAACTAATTGAAGGCAAAATGGGTATATTAGCCATAGCATAATGAGATAAATCTCTCCTCTCAGCAAGGGTAGGTTCCCTATAAACTATATTATAAACTAATCTAACTAAATATTTAACTCAGGGGTGAGATCATACCATCCATTTCTCTTTTTTTAGAAATGATGTTCATAAAACAAAAGGAAAACTTTTTGGGTAGTAACTAAATCCACGAGAAACTCATGAAATCACAAAGTCTTTCATTGCTTCCCTTACTAATTTATAACTTATATAATAGTAGAATGAGGTACATCCCAAAGTCTCCACTGAAAACTACAATAGAGTATAAGATCACAAAGGATAAAATTAGTTCAAAGCCTTTCCAATACCCTTCTTACTAAAATACACAAAAAACACAAAATAAAGGAAATTATAGTGGCACAAAGTCTCCATAATTAATTTTAGAACATATTCCAGATTATTTCCACTCATTTTACTTATTTGATCAAATAGATTAGATAGTATTTAGGAAAAAGACATAAGAACAATTTCCTAAACAACACAAGTTATTCCAATACAAAGTTTGAAAAGTCATCCACTTTCTCATTCATCTAAGAAAATATGATTTACAATTTGAGCTCAAAGTCTCAAAAGGCATCTCAATTTTGGTAGAGTTTTTGCTTTCAATCACCAAAAAAATTATTATTACAAAAGAGGCTCTCTTTATTTATAGGGAGAGGCCTTGAGGATTTAGAAAAGACTTAAATATTTTGACCTAGTCAAAGATAAGAGTCTTTATTGACTTTGGAATTTCCATATTTTTACATGTAATTACACATGACAAAAATACATATGCAAATGTCCAAAGAGTTACAAAAGTGCATTTGAAAAATAGAAAATAAAGTAAGTAAGAACAGTTTCAATCTCTATCCCCAGTCTTCTTTATATGAGCATCCTACATGGTGATAGCTACCTGCATCCTGATATTATCTAAGTAACAATGTTCTTGAAAATTACCTTAGCTCTGACTATGACATATTTTACTACTGTAACTAATTTTGCATGATTATTTAACCTAGTTTTTAGATTATCCAGAGTTAATTGATTGTCCAAAATGTTATCCACAGAGGCTACTAAAAATACTTTCTCCTCAAATTCTTTTTGGAACATACCTTCAAATTCTTGAATCATTTCTTCTGCTAAAATGAATTGGTTTTCTTGAGAGGTAAGTTTGCAAGGCATCTCCTCTAACTTACGCAACAAATTGATATCACTTTGTTCACTGAGGTCTCTTAAAGATTCGAGGTCACTGATCAATTATTTAATCACCCAACTCTTATATATCAATGTTTCTCTAGTTTCAGTGTAAGAGTCTCTATCAGCAATGATGCCAATTAATATTAGAGTGCTCATTTTTAGCTTCTTCATATCCATCCACTTGTCAAAATATCTTTCTATGCTTTCAAAATCCTAAGAAATGATATTGATAAGATCATCTAATTTTGCTCTTATTTTCCTCATTTTACCTATCTTCTCAAATAATTCTGTGAGCAAGGAAATTCTTTGTGTATGCATCTTGTCCAAGTACTCTTCAAGTAATTTTCCCTTGAGATAGGTCCTTTCTACTTTCTAAATCATGGGGTCTTCTATGGAGATAGCCTTTGGAGTTACTGTTTCTAAAGTGAAAGTAATTCTCCTTATCACTACAGTCAATTGTTTTACCATTGCTTTATAATGATCCTTCATCTCTTTCTCTCTATCAAATTTCTAAATCAAAATGTCCATGGCTGATTGCAAATCACTCTTAGCACTTTCATGAGTTATCTTACCTAACTCAACTCAAGAGATATAGTAGTCACTTATATCAAAATTTTCAAGAGTTACATCCTGTGGAGGTTTTTCTATTTCTAAAAATTTGTGCCCCTTATCCCCAATCATCTTTGAAAGAATCTTTGACTTCTTGGGAGACTTGACTTTTACTAGCACCATTTTATTGAAATCAAAGTCATCTAGAGAGATGGCCTATTTTTTACTTTTGGGTGTATAAGCTGATAACCAAGGTGGGAGTACAGAAGTACTTACATTAAGATCAATCTCCATTATTGGCATTACTAGAGTTGCACTTGCTTAGGTGGTGGAAACAATAGGTGGAGTATTAGTAAAAATTGCACCTTCTATGGAATGATTGAAAGTAGAACTATCTTTGATATTAAAAAATGGAGATGACAAACTAGGAATTGACTATGAGGAATGAAGAATATCTCCAAAACTGCCTTGAGGGTCATCAAAAAATTATTTTGGAAGGAGAGGCTACTCCAAAAGAGGGAACACTAATTGGAGAAATAGGTGGAGTTACAATAGGTGTGCTAGGCGGGGAAGAAGAAATTCCTATTTTTGGCTGCACATTCTCTCACAGAGTTTGAATTTTCTTTTCCTATTGATTTGTGGGCCTATCATCAGTCTCCATTTGTTCCATTATTAATTTTTCAGTGCTTTACTTCTCAATCTCCATATCTATTGTTTCTGGCTCTTTTTCTATAACTTTTGACTTCTTCATCACGAAGATGATCTTAGGTTTATGTGGACTTGAAGAAGAAGGAACATCACTTCTATTCTTCAGCCTATTTACCACTTTTCTTCTTGTTTCTTCTTGAAATTTAGTTTCTAAACTTGTGATGAACTCTTTCAAAGTGATTCCCTTATTTTTTAACCAATCATTGGTGTTTGCTAATATTAGTTCAAATCTTTTCCTTAAGGAAGTCAACTCCTTTTGTGACCATTAGATTAGGGGAAGAGGGACATTGGTGATTTTTCCAACATGGTATTTATTATTTATCATATCTCCATCATCCACTAGATTTTTAGGGATATCATCGAGTCCCAGATATTCTATCTACTCAAGAGACAATCTATTGTAGTCCATTTTTCTAACATCTTTTGCCATCCTCAAATCTACCCAAACATCTTCGATCATAGGCTCATGAAACTAAGTTTTCCTCTTGATTATATCCTTTACACCCTTGTAATCAAAATTTTGTCTCCTTTTGAAATTTTTCATGGTTACGAGCTGCATTTCAGTTTCCATAACTCTAACTTTTCTAGTGGTCAACACAGAAAACTTGCCAATTTCAATCAGGAACCTGAAACCAAGTTTCTTGAGTTCCATCTACTTATTATGTATGATATTTATTTGCCTACATAGCTCCATCAAGACCAATTTTTTTGAAGGGAATATTGGAAGCATATAAGGATGACCTTGGAAAAATCCAATCCACAAGTAAGAAAAAGAAGGAAATTGCAAGAACATACATCCAAAGTCATTGAAAACTATCCAGGCTTCATCTGTCACTCTTTTTTATTTTAATTGAGGATCAAAGAGACACAAAAATACTATAAATAAAGCATCATTTACTCTCCTAAAATGATGAATATAACACTTTAATGTCAATTGAGAGTAATATTGATACACTGGGGTTACTCTCCTATTTGATGTTAAACTTGGAAAGGTTCTCATCGAAGCTACAATATACACTAGGTATGAAGTCATATAGAATTTGGAGGTAATGGATAACTTCATCAATAGCTTGTGTAGAGCATTGTTGATTTGTTCTCCCCAAAAAATAACTTATTTGCCTCAGAGAACTATCTTAATGAAGGGGTACATCCATTCATGAAACTGTGAGGAAGAAGGTAAACCTCTTACCCTGCTGAGAAGAGTGATCAGGTCATCAACTTCTTCTATAAAGTCACTTCTTAGAAAGCTCCATGGTTATCTTGACAAATTCACCCTTGAAGTCTTGATCCATTTATTATTGATTACTTTCTTTGTTCTTTCAGGATCTTTATCATATTCTCCTTGTGCTTCAAAAAAATCAAGCTTTAATACTTCAATAGTAGGGGGACACATGAACACTTTGTCAATGAACTCAGGGTCCAATCTAATCACCACATTACCACCAACATCTAACATAGCCCTGGTATCCTTATTATAGAACTGAGCACACTAAAGAACAAATTATGTATTATGAGTTTCTATAGGGAAAGAAGATACCAGATGAATATTACTCTCGATTATCTTCTTCATTTCATGGCTGAGATTGCTTGATTTAGTTCTTTCTATGAACTCAACCATATTCACGTGACCAATCTCTGTATATCTAATGTTGTTGACATTAGAAGTAATTGAAGTTATTGGAAAAACACATTGATACTTTTCCTTTATTGTCTTCAATTGTTTTAGATAAACCTCAGTCATCTAGAAGAGCTTTTGTAAAAAAGACGTCGATGAAGAAAGATCCTTAATAGAAACTTAAATAAAAGTCATGATCATGCAATCAGGGGAAATATTAGTAATCGAGAAAAACTACATGTTGATGATCACAACCATGGGGATGTGCTTGAAAGGGCTAAAGTGCGAGCAAGCTAGAAATCCAAAGGAAAGTGGGCTTAGAAAAGCAAAAATTCAAAACTTTCCAGAGTTAGAAATTTTAAGAAAATATATGCAGGGGTGACCAAAATTACCGATGTAGCATGTTGAGGTGGAAATTCCATTTATACATAGGCGATAATTTTTGCCACCTTTGCATGTTGAGTTTGTGTAGTGGCAGCAAAAAATTTTACCTGTGCATATGGGGTGAAAAAATTACGTAAGGATGGCAATTTTTTCCACCATTACATGGATGGCAAGGTATTGTGTAAGGCTAGTGAAAATCACCACCTTTACATGAATTAAATCAGTTGATGGTATTTTTGGATTTTTTTAGGCTTTCGTCTAGAACGTCTCTTCGGGGAAGGGAGGGAGGAGGAAAAAAGAAAAAAAAAACCTAAAAAGGAAAAAAAAAAAAAAAAAAAAAAGGGAAAACCAAAATTTTAAAGAAAAGAGAATAAACAAAAAATGAAAACCTAGAAACAAAGAGAGAAGAAAGCAAAACCTACCTGGTAAATCAAAATCCTACGCTTGAAGCTGGTAAAATTGCAATCCCACTCATTTGCATGGTCGACTAGTTGTAGGGAGGGGGAATAGACAACTCAAATCAATCAAAATGAGACACAAATCAGCATTTAAATGGTTCAAAACCAATGCCAACCACTCAACACATGCAGTCATAAATGCCATGCATGAAAACCAAGAGCATGCAAGGGTGGCAAAAATTTCCACTCTTGCATATAGAATTGAAATGTGCAAGGGTGGAAAAAATTGCCGCTCTTGAATAAAAGGTCTCAAAAAATGCAAGGGTGGAAATTTTTGCCACTCCTACATGGAGGATAAATGGACAAAGGATGTAAGGGTGGAAAAAATCACCGCCTTTACATAGAACAAAAAACAACATGCAATAATGGCAATTTATACCGACCTTGCATGTAAAAAGCAAAAGTAACTCCTTGAAATTGATTGAATTTTGACATTCTATTCACATCAAGACTGTAATGAGTTTCATGTTTTTTGAAAAATCGTGATGAGGGAATGTTGTGAACTTTTCAAGGATGTTAGTCAACTATGTTCGAGATCAAAAGAAACTCGTCTCAAACGATGAACTTAGATTATGTTCATGAAACAGACAAGTTTCATAGGGGTTATCCCAAAAATGAGCATGGTTGATTTTAGGAACAATAGACCCCATAAAGGACATTATTTTTTTATAAATGATGGTTTAAGGGACTCCAAATCTATTAATCAAACCTTCATAGAAATCTAGAACATTGGACTTATTTACTTCCTTCAATGCTACTGCTTTTGTCCATCTAGTGAAATAATGTGGCAGTTAATAACTATTTATGACCTGAGCTTGAAGGGGGGTTAATGAGATTAATAATTCCAATCCCCATTGGAAAAATGGATACTCCACTACAATTGGTTGGAGAGGTAAGGCTACAAGTTTCACCTTTCCAACAAACATAGCACATTATCTACATTTCTTAACCCATGCATGATAATCACCAAATATGCTTAGCTAATAATACCCACCTCTCAAGATATTGTGGGCTCTGATCCTTGCTAAATAATGCCCTCCACCATGTCTATCATGGAACTCTTCAAGTATTCTTTCTATTTGATGTGTCTCAATGCATCTTAACAACATGTCATTGATATGTTTCTTGAACAAAACACCATCAACAAGAAGAAATGGATTGGATTACAATCTAAAATATCTTATTTTTTAAGGAGTTAGGTGAGAGGGATAAAAAATCTTAGAAATATCTTACCAAATCATGATACCATCTATAAGGTGAGTTAGGACCATCTAAAACTTCTTCATTATTTGACACCATAACCACCTCATTGGCTTCTTATAAGTCTTTGGCTAGATGCTCACAAATTCCTTTGCCTCTATTTAGCTTTGTGACTTTGATCTCCAAATCGTACTCCATTACCTTTGTTATCCAACTAGATTTTTTCTCATTTATGTCCTTATTCAAGAGAAACTCCTTAACACTTAGATGTGAAACTAATCGGTGTATCTTATTTTAATACAAGTATCTAAATTTCTTGATAGACCTTATGATTGAAAGTATGTGTTTTTCAACAAAAGAGTACCTTGTTTCATACTCCTCCAAGCCTTGACTAAAGAAGGATATTGGTTGATCCAAATTCTCATGATTGTGTTTCATAAAAATTTCTAAAATGGTGGAAATATTATCATAGGTATATAGAATGAATTCCTTTGATAAATCTAGGTTCATGAGCATAGGAGCACTAGCCATGGCTTTCTTAATTTCTTCAAAACTCCTTACTCCTTCCTTGGACCAGCTAAATCTTTAATTCTTCTTTAGCATGGCTATAAGTGGCTTAGCTAAAGTGTAAAAATCTAAGATGTATCTTCTAATAAAATTGATCTCCCCTAAGAAACATTGCAAATATCTTTTGTGTTTAATAAAGGAAAGTGCAATATTTGAAGCTATTCTTTCAAGATCTATGATTAAACCATGCTTTTAAACTATATATCCAAGGACATTACTTCCATGAATTGATAAGTCACACTTTTTGGGGTTCAAGGATAACCTAAACTGGCTACACCTTTCAAACACTTGTTGAAGGTGAACTATGTGCTAACTTTCATCCTTGGAGAACATTGTTACATCATCCAAATAGACCAGCACAAATTTATTAAGAAGACCCTAGAATTCCATATCCATGGCTCTCTGAAAATTTGATCCATCATTAGATAGACTAAAGGTCATCTTTCTATATGCAAATGTCCCCCACTTTGTTGTGAAGGCTATCTTAAATTGGTCTTCTTCCTTGACCAAAATCTAGTTGTAACCACTATAGCCATCCAACAAGGAGAACCTTTTTGAACTAGAAACCAACTATAAAATATGTTCCACATATAGAAGTGGATAGTGGTATTTAAGGGAAGACTTATTCAAGTCATGGAAGTCAACACATAGTCTAATTTATCTATTATTTTTCCATATTGGGCCAAGGTTTGCCACCCATGTTGAGTGCTTAATTGGAAATATAATATTTGATCAATGAAATTAAGAAGTTCATCTCTCATCAAAGGCTCAAGTTTAGGATTAATAGGCCTTTATCTTTGTCTTTCTAGCTTAGTCGCATCTTCTAACTCAATGGTGTGTTGAGCTAGACTTGGGTCAAATCCCTTGAGATAACTATATTTCCATGCAAATACATTAGTAAAACTTTCACATAACTCAATGAAAGCTTCCTTTTTTGAATAAGTGCATACCTTATCCAATTTTAGGTTCTTACCAGGTATAACTTTCACATTGGCATAGTGTTCTTATTTTGTTGAAAAAGATGAATTTTCTTTCCTTAGCTCATTATCACCACTGGATATGTTTTCAAGTGTGACCAATCCCTTAGGTAACTTATTTTCTTTTAGTTGCACAATCTTATCACCATACTATTGCAAGTACTTTGATTGATTTGAGAAAAACTCAACCTCACATTACAAGAATCTAAAAATCTAGATATCATATTAAAACACTTGCCAATTATCATTATTATCTAGGATAGAAGGCCTTATAATAACCTTAATGTGTGATTGGACCTTTTCATTTCTTACATCAACTGAGACACTAGATTGTGCCCCAATGGTAGCCAAGCTATCTACATGTTTGTTCTCATTTCTTGGTATTTCTTGAATTTTGAAAGCCTAAAATTATTTAATAAATTTTCATACCCTGTGCTTATAATATTTAGTAAATGTTTTTTTGCATACATTAATACCTCTCACTTGGTGAACTACAAGTTCACTATCACCAAAGAATTATAAGGTGTTGACTTTCATCTTCCTAGCCCACTATAAACCATGAACTAATGCCTCATATTCTACAACAATATTTTAAAAACAAAATTAAAACTTAATATATGATAAGTACCTTTGATTTTTTGGAGAAATCAACATCATTCCATCCCCAGTACCATGTTTATTCTTTGATCTATCAAAGTATAATTACCGAATACCATCAATATACTCATTCTTCATCAAGGCTAGAATTTGTGCATATTTTTCATGGAGGCAATAAAAACCAAGTCTTTATTCTTTAATTAGTTTATAAGGATCATATTAATGTGAGATAGAGGTCCACTCATCAAGGACCAAATTTGGGATCCCATCTTAAAGTGATTCAGACTCCTTTACACTAGTTTCTAAGATCTCATCAGAGATGACACAATTAGTGTTTACAACACATGGCATATATGGCTCCAAATAGAACCATGAAATAGGTTCAAAATGTATGGTTTCCTTGGTACCATACCTATTCCTAAACATGAAATCTATCCAATCAATTGATAGGTATCCTCTAATCTTTGGGGTAAAGTCCCTTGATAGACGCATGGTAAAATAGGGAGGTAAGTCCACCACATCTACATCCTACTAAATGGTAACATTGGGGCAATCATGTAGTGTCAAATTTAGATCTTTAATTATTCCTAATATATTTTTTATTAACCAATCTATTTATAATACTCCTTTACTATTTGGTTTATAGATAAGACCAAGATTATTTATAATTTTCTTAGGTATGATAATGTTACTAGCTCCACTATCCACCATACAGTTATGAACTAAACAGTCACCAACTATCAAAAAGAGGTAAAACGGAGGATTTTTATTTGATTTTACATTGGTTTATTCCACTTGTTCCATTTTATGTTCCTATTTATCTTGTTACTTGGTTGGCTGGTTTGAGTTAGCTAAGATGACACCTTATTTTTCAACTAATTTTGGAGACACCCTAAGAGCTGAAAGCTTTTAGATGAGCATATCCTTTTTTCCTAGAATAGCAATGGAATCCCACATGTTAATTCTAACATTGGATTTCTTCATCTAATCCTCTATACTGAATAAGGCTCCATTAACCTTTGGTTGCATTTTTTGAGCCACTGGTTAATCATGGAGTAGAGGTATTTGAAGGACCTTTTCAGCCTCTAAATTTTGATTTTTTTGTGCTATAGGGGAAATAGGTTGATCCTTGATACTCTTTAGAACAACCATAGGATTAATTGAATCATTATTCACATATTAAGCTTTTTCAACAACTTTTCTCTTAGCTCTAGTCAAAGCTATAACTTGACCACTTATGTTGCTAGTCTCACTGATTTGATTGAATACAACATGATCATCTATTTTCCAATTCACATGAATGGCATCAAGCTACCCTTGAACTTGTACTAAATTTGTCTTTTGATACTGAACTCCTTGAAGATAAAACTCATCTTATGTCATTTGTGGCATAATAATGTTCTATAATACCAACATTTGGTCATAAGTATCATTGGGATTAAATGGCTACCAGCTTTTACATTAAGTTATTTTGAGGAGGTGTGGGAACAATCTCTTAAACTTATTAGTACATTAGGGTTAAGATTTGTATATGGTTTAGCTTGGGTTATGGCTTCTTATGATTGATAGGGTGCTCTATTTTCTCTAAATCCTTGATAAGGAAGCTTTTAATCTTTGAAAGGCTGATAAGAGGTATGATTTTGTTGTTGATAAGACCTACCCTGGTATTGTTATCTTTTGAGTTGAACTATTTCATTTCCAAAAGATTACAATGAACTTTTCAAATCTCCAATCTCACTAGCCTGATTAGAAGGAGCTAAAACTTGGGCTTTAAGAGATAAGATAGGAATTAAAAGTGGGATTTAAGGAACTTGAGGTGGTGGGATACATTTTAACTCTAGGAATATGTGCATTGGGGACCTTGGGGAAAGCTTAACAACTTGTATCAAGATATTTTCTACTCTTATTGTAACATCATAGGCATTTGTCAAGGTATTACCACCCATAGATTATATCATCACACTAATATCAAAATTAAAGGCTTTAAAATAGTACAAGAAGGCATATTCTATGGATGGTCAAATCACTACAAGAATCCTAGTCCATATCTTTTAGAATCGGAGGTTAAAATTAGACATGAGCTCATGGAGAGCTCTCTGAATGGTAGTCAATTACTTAACTAATGATAGGTGATAAAATTTATCTTCAAACTCCTGACTAAGGCTGCACCTAACTCATCCTAGGTAGCAATGGAATTCAAAGGAAGATTTTTATACCACTACAATGCCTTTCCTTTGAAAGAAGTAGTAATTAATCTGATATCCATATTATCTTGAATAATATTGTGAATGAAGCAAAGGTTGGTAACGTCTTGGATGTTCTCAATAGCAGTTGTTTGATGTTTTCTTGAGAAAAATGGGATATTCTTAAGGATAAACATAGGAATGTCATCAAAATGGGCCAAATTCAATGGACTACCTCTATTGAATGGGATGAACACTTGATTCTTAATAGCCATTTGGGTAGTGGGTATTATATTTCTTAAGATAATAGGATGACTAGGAGATGAATATTGATTTTGGAGATATGGTCTTGTCATATTAAATCTTTCTTTCTTGTATGAAATAGAAGGCAACACATTGAATTCAAGGGGAATAACTTTACTAGCTAACCTTTTAGTAACCTTTGGCATGAGAATGTTATCTGGAAACATGAAGAATATTTAGCTTCTAATGATTATGGATGTCTTCTATTACTACAGATGCTTTTTCTTAGCTCTAAATTTTAGTTATCCCAAGTTAGTGGGTCCCACTAGGCATGCCAAAACTATTGGCATCCTAGCTTGTACCCTAGCTAAGAAGGAGATTATTCAAGTTCTCTTGCTCAAACCAAGTCCAACATGGGATTGACCCTAAGTTCTGGGTCACATAATCTTTTTTATGACCTCCAAATAAGTCCAGCTTCCTTTTGGGGCTATCACCTGTACTAAACCTAAAATAGATTTTTGTTGGGAAAGGGGAAAGAGATTGATAATAATGCACAAAAACATTTAAAAATGAGGTGATGCACCAAATGTTTTGATCCTTATACTTATACAAGACACACTATAAGACACTTTCAAGATTGATAAACATCACTTCATTTACACTTTGATCAACTTCCACATAAGTATTTCACAGAAAGGTATGGACTCATTATTGACTTGGTATGGGAGGGTAGTTGTCCACTGCCAAACTGGACAACAAACTATATATGCACTTAGAATGACCTGTGAGAACTACCAAAACACTTCATGAAAGTGAGAAAACTCAGATAGAGGCAAGGAAAACATATATTCACTTAACCAAATTAATGAACTCTTGAAACACACTTCAATTCAGCTTGTAAATGGAGGAATTCAATCTTTTTATTGCATCATATAGGTATTACAATACAAATCTTGGTAGAATCTAGTCATGCCAAAGAGAAGGGATGCTTTTCAAGGCTTAAAATCCTATATTTATAGAAGAATGGGATGAGAGAGATGGGGATCATGTATAGAAGGATAGAGAAGGGAGCATAATGAGCAAGATTTCTAATCATTCTAGAGTTGATACCATTAGAAAATATCATAATGCCTAAGATTACTTCAAAAGGTGGAAATAACAACTATATTAGTCCCTTTTAAACTATTTTTATCCTACATTGATGCTCCTTACATTTACAATAGCAGGATCTAGTCATTTGAAATTTGAATCCCAGTGTTAAAGTAGTTATAATAACTAGATCAATCTGTTGTGATCTTTTTTTGGTGTGGATTGTTCCCTACTAGTTCAATTTTGGTGTGTAAGAGTGGATAAAAGGGTCATAATCATGAATTTGGCTTTCATGATGAACCAATCAAAACTAACATGTCTACCTCTATGGCTTCCCTTTGTAATATTTACTCTGGTTCAACCTCGACCATATTTTATCTCTATTTAAAGTCTCAAGGCTTTGAATTTTGGTATTAGCCCTTGATATTGATATGGGTTTATAAAAATGTGCCACCTAGTAACTCTTCATTTTTTCTCAATATCCTACTAAATCTTTGATCCTATATGCATCATCAATCTCCTTGGTCTAATTAAATACATGTCATTGATCTCCTTCTGTTTGATCAAATGTGTACTATTAATCTATTAAGTCACTATGATCATGACATTTATCATCCCTTCATTTGATCTCAATATCCTGACTTTTTGAATTGATGCTTGCCATTGATCTACTTTGATACAATAGATCATGCACTATTGATCATCTTGGACCCACTAGAATTTTTAGTCATTGCACATTATTAGATCTCAACTTGAGCTCTTGTAATCTTGACACTTTTTAGTGACACATTCAATCTAAGGATACATTGAAATTTTGACTATGATTTTACCATTGATTTTGATTGTATGATTTAACATGCTCTATTAGATCTTCCAGACCCACTAACATCATTGATCACTTGCTTGTCATTATATCTTGACTCGAGCTTCCATGATTTAGACACTTATTAGCTATGTGTTCATCCTTGGAATATTTAAATCCATATAGTTATTTGTCATAGCTTTAACTTGGCATCCATGTGTATCTCCCACTCTACTAGTTCATCTTTGAGTGTTTATATCTTGAGATAGAAACCTCATCAAGATACAAAATTTTTAGA
Source organism: Torreya grandis (assembly GCA_037957365.1). NCBI lineage: Eukaryota > Viridiplantae > Streptophyta > Pinopsida > Cupressales > Taxaceae > Torreya > Torreya grandis. The sequence continues at coordinate 780,818 of JARHVA010003641.1, forward strand.
GCATGATTTAGGCATGAAGATCTTAATGTCTATGTGATATTTTAGCCTAAGAGGATTTCTAAGCATACTTATAAAATTCACAATCGAGTTGACCAGACTATTTATTCATGATGTTTGAGATGGTTTGGCTCTTCAAAGATTACTTTTGCCATTTTTTTATCATTTATGGATTAGGGACTTTACTTAACTTCTCTATCTAGGTATAACCTTGGTATGTGAGCCAAAATTAGACAATAATAACCATGTCACAATGAAGATATTTGTGTTATTTGTAAGACCTATATATTAGTATGAGATGTAGTAACAAATATAATCTATCTAAATTTTGATAAATAACAAAGAAAGATATCACCATGTAAAATTAGTTGAATCACAATACACTAAATATAGGACATGATGTTGGTGGAAATACCCCCTCAAAATGTGGGTAACTTGTATGAAGCCTAGTATCATGTAACCTATGAATCCACATAGAAATTAATTGAGAAATACCATGAAAATCATTTTTAAATCATGGATATTAAAACCTCTAACATAGATTAATATGTAACTGTATATAAATAAATGTTTAAATTGTGAATTTTTCAATGTTTTTAAATTTTTGTAAATATGATATTATACCCCTTGATAGAAAATATGTATAAATCACATATATATTATGATGACATAATGTGATAATATTTAAAATTATGTGTATAACCCATCAATTGTAATAATTCAAGTTACACATGTAGAATAAACCCCAAAGATAATAGCAAAATCACATGATATAGATTAATGTGTGGCATGTCTCATAAATGAATATATCCTAAGATATGGATGATTTTGTACATGGAAATTACCACATTTCCCTCAATGTATAATAACTTAATGGTGGAAATATATCATAGTAAATATACCATGAATAATGGCCTATCATGAAATATTTGAGAATTTATATAAGTAATGTAGACCCATAAGTGAAAAGGTAAAATTGAATATGTACATAAGATATGTCAATAGGGACCATGCATAGTTTTAAATCCCCCATACTAAAAGATGATATAATATATAAATCATGGTATCACACACTCATTATATGAAGATATAATAAATGATGGGTATCATGCCCCCATAGGAAAATATGATATGATCAATAATAAAAAAATATGTGTATGATAATCCCATACTCAAAGATATAATTGGTAAAGCACAAATGAATACATGTTTTTTCTAATTGATATATATAAGAAAAATAAAGTAGCACAATAAAGCATAGGGATGTATATGATAAAGAGAAGAGCAAGGCTCAAAAACTAGAATAATAAAATGTGGAAGATTCTAAGAAACTAATGGTTTCTCTCAAAACTTAATGTAGTTTGTGACTAAATGTCCAGATAGATATGATATACTAATATGATCAATAATTAAATGATCAAGGCCAATTAAACATAACATGGACCACAAAATAAGCAACTTAACTAGTATCAATGAAAATTTAAAACAAGTACCATTATGAAATCAAGAAGATAGTAGAATATTAATCATTAATAAGAATCCACATCCAAGGCACAACATATAGAAGAATAGATCTATGTACAGTATTATAGTATAATAATGATGAATTGATGAGGCCCAAATCTTAGTCATGGAAATATGTATGGTATGATACTAATGTGTAATATATAGACAAATATTGATCCCAATACAAGTTATATAAAATTTATACATTCAATGTAAGAGTGTTATGAAAATAAATTCATTTATATGTCCATGTAAATAATTAATATATTATTTAACCCTAAATTTGAATTTTTGATATAAGGGTACATTACAGTTAGGAATATAGAAATGCATAATCAAAAGGGTGAAAAAATATATATAGTAGGCTATTTAATTTACAAACTCATATAAATAATATTTTGAATTTATAATACTAAGATATGCCAAAAATAGAAAGTACATATATTAATTGATATTACAATAAATTGAAAACAAAAGTGTTAATTAGTTCACTGTGCATGAGTAGATATGTGTTGAAATATTATAGAAGTGGACTAGATCACAATTCTATAATAGTCATCAGATTCTATAATTTTGCATTTTGTGGCCTCAAACACTTGCATCAAATATGGGCAATTACATTGATGTTGGTATCTAACCTGGATGTAGGTGTCTAATACTAAATAGTGATTTGATCTGGATACAACCACTTATATCCTTATAGGTTTTTTATTTCATTTATCCTAGTGTGTTCATATTGTGTGCACAGGTTGTGGTGCTTTGTCAAATTATCAAACCTAGCTTCCCCACCCTTAGAGTGACTGTGGGAAAAATGGGTTAGTGGACACATAGTTTTGATCTTCCCTAACAAACCCTCCATCAATGGACATTATCTACATAGAAAATACTCTGTATAGGGCCTAAAAATTACATATTTATCCCCTAGGTTTTGTCTTGTGTGTATATGAGGATGCAATGTGTGATAAGCAAGCACATAAAGTGACCTACCTAGTAACTTGAAAAATATGACTCATGAGATGTTCCTTCAGTACTTTAGACTTATGAGGATATTTATCTTATGTTTGACATGGAAATAAAGATGAATAAGGCACATTTTCTCACTCAAATTCTTGATTGAGTGATCTTAGTATGTTACCTTTGAGTTCCTAGTATTTTATAGGTCTTTTCCAAGTGTATAATAAATGAGGGTTGATCTTGTATATTTACCAATCACTTTTGAAAATATCTCTCACTAAATCACTTAGACTGAGCTTTAGGATATGTTTCATTTTTAAATTGGATAAGTTTTTAGCACTAGACACATAGTTTGAAAAGGGACACTTTCATCGATGTAGGCCTCTGACTAGGACTAAGTGTTTGGGAAGCTAAAATATAAGTACATGTCTAAAACTAGTAGAGAAAAATAATTATCATTTTTATAGCATTTTTCATATTATAGAAGTCTTGGCCATTATATTAACAGTGGTTATACTAAGAGATAATAAATTTAGGCACAAGAGATACTGAATGTGATCTTTTTGATAGTTTGAAGGTCTTAGAATTAAAGGGTGCAACCATGGTAGGTATTTTATAAATGTACAATACTGAGGTGATATATAATTCAAATTTAGTGTATACATATATGTATATTATATATGAAATAAAATTTAAGATGCATAATATATGTAAAGTGGATCAATATAATAATAAGATAAAAAGCTAGTAAAAATGTTGACATGTAATAATTTCTACTATAAAAAATGAGACTAAAATAATATATATTAAATATCCTACATCTCATGTAATAAATTATACCATGAGAATCACATGTGGAAACATGAATTTATAAAAACCTATAAGATAGATATAATAGACATGATATGCATAGTATTACTAAGAGAAAGACCCCAAAAAATATTTGTCTTTCATGAATATTTATATATTTTTTAGTTTTTGTATTTCTTTTGTATTTTAATATTACTTTCCAACAAGAATTTATGTATAATTATGTAGAAATGAAGCACTATATGTATGTATTACTTGTGTAAAAATTTATAATAATGTGTGCTTTATGTAAAGCATCATAGTCAAGAAATGTATAGATATGACAAACTAACTATTAAAACAAGCATGCAATAACTAAATCAACCTTAGATCATAAATAATAGGATCTCTAGAAATGATGATGCATAAATTTGATGATTGCTTCAAATAATCAAGATTCAAAAATCCATATATTTCATATATATAGTGTAATGTTAATTATATGCGTAGACACCCAAACTTGATACAAGCTTATATTTAATGTTATGTATTGTAAATTTTTACATATAAACTATTGATGATGAATAAGGTATCTATTGGCATATTTCCACTTGGGTCTTCTCTATTGTAGTTCTTTCATTCATCAATTTATTATTCATCCTTCCATTTTGTCACAAGGATCCCAAATTTTGGTCTCTTTTATTTCTGGGCAAGTATGTTATTTATAGATACGAAACGTCATGTGGGGTTTTCTATAAGGGTTAGACTTTTTCAAGAGAAATTTATAGATTGAATCTTGATGTTATCTGTTGGGTCTTATTTGGAGTTAGATTTTGAATGCCAATAGGTCATCAAATTTATAATCAAAACCTCAAAAAATATAATGTTAATCTAAGGCATTAAGGATGACACTACTCACTCTCATATTTTTGTGTTCTATCTATATTTTTTTTGGAGATATATTTAAGGTTTTAAAAGGTTGAATTCACATTTACATGCTTGTGCCCAAGGTAAAATAAGAGAAAGAACATCTAGATTTTCATTCATGATTTCACACATACACAAAAGTGGGAGAACTACATTTAATTTTGAGCCCACTTTGAAGTATTGGAAATGTAGTGTGGTGCTTAGTCATTCAATGGAGATTGATTAAGGTTAGTTCAACTCAATTATTCACCCAACACCCTTATTTGATATCAATTTGGTTCATTTGTAGGAAACTAGGGTTTTGAATTGTGGGTACTTGATGTGGTGTTATGGATCTAAAATTGCATCAACAACCTTAATTAATACAGGCACAGGTGGTGAAACAGTCAATTTTTTATCATAGTCAATACAAATAAGTCCATGGTAGACATAATTTATTGGTTTTTGTTACTATCCAAGTATAGTGTTTATGCAAGATAAATAAGATATATCTATAACTTATCCTACTCAATAATATCCAATCTCAAATAAGGTAATCAACTAACAACCTACTTAGCAATACTTTGTTATATTAGGTTCATGACCAATTATGGATATGTTAAACCTAAGGGATCTTTTACTACACAATAGCAAAGGAGAAGTTTCCAAGGCCTTTAGCTAAATTTCATCATGTAATAACCTTATCTAGGTCTTATAATGCAATAACTATAAATTAGCTAATCTATTAAACTAACATACAAGCTAATATAATAAATAAACATATAAGTTAATCTAGTGTTCACCAATGTTTGTGGCACAAATGCGAAAGATGATAAAAAAGCAAAGATAATTTTATTCAAGATAAAATAGTAGTAATCTAAGAAAGGAGAGATATAATTCAATCCATTAGTTATATAACATCTACTTAACCAAAAATCTAAAGGGCTAGGAGTATACTTACCTTGTTAAAGTTAACTTGTCAAGCCTCAATATCTCCCTTGACCAATGGTGCTTTGTAAGAGGTTTTTGTGGCTTGTAAAGATCATAAGGATAGATCATCTCTAGGTTAAAAGACTTCTCCTATCCATCCAAGACCTCCACAATACAAGTGTTACTACTCCAAGGTAAAAATTGAAGCAATGGAGCCTCCATATGATAGTTTAAGTAGATTTATGATTTTTAATGATGTATAATTGAATTATCCTCTCTTTAGAAATGAAGTTGAGGGGGTATTTATAGCCAAGGATTGACCATAAACCCACTCAAGACTTTTGTTGACAAGGTCAACTAAGTCAACCTTGTTTTATGGGAAGTGAAGGCATTAGGCCTTAAACTAGGTCATCTTAGGTTGATAAAGATCTGTAACATGTGTTAAATTCCTAACAATGTCAACTAGGTCAATGTAGTAGTAAAAATTATTAAAATGAGTACTTTCTTAGGTAGGGGCTATTTTGGATGTTGAATTGCTTAGGGGAGTGTATAAGCAAGTTTTTATTACTTAGGTAATTGGATAAGGATAGATTTTAGTGGTTTTAGGTAATGGTCTTGGGGCATACAATTATACAAAGCACTAGAGGTCTACCAACCCCCTTCCTAGTGCACCCTTTAATGCATTCACTTAGAGAGATTGAGACTCGATAGGTTCCTGTAAGAGAGAAAGCATCATTAAATGATAAAGTTTAAAAATATTATGTATATATATACCCCACTCAAAGCTCATCATATCTCACATAGTCGTAACATAAGATGGTGCTTTGATAAAGAATATAACAACACACAATGTTGAGCTTAATAAATTATAGTAAATAGTGGAAAATAAATGAAAGTAAATAATTGAAAAATACATACTTTCACTTACCTTATATAATAAAAGTTGTGTGAGAAGCAAATAGAGGCATCTAAAATATAGAACATTAGGTGAACCTAAAAATAAGATAAAATTCAAAAGTGTTAAAAAATATGATTTAAGTATATAAAAATTCTATATGTTCTTAAGATTCCATAAATTTTTATGATTTTGAAAAAGAGTTTGTAGAAACATATTTGTGATTATAATAATAAATTTTTTGGTAAATAATTGATAGCTAAAAAATTGTAAATTTGAAATATAAATAGGATTTTTAACTATTCATTTGTAACTTTACTATTTTGAGAAAACCAAAGCTCTATGTGATCAAAAAGAGTGAAGATAGAGACTATGGCATGGATACGAGGAGTATGAGGTGAAAACATAGCAACGATTGTTATCATGATCTAGGTATGGAATGTAATAAATTTTAAATTTTTGTCAATTTTAATTGAAAAATGAGGTAGATTAAAAAATAAGTGTGGGGCCAAATCCATGTAGTGTAATTTGCCCCAGAAAATTTAGGATATACTAGGAAGTAAGATGTTCAATGGGTAGGGAGATGAAAGGGTCATTAATGCCTAAGGCATTAATGACAAATAAGTGAAAAAACACCACAATAATTGAACAAGGTCATCTAGGTCAACTTAGTTAGAAATGAATAGGTTAATAAGGGTGCACTATTACGTAACAATGGGCCAATGTAGTTTGTCAATAGATGGTTGACTATGTATAGTCAAGTTTATCTAGTCTGATATTGTTTAAGGGGATGACTATATATTCTAACAATGAATTATTGTTTATAGGTGGCTAATGTAGCTTAAAGGAGTGGCCAACTTTGTTTGAATTCGTAGATGTAGTAGAATTAATTGGTTGTCATAGTATCTAGTGGCCTACATAGTTATTTTAGGTGGTTGACTTTGTATGAAGTGACTGATGTAGATTTATTTATAATAGTGGATGGCATAGTTAAAATACCTTATTGACTTAGTATAGAATTATTATGTGCCCGACATAGTTTAATGGTGGATTTAGTATAATAGTTAATTTTTGGATGACATAGTTATATGGTCGATGTAGTTTAAAATGTAAATAAAATGTCATGATAGGTTGACAAAGTATTAAATTATTATGTATCATTAAATTTTGATGTTGTAACTTGATTATTATCTTCTATGGAGAACTAATACATGTTTTGGTGTTTGATATTTTGTAGAGGTGATGGAGGCTCTAGAATTTAGTGTATGTAGTGTGGTTACCTAATTTATTAGAGAGCCTAATAGTCAATGATTGTGCTCACTTGATGTCATTGAGCTTCAGAGGGATCATGTAGATGTATCATATCCCATTGAGTTTTGACTTAGTTGGCATATTCTTAGGAGCATGGGAGTGACTAACCAACACTTTCAGATGAGTGGTAGATGGGGATACTATTGAGGTGGGTATCACCCTAGAGGATGTCCTTGTTATTCTAGGACTTCTTATTGTAGGCACTCCTATGTTTTATGATACCCATAACATGGATCTAAAGAGACAAGCCCTAGCCCTATGGCTGACAAGTTCAAAGAGGTATTTTGATGTTTTATGAGTGTGTCTATTTTTTGTTTATGTATCGATCATTATAGATATTTATAAATCCATTCTTGGCCTTGTGATAGCTCATGTGATTTGTCAAAATTCAGATTCCAAGATGCCACTATATGTTGTCACCTTATGTTGATATATACTAGAGTAGGGTACTATGTAAAACCTAGTGTTAGTTATGTTGGTATAGTTAGTACATGATATGTATAGTATTCTTTCTCATATTTAGATGACTATGGGCCCCGTGATCTTACTTAATAGTTATATTTATGAGAGATTTAATATATATTGACTAGCTAGATTGTCCCATGTTATATATGATAGTTTTCCTCGTGTCTTGAGATGATAATAAGACTATGTATTATGGGTTATACCTCATATCCCAGCATTGTAGACTATGACATGAGGAGATATATATATATACACATGGGATCTAATGTATGTTTAGTTTTGTGTGTTGTAGATATTATAAAGTAGGATTTTATATGGTTTACAATAGTGCAAGCAACACATCATGATATTTTGGATGATGTGTTACTACATAATGATACTATCGATATGTTTGATCCTATTATTCCCTCTTGCCTAGTGTATGTTAGTTGGTTTCAATTGATTAGTGAGGCAGTGTAAGAGCTACAAAGATGAGGATAAATATCATAGTTACCACTAGGATTGGGTGATGGGAAGCTATGGGCCTAGCATATAGTGGCCAAGGAGTGACCTACCCATATGGTGACATATAGAGAGTTAGGACATGTTCAGGCCCATGTAGCCAATCTACAGGAACAAATATAGGTCTTAAATTCATGCACATAGTCACTGTATCATACTATTTAGAGGGGATAGTCCCAAACATAAATGGGTAGTGTGGCCCATCCACCATATGCATAGGGTGTACCACAACCATGGTGTTGTTATTACATTATGCTCATTACATGCTATATTATATGAAACATTCTATCCATTGATATAATGATCTTATTTATTTATTATGACTTATGGATGTTATATATGCATTTATTTTCTATTTAGCACGTGTTTAATTTTTGATATATGTTATAATAAAATGTATGATGTATTTTATTTTCTTTTCTAGCAATTGTGAACAAATGTGTGGTTAAAAATAATGATAAGAAAAGGAATGCAAAGATGTAAAAGTGTAATGTATATTAAATCTCATGTAAAAATAAAAATGTAAAACATACAAAATCATGTTGGGAAGCATGTAAAACATAAAATAAAGGAATTTGTAAAATGCACTAAGTCTGATGTGAAAATCATGTAAGATAAAAGTAAATAAAAATATATAGCACACATTAAATCAAGTTGAGAAGCATGTAATACATAAGTGAATTAAACATGATAAAATGTAACACATAATACATACTAAATAATTTGGGGAGTGTGTAAAACATAAATAATTTAAAAATAATAAAATACAATGTAAAACACACTAAATCAAGTTGAGAAACATGTAAAATGTAATAAAATGAGATATAAGTAAAAATAATGTCAAAATCAATGAGTATAGTTATTTTTGTGACTAATCATGATATGAAGTTTTGAGTGTACTTTGTGAGGAAACCATATTTCTATCCAAGGTATTACATTCTAATTCACAAAGGGTAAACAAATGAGGTAAGTGTTAATAATGGGAAATAGTTTATGTATGATAAGAGGATGTTTGTGAGGAAGCCCTAGTCCTATCCAAGGTCTTACATTGAAAAATCATAGAGGAAAACCAAAAAAATAATATTCATCAAGGAGGAATGCTGGGAATGTTGTAATGAAATATGGAATGGATAATGTGTGACATAGGTGTTTATTATAAATCTTAGTAGGCATGAGACATACCATGTAAATAGGTAAATGCTAAAAATTTAGTGGATGTCAAATTGAAAAGATATTTGTTTGTAATAAACACAAAACTTTGTGGGAAAATAAGTGTAGTAATAATATCATATTATGAAGTTTATATATACATAAAAATTAAAATGGATGTACCTTCCCATAATGTGTTCCCCATTCCTCAAGACCCCTTATAAAACCATCAGTATATTGTGAATATTGGTTACTTGTGTGAGAAAGTAGGTAGCACTAAAGAGAATTTTGAGATCTCCTATCCTAATCTACTAGCCTACTACACTCTAATGGACTTCAACTCTATCATGAGGCCAACTATGGAGTTTGATCTTTGACTAGGAATAAGAGATGTGCTAAGATATGAATCACATATTTTGGTGTGATTTTAACTTTTGAATGTTTATTTTTTCCTTTTATCATTTCTTTTTGTTTAAAATGATTTTGATTTTAAATTTTTATGGATTTTTGTATTCATCTTCCATATGGAATTGGAATAACCAAACATGAGTGAGAAAAGTGACAAATACAAATAAGTTATAGGCTTTGGTTATAGGATACACAATACCGAGAGATTTTGTCATGTTACTAAATAATTAGGCTTGCTTATAAACTAGTATATGATATCAATACTAACCACATGTGTGCTTATTATAAATGGAAAATAATGGGGAAAATGGATATCGAATAGATCTATGTATATAGTGATATAATGATAAATATGTTTTTTAGTTGATCATATGGTAAAGATAGGATATTAAAGGGGTATGAATTTATAACCATGTCACAATAATAAGATAAAATGACATAACAATCATAAGAGAGAAGTCCAATTAAAGAGAATAGGAGATAAATAAATGATAATGAATTTAATCCATGAAACATGAAATTAAGCCATGAAAAAGAGATTGATCCATGAAGATGAAATTAACCCATAAGACATTTTTAAATGATAAGTGAAACATAAAATCTATATATGTTCATAAATTAAATATAAGTCATGTAGTAATGTAATGAAAATGTGATAAAATACCATTAAGTGTTCATAAATAATGAGAAATCTCATGGAAAATGTCATCCATAACATCCAATATGTCCCTATGTAGCTAAATTCTAACATTAATTACAGTCTCATCAAAATTCATAAAAAGTCATGAAAAGACTTACTAATGTATCATCTTTATAGACAAGGTATATATGATAGAAGAATAATGATTCTCATGAGGCATCTCCTACATGGGATACTCAATGCATGGAACTGATGTCAAAGAATGATGAATATCCTCAAATTTTTGGGGAGATGTAGGTTATGCAGAAGGTCATACCTTTGTCCATGAATGTCTTGGAGAATAAGGATGAATCGATGAAGGTGTAAGCCATGAAAAGTCATGAAAGTGTTGTTGAAGCACTCAACATCTATTTGTATGGGTGTAGTATATTAATTATAAAGACAATAAACTTTCCCATATTTAGGGATGTATTATAGCAATATCTGAGGAAGTGGTAGGCTCTTGTTTGTAGGCTATGCCTTCTCTAGATGAAATGTATCAATGCATTACTGAAGCTCTTGGTAATGAGTATAATAATGATTACATATATCACGAAATTAACAAGTACATCTAGAAGTATATGATGAAGGTTGGATATTTGTAATAGAAGTATAACTTGAGGCTTATTATTGTTAATGTGCATGATAATCCTTGGCCCAATGACTCAAAATTTATGAATCTCATATTATGTCTTATTTTCCCATCATGTTGGTAGAGTATCAAGCCTAGGAAAAGGTATTACTCCATCACCAATATGATGATAACTTAGAATAATATAATGTCTAGCCTAGGCCACATCATGATATGAGCTTATAGTAGGTTGACATAATGTATCTAACATCTTTGGTGGAAGTAAGATGGAAGGGTCATGATATCTAGTGAAATTATAATGTCCTATCATAGTATGGTCCATAAGAATATTCTAAAGAGGCTCAATAAAAAATAGAGGATTAGTGTGTGTGTTCTCTATCTCAGACTTGTGAACATCAGAATAACTAATAGTAGTAACTATAGAAGGAGAAGTAATTATATGAATAGAACTAAAAGAATAGTATAAAGAAGAATGGTATTTAAGTATCTTGACATTTTTATCTTTATAAAATCTAGTTAAAAAGGGATCATCTAATAAATACCCGTCATCTTAATCAGAAGTATGAAGATCAATAGTACATGCATCAATGATTTTATCAGTTGAAGAGCTATGATGGATGGAGTTTTTTTATTTTTATAAGAGTGACCAAAATCTTATCTAATGGTTTTTGATGAGATTAAAGTTGTATAGGAGGTAATTTATCAATTATCTTAGGAGAGAGATTAGAAATTTTGATTCTTAAACCAATCTCATCTAGTTTATCATCATCTAAATCTAAATGATTAAGTGGTATGTTTCCTATAAATTTAGGATGACTATTTTAACCTCTAGTAGAATTAATAATATAATTAAAATGTTTTGATAGGGTAGGTATTTTAAAAACACCTCTTTTTGGAATTGTTTAAAATTCCAAGGATTGGTATCTTCTTGAATCTTGTAAATAACATTATTATAAGGAAACTTCACACATTGGCATGTTGATGAGGTATATAGTGTGTCTAAGGTCAAATAAGTAAAATGTTATAATAAAGTGGAAACTTAAATATCATGACTTTGAAATGCACTATGATAAGGGGAACCGTGATAAGGATCCCAACACAATCTAAAGGAATATTTTGTCTTATATCATATCCTTGACATGTACTTTGAGTATATTTGAGATTACATTTAAAGTATCCAAATGTTTTAATAAAATCAATGGAATCCACGTAAGTGCCTAAACCTTCATCAATAAATGCATGTTTAACTTGAATATCTCTTATTTGGATGCTAATAAACAATGTAAGATCATCTGTATGAAGCAATATCTAATAGCGAATCATTGAAGAGATAGGGAATTTGAATGAAAGAGAGGTATCTATTATTTTATTAACATGGATAGCCATTTATTCACACTACTAAAGGATGGTATCTTCAAATCTCGATAAAGTACCTTCTTGCCCCATAGGTGGGGGATGAGGGACGTTCATTTCAAATAAGTGTTGCATTAGATGACTATGATGACAATGAGAAGCTTTCATGAGTTCTAAGAAAGGGATTTGAGATGGTGGATGTGAAAGTTTAGCTACCGTATCCCATTCATCATATCCTATTAGAATTTTATCAGATAAGAGCACATCGTGTTGCAATAAATCCTTTAAAGGTGTAGTGGAAGTACATCAAAATTGATGTTAATAAGGTATGTTTGTTTTAGATTTTTTTAATGTGGGTTAACTAATTGTATTTTTTTGTGTTTTTTTAGATTATGTGGTTGAATCATTGGTTATTTCTTGTGTTTGAGATAAATAAGAACCAATGATAGAAGGTTTCAAAATTTTCAATTGAGGTGTTTTAGTTGAAAGGGGAGTCAATAGTATGTGAGGTAGTCTATTTGAATTATTAGATCTGACACTTTTGGGTTTGATAAATTTGTTAAAATCAATTCCACATGCCCCAATTTCATGATATGGGATATGTAAGAGTCATGAACAATGTGAAACTTTTATAAATTTTTATGGTTAGAGGTTGGATAATGATTGATATAGGAAATTAATCTCTTCGTATTATTCATGTTGACAACATTATCATCATTTATGTTATAATCCACCAAAATTTTCAAATTATTAGTGGTAGGAGGTTTGTTAGTGTTAGTTTTATAGTTCGGAAGAGGATCTTTGTAAATATATAAATGAGCATTTTCTAATTTTAAGGCGTCATGATTGGTTTTTATTTCGTGGGCCTTAGCATCATAAGATTGTTGATGTGTATATATGAGTGATTCATGATCAAAGTTAGGTCCAAGGAGATAATCCATAATAAAATTTCATAGTTGGTGATAAATTTTGTGAGAATGGTCCAAACTTGCATAAAACTAATAAAATTTATGGGGATCATACTGGTGTTTAGTAGGGTGATTAAGGTCAAGATCTCATGGGGAAAGTCATGGGAGATAATTTTGAATTTTTTCTAAGGAAAATGATTAATGTACATTTACATTATGTCAGATGATAATTGTTGGAAAGTGATAAGAAAGGATTAGGGTCCTATTTCAGATAATTTTAGCTTATATTTTGAGAAAGGAAGAAGGAGAAACTAGATATGAGTATGGTTGAAAAACATGTTTGATTATGCATGTATTGAATTAGATGATTGTGAAGAGATCTTTTTCGGCTTGGGAGGATGACCTACAAATAAGGCAGCAGTAAATCAAATGGTTGATTAGATAGATAGTTGGGTGGATTGCCTAGTGCTAGCTAGATCCCTGAAGTAAGAGCTTCATTGGAAGCTATCAATCCACAAATTTTAAACTATTAAGTTTAGAAAATAGAAGATAAATTACTTGTATTAATAATTAAAAGCTATTGAAATTAAATACAAGAAATGATTGATTAAAAAAATGATCAAAAATGACTATTATAACAATAAGCAGGTCAATACTAGTGTTAAATAGGTTGGGTATGGTTCACAAAATAAGTTCAGGGTCTATAAATAGGCAGACAAAAAAAATGGATTTGTTTAAGGGTAGGTGGATGAAAATAGCTTGCTATTTTTTTTGCAATAGTGGCCATTGGTGGTTGGTGTGATTGTTGGTGGTTATGGTGATCGTTGATAGTTGAGACAACCATCGATGGTTAGACAGACCATTAGTGGTCAAAGTGACCATCAGTGGTTACTATGTATTAGGTTTGGCTGTTGAAAGGTCAAATTGATAGGATCAAATAAGGAAATTATGGGAGATGGGTTTATGCTAAGCTAATTTCAAGATACAAACAAAGTAATTAAATAATGGAAATAAAATACTTAGCTTGTCAGAGGTTGGTTAGATGAATGATTGAGGTGATTGACTCACTGGTAGAGTTTGGCATGATTTTTGTAGAGTAACGATACTTGGCTAGCAATTGAGGGGTCATAATAAGTTATCTCTCTAATGTGGTGGCTACATTGCTAGAAGAACACCTATAAAAGAATCTCTAGATACTAAAGCTCTTGATAGTTATGGATGGATCCCTTTTCACCTCCTACTCCTCTCTTCTTATAGGTAAGGAAAGGGAGATGCAAAAAATTGTTAATAAGGGGTCAAACTTTCTATCTAATTTAAACTTTGTCATGCATAGACATTTACATGGATTAGGCATTTTAATTATAGAAAATCAAGTAGGATTTGAAGGGTGAGTTAAGCTAGTTTAGCCAATGGAACCTGACCTTTGATGGTTAGGTGATCATCGATGGTTAAGGTAACTATTAGTCATCGACGGCTAAGGTCAAATTGGGTTAAAAGGTGGGTCTGGTCATTAGGTCAAACTGACTTGGATTAGCCCTAGTTTAGGGTCAAGTGGCATAGGCTAGGCCCAAGGGGGTCTTGAGGTGATCCAGGGTAATTAAAACATTTGAAACTATCATGTACAAATTTTTGATCTCTATATTTTACCCTTTTTTGTTATGCAATTTGTATCAAGTTGTAAAACCAAAATGGATTACAAGATGAAGGTTTAATTGCCCTGATCATGGGAGGAGGTATTCCCCCTCAAACTGGGATTTGATGAGTTAAAATGGAATCAGGTGTGGGTTTGATGAGTTGGTAAGTTGATGAGAAAAAGAGTGAATTATAGGTGTGGAATTAAAGTGCAAATAAGTGCATAAAGTGTGATAAAAAGTATGATAGCCAAGGACACGCATAGACTAGGTTGTCATAGTTGGTAAAAATAAAGGTTGGTGTTAGAAGGATAAGTGACAAGTGGATCATGTGACCATATTTAGGCATGGTAGTTGGGTACACTCCTAAATGCAAGTCTCCTAGGTGATGTCAATGTTTTTATGGGTATATAAGGTAGGAAGTGCTCCCAATGAAAACACAAATTAGCTAGGTAAAGTCATGGGTATCCAAGGTAGGAAGTGCTCCTAAGAAGACACAAGTGGAGCTGGTATACATGAGGTAGTGTAAGTTCAAAAAGTGGTCAATCATGGCAATTTTTGTTATTGTATTCAAAAGGACTAGGTAAATGTTGTCACAAAATGCATGTCAGTGGGGCTGAAATGGACCAATGGCAAGGTGATCAGGCAGTTAAGGTGGTTAAAGAAGGTAGTCTCCATGGGTGGGTGCTTTATGAGGTTGGTTAAAAATATGTTTGCTTGAGGTAAGAGAAAAAAAGTGTGAATCACTTGATTGTCAATGGATAGGGGTTTAAGGAGCAGTTATTGATGATCACCCTAACTATCGATAGTCAAGGTGTAAACCCTAAAAGTGTGGTGGTCAAAAGTGAAGACACTTCTCTCATTTGTATATTTGTTATTATTGACTTGTGAGCTCTAGCTTTTATTTTTTTAGGTGAATCTGGTGATAATGATTATTGAGAAGGTTAATGATTGCTAAGTTAGATGTGTGGATTGAGTAGATCAATGAAGATATAGGGTAGGTGCAGACACAGATAAAGATGGGTAGCGGGTCCCCAGTTCCCTCCTCAATGATGGTAGAGGAATGAGGTAGGTGGCATCTTTAATTGGTAGAGTTATATTTTAAATTTGGTACTTATGTTATTTATTTGGTGGGAGGGTGTTGTGTTGTGCCCTAGGTATTAGGTTTTTTGGTTTGTTTGTTATAAATTTGATGTTAATTTAGTGTTTGATCAGGGGTAGATGACATAAGGGTGGGATATAGACCAAATTGAGGTTAATTCTTTGGGTTTTGGAGTTGTGATTAGATGTTGGGATGGATTAGGTTTAAGGTGTTCTATTTATAGAATACCCACATTGATTGTCAATGGTCAGTACTGACCATCGATGGTTGACATACATAAGGAGTTAGATGCCTAACAGCGGTCTTCATAACCATCATTGGTTGAGCTAATTAGTAAAATGTTTAGGTTAAGAGTTTAAAAGGGAGTATAGATAATGTTTGATAAGACTGCAAATGAGATAGGGTAAGCAATTGGTGTAGGAATCAAGTTTCAGCTATTGGTTGTAGGAGGTTGACAAATGGTCAAATGAGTAAAGTTGAGTAGGTGTAAAAGAGGGTGATATCGATTTTGGTAGTTATTGGTCTATTGATTTTGTTATTTGAAAGGATGGGGATTGGATCTCGATTAGGTTATAGGTAACATTTCATTTGGGTATAAGGTAAAAATAGGTTAGGGTAGGATAAATGAAGTAGATGTGAGATGGATGTTAGCATTTAAGTTTGCAAATGATAATAGTAATAGGAACTAAATGTGTCTTCTAACAAACCTTTTAGGTGTGAGAGTAGATCCAGATGTGGAACTAAGTACCTTACATCTTCATAGAGATCCATCAGGAGATGACCCCAGTAGATTGGGCACATATGGAGGAGGTCAAGCTTGGAACAATATGACACTACCAACATATGCCATGAGATGTGATGATGATCATGGCCCTCATCAAGAGATGGGATCTAGCCATAAACACCTTCCTACTACCCATTAGTGAGATGATTATCTTACTAGAGGATGTGCATAAGATCACATGGTTTCCCCTTTAGGGTGATTTGATATATCACATTGAGTGGGAGGAGCAAGAGGAGTTCTTGGACATAATATATGAAGATAACCATAATCATGTCAGGTGACATGTTGGAGGTTTTAGTTACTCTATGATTTATCAGAGGGTGAAGGGTAAGAGGAAACTGATGACCATGATGATGATAATTGTGAAATGTTTTTCCCTTCTAGATTTAAGTAGCAGTAGGTTTCCCTATCTACTGTTGGGGGTGTTGGGTGAGATGTTGTTAGGATGCATAATGTTTGGATGGGTACCTGTGCTACTTGTTTAGATATACAAGGAATTGTGGGGCTTTAAATCTCATAAGAGTTATGACATTTACAGTAGGCTTGTCCTACACTAATGGGCTTATGAGTACATTCAAGTGTTGAGTCTAATGGGGTTGTTATGGTTGGGGTATACTCAAATAGATTTTTTGATTGATTTCATATGATGGAGAGATGACTTTGCCACTTCAAGTGTAGGAGGAAGATCTCATGATGTAGATTGGTTTAGGGATGCACTAGATGTATTGGTAATTAGTGATGTTACCTAGAGGCCATATGTTAGGTATCTAGAGTGGGCCAGATATAGGAGGTAAACTTTATCCCTATATAGCTATAGGTGGATCTTCGGTAAGCAAGATGGGGAGGTAGATATCATCCCATTTAATAGGGTGAGGAGGTAGTTTGGCCTGGTATAGGGTATCTCAAGGCCATTTCCTAGATATAGGTAGGAGGATGTAGATATCCTACTACCTGAGCCACATCCATTATAAACCTTATTGGATCATGAGGAGTTTCCAACACAACCAGTGATAGATGATGTAGATTTTCTAGATGGTTACCTTGCATGGTACTAGGCTCTTTACACAGCAATAGACTTTAGTGGGGATGATGGTGGTAGGAACCTATGGATGTAGACCCATCTGGTAGAGGTTAATGGGCACAAGTTTAGGGGGTTTCCCTAGATGTATTGGCAAGAGTGGTTTTAGCCTCTATACAAGCACAAGTTATAGCATTACATGGTCAGTTGACATCTTTATAAGGCTAGATGGCTATACTTATAGGTGAGAGGGACTGAGATAGAGTTTCACTAACCTTAGTTACCTAAGATATAGACTCCTTGAGATAGATGGGAGGAAGAGTTACATCACCTATAGGTTCACTAGTCACTATCCCCATAGCATGATACCTAGCCATAGTGGAGGATTTATGCTACTATGAGGCTATAGTCTTGAGACAATGTCCTAATAAGCCCTGATGTGGTGAGAACAGAGCTAGTTTTGTAAGTAGTGCCAGTGTGGTGACACTAGGGTAGTGGGCTACTTCTATAGGTGGACTAGTAAGTACTTCAAGGGGATAGGCACTAGGACTTAGTGGTGCTCAAGGAGATAGTGGTGCCCCAAGGGCATAGTCATGACATATTTTAGATATATTTGTTGTATATCATTTTGATTCTAGCCTATGAACTGATGCAGTGAGATGTACATCTTGAGAGAGAGATATGTATATTGGTGTATATATTATGATGTTAGACTCATGATTTATATATATGGTCCTTATTTATTTCTCATTGTTGATGGTTTTAATGTTCATGTTGATTATTAATTAATGTTATATTTATTATGCACATGATGATATTTGATGTTGTAGATTCACCTATCTAGGCATGTGATGAAATGTATTGTGTTTATGTTCATGGTTATGATGATGTTGATATGATGATGATGTCCATGTTAAAAGTGAATGAGTATATGCTTCCTTATTTATATTTATACATGTGGTATAAATGGTTGATTGCTTTTTTGATAATAGATGTTATGATGTGGATATGTTATTTGTTGTAAATTCTAGTGATGTTGTTACTTATGATACATGTTAATAAGATGGTAGGTAGGTATGATTATATTCATTTTGCTTAAGGTAAAACACATAAAGTAAGTTAAACAATACCACTATATGTGAGACAAATGTCTTAGTGAATATATCAACTAGTTATGATAGGATAAGAAGAGGGCATGATGCTTCTTCTTTGGAAAGTACTAAAAAAAGACCAAAATTGGTTTGGCTTAAGGAACATAAGCCCTTTAAATGTTTCACATTAGTGTTCGTTAGTTGGTAAAAAAAGTGTCTTGATCACATAATGTCAAGTGAACTCAAAATACCTTACTTATAGTGTATAAAGGGGAGATGGATGAAAGATGGAACCTTCTTGTGAGACTAGCAAGCCTCTTTTGTATGTTTCTAAAGAGTCAATATAAACAAGTCTATGTCATATAAAGTGTAGACTAATCGATGTGGGAAGTATACTCATGATATTCGATGTGGCCTTTAAAATTATTTTGATTATGAGAATTGATTGTAGCTTTCCAATTTATTGTGCTTTTGTTATTGCCTAATAATAGGTCTTTTACTTATTTGTTGTTTCTAGGGAGTTGTGGAAGTTGATCAATGTGGAAAGCTTCCATAAATTGTTATGATTTTGAAAAATACCTTTCTTAGCCATCCTTTAAGGGAGTAGTCTAATTTTTATGCTTTGTTTAATGCTTGTGATAGGTATCTTTCAAGGGAACAGTCTGCCTTACTTTGAAATTTTTTTGAATATGTGTTAGCAGTCATCCTGCAAGGGAGTAGTCTATAAATACTAGGAATGACCCATGATTATTACCAGTTATGATTTTGATTTTTTCTTGTTTGATTTTGCTTGACATAGAATTGCTTATATATGCTTCAGGGTTCACCTTTATGAAGGCAAAACTAAAAGAAAAATAAGGTTGATTAGGTGTAAATAGGTTTAAGTGACAATGATCATGGGAATCCATCCTTGTAAAAGGGGTAGAAAGTACCATGAGAATCATGCCATGAGTAGATCCATGGTACCCATTATTCAATATTACGATATGATTATGATGGATAATCACATGATTCAATTTTAACTTATTTCCCCTAAAATATGGAAATGAATGTGGTGTGAAATAAAGGGATGAGCTTAAGTTAGATAAAAGGTGAGTTTTATCCTCTTTAAAAAAGTAAAGGATGCAGATGCGAAGCATTAAGGGGCTCAGGTTTTGGGTTGCCTTCAAGAGAAGAAAATTGGTAAGTTTTTGATCCATTCTTATGGGTAATGATATAAGGTCCAAGCCAATTAAAATCAAACTTGCCCTACTTGCTTTTCTCCATATTGGTGACATGTTGGTTTTCCTTTAAGATGAGGTCTCTAATTTTGAACTCTCACACTCTAAGGTATTTTTTATAGGCATGTTTGATGCATTATTGATAAGCATGAAGATGGGTGAGGGTGGCTAAATGATTTTCATCAAGTATCTCAAGTTGGGCTAAATGATGATGATGATAATCATCCTCAGAAATGAGATCCTATAAAGATATTTGAAGAGATGGAATTTGGACATCTAGAGGTAAGGCAAGCTCTACTCCAAACACAAGAGATAATGGGATAGCACCCATAGGGGTTAGAATGCTAGTACAATAGGCCCATAAGTTGAAATAGATGTGAACATTCCAATCCTAACCAAAGGCATTGACCACTTTAGTGAGCATGTTGTTGAAAGTTTTGTTAGAGGCCTCAGCCTATCCATTAGCTTATAGATAATAGGGTGATGAGAAACTGATCTTGATGCCAAATGTGTCACAGAGACCTTGGACTTGTTTATTCTTAAAGTATTTACCATTATCAATGATAACTTTGTGAGGAACACTAAAATGGTAGATGATGTGATGGTTGATAAAGTAAACAATCTTTTTGGCTTTGGTTGAGACAAGAGGAATAGCCTCTACCCATTTGGTAAAATAATTAGTCACAGTGATGATAGAATGGTGTCACTACAAAGAATGGGTGTTAATTTCACCAATAACATCTAGATCCCATTGTGATAAGGGCCAGAAATCAGTGGATACACAAAGACTATGTCTAGGAAAATGATGCAAATTGGCATGTTGTTGACAGTTAACACACCTTTTCACTTAATCACAATAGTCTTGGTTTAGGATAGGCTAGTAATAGCCAAGCTAAAGGATGTGTTTACCATGGTGAGGCCACTAAAGTGTCCCTTATAGATATCATCATACATTTCCTTGATATCATGAAAGGCTTCATGGCTACATAGGCAATAGAAGAGGAGACCATCAAAGTCACATTTATAAAGAATTTCCTCCATAATGGTATAATTTGAGGTACTCTGGATAAACACTCTTTTATCATTCCTAGAAAGTCTAGAAGGAATGATGGCAAGGTGAAGATAGTTGAAGGTCTATTGATACCAAAGGTTAGGTTGGGTCTCTTCCACATTAAAGATGGTGGGAGAGTCTAGCTTGACATAAGAAGGCTAGGTAAGTTTATGGATTATGATAGATAGCTTAGATTTAGAGGGTGTAGATGTGATCTGAGAGGTGAGGGAAACCATGGTGTTGGCAAACTTGTTCGTAGATTGTGGGGTGGATTGGATATGGTAGTATTCAAATGATGTTAAGATTTTATCAACTATTTTCTTGTATTATTGTAAGACATTGTTCTTACATTGGTAAGAACCATTGATTGATTAACCACAACTTGATAGTCGCCAAATATTTTGATCATTTTGACTCCCAAGGCTAATTTAGTTTGAAGGCCTATGACTAGGGCTTTGTATTCAACAGTATTATTGGTAAATTTAAAATCTAACTTGAATGATAAAGGAAGAAGTTTGTTATGGAGGAGAATAAGGATGATATTGGCTCCCCCACCATGTTGACACTTTGATCCATCAAATAACATGGTCACCTGATAGGTGAATTCTGATTGAGAGAGGGTCATGATGGACTCATTGGGGAAATCAAGAGGAAGAGGTTGATTGTCTACCAATGGTACTTTGGCCAATTGGTTGGAAATGAATTTCCCTTTAATTAAATTTTACTAAATAAACTCAAGGTCAAACTCATCTAGAAGCATGATCCACTTGGCCATAAATTGATTTTGTTATGGCTTGGAGTGCATATAATTGAGTGGGTCAGTGTTGTTTATGACAGGTTTTTTGGTTAAGAAGGTAGTGGCAAATTTTAGTGGCCACAAATACCAAATCTAAGAAAAGCTTCTCAATATGGGTGTATCAAGTCTCATACTATACAAGCATGCAGCTAATGTAGTAAATAGATTACTCTCTATGTTTTTCATCCTAATGAGCAAGCACAACCCCTAGGGAGTGGTTAGTGGAAGAAATATAAATTTAAAAAGGCCAATTATCATTGGTAGGGGTGAGGATAGGTGGAGATAAAAGGTACTCTTTGAGTG
Source organism: Torreya grandis (assembly GCA_037957365.1). Lineage (NCBI taxonomy): Eukaryota > Viridiplantae > Streptophyta > Pinopsida > Cupressales > Taxaceae > Torreya > Torreya grandis. The sequence goes on from JARHVA010003641.1 coordinate 803,157, forward strand.
AATCAAAGTCTTTTTGAAAATTGTTATTCCACTCAAAGAATACATCCTTATTTAGAAGGTGATGGAAGGGTTGGCATCGGTCTGAGAACTGGGAGATAAAGTGACAAATGGATTGGAGATTCCCTTGAAAAATATGGAGTTGATTTTGGTTGATTATAGGAAGCATGTCAAGGATGGCTTTGATTTTGGTAGGATCAACTTCTATTCCCTGAAGGGAAATAATAAATCTAAGAAGTTTTCCTAACAAGACCCAAAAAATTCACTTTGTGGGGTTAAGGCAAACATGGTAATGGATGAGGTGCTCAAAGATAATATTGAGAATGGCCAAATCATTTTTACAACATTTGGATTTCCTAAGAAGGTCATTCACATAGTCCTCTACTATCTTATGGATAAGGTCATGGAAGATATAAGTCATGGCATGTTGGTAGGTAACACCAGTGTTCTTTATGTTGGAAATATTGTCATTGATGTCAAAGGTTTAGCATTATTGGTGATACAAGCCCCATTGCATTTAAGGTTGTTTTTAATAAATATATCTTGGCTAATATAAGTTAATATTTATTTAATATTAATGAATATATTTTTGGTTGCATATGAGACAAAAGAAGGGCCCATGGAGAAGTCGAAGAGCCACGGGATAAAGGCAAAAGAAGGATGGGATGCCTTTTCCCATGAAGAGTCATCTTGGGAAATACCAAGAGTCACCAAGTGAAGACAAAAGAGCAAAGGTGCAATTTTTCATGAAGGGACACTTTGAGGAATACAAAGAGTCACCAAAGATAAGGACAAAAGTGGGAAGAACATTTCTGGTCATGAAGGGCCACCACATGACTTTTCAAATGCTTGGATATGAAGGGTCATCCAAAATTGGCACCATTTTCCATGAGGATTGAAGGGTCACAAAGGGGGAAGGCCAAAGGTCATTTGGAAAGCTATAAATAAAGGCTTGAGTAGCCATTTTTAATATGAGTGTGAGAGGTTGATTTGATATTGTGATATCTAGCTTAAAAGAGCAATTGTGAGAGATGAATATGATCTGTATTTGCTATATCTAGCTTAGAAGAGCAAAGGTGAGAGAGAGGAAGGAGATGTTGTATTGATCTATCATTTATTGAGATAGCAACATTGAGACATAGGTGTGTGGTATACACAAAGGGGTTGGTGCTCCTATGGGTTGGCACTCATGAATTGTTGTTGGGTTAGTGCTCAACAAAGCAGTTGGTGCTCCTATGGGTTGGTGCTCACAAATAGTAGCTGGGTTGGTACTCGGCAAAGGGGTTTGAAGCTCCTGTGGGTTGGTGCTCATGAATTGTAGCTGAGGTTTGTACTTGGCAAAGGGGTATGGTGCCCTTGTGGGTTTGTTCTCACGAATATTTTTGAGATTGATTCTCTATGGTTTTTTCCACATTGAGTTTCCATGTTATATCTGGTGTCTCTCTCTTGTCTGATGTTTATTATTTGAGTTTTATTGCATATCTTGAATGTTTGATTAAGTGGAATTTGATAAAGAGAAAGTTTTATAAGATATATAATATACTGATTCACCCCCCCCTTCTCAATATATTTTGTGCTTAACAATTGGTATCAGAGCAGGTTCCTTTTTGAAAATTTTTACATCTTGAAGGTAGATCGGGAAAGCACGATGGCTGGGTCACCGGAAGGATTTTCTACAAATAAGGCACCTTTGTTTGATGGGACGAATTATGCTTTTTGGAGCATGAGAATGAAGGTTTATTTGATGGCCCTTGGATTTGACATATGGAAATCAGTGGTGGAGGAATATGAAGAGCCATAGACATCTATAATTACTCCAGTAGAAAAGAAGGCAAGTGAATGTAATGCTAAAGCTTTAAATGTTATTTTATGTGGTTTATGTGAGTCTAAATTTGTTAAAGTTATGCAATGTAAATCTACTCATGAAACTTAGGTAAAAGTTGAGAATATTTACAAAGGTGATGGAAAGGTTTAGGAAGCTAAGTTGCAGACTTTTAGAAGGTAGTTTGAAAGTTTGAAGATGGAAGAAGAAGAAGATATAGAAAGATGTCTCTTGCAAGTTAATCAGATTCAAGGTCTTAGAGAAACATTGGAAGAGTCAATGGTGGTGTAAAAGGTTTTGAGATCTCTACCAATGAGATATGATGCAAAGGTTTTGGCAATCGAGGAGATGAAGAATTTAGCCAAGCTAAAGATGGATGAGCTTCATGGTATTCTCACGGCATATGAGATGCAGACAGAACAAGATAAACCCTCAAAGAGAGAAGCGACTTTCAAGACATCAAAGAAGGAGAAAGCTAAGATTCAAGAATCAAGTGATAGTTCCAGTGATGATGAAGATGACAATGAAGCACTTTTCATTCACAGACCGAAAAGAGGAACAGGTAAATATCAAGGAAAATTACCTTTTAAATGTTTTAATTGTGGAAAGATAGGACATTTTTTAGCTAGATGCCCAGATAAGGTTAATGATGATGAATAAGAAAAGCCTACATACAAGAAGAATTTCAAAGGCAAATCTAAGAAGGGTTTTGAGAAGAAGAGCCTGTATTATAAGGATCCTAGTTTAGGCAAAGATAATGGAGTCAGTGATTCAAAAGAAGAAGAGATTCTATTCATGGCCATACATGATAATCAAGAAGAAGAAGAGGAGGAGGAAGCTTAAGTAGATATGGAAGGAGAACTCAATTGTGCCCTAGAAGAGTTAGAAGTTGTTCAGAATAAGAATCGAAGATTAAAGCACCAGATCGGGAAAAATGAACAAGAGTCAAAAAAATGATTGAAGATCTAAAAGCACACTTTGAAGAAGCCAAGAAGAATGAAGAAGATCTCACAGCATAGTTGGAAATAGAAATAAAATATTGTGAAAGGTATGTTATTGAAATTGCCTCTTTAAAAGAAGATATTAAGAAAGCAGTCAGTGATAAAGTAGTGAGTGATTCAAAATTTGAGGATAGCACTAACATGCTGAATAAGATATTGGAAAGTCAAAAATCATATTCAAATAAAATAGGGATCAGATTTGAAAAGAAAAAGAGCTATGATGAAGCTCTTACAAAAGAGGAAACAAAAAGGGGAGAAGAGAAAAATATAGTGGACATTCCAAATAGAGAAGGCTGGAGAGAACAAAGCTACAAAAGGCAATCAGGTTAGAGATATAAAAATAGGTCTCATTTTTATGACTATTATTTTTAGTGTAATGGATATCATCACAAGAAATTAGAATGTAGAAAAAGAGCTAACAATTTTAGAAATAAGGAGAAGGAAAGTCAAGTAGAATCTAGTAGAAGCCACAACTCTTTTGCTCCTCTATCAAGCTATGATGAAGAGACCATAGTGTGCTACAAGTGCAAAAACTTTGAACACATAGCTCGGTATTGTAAAAGCATGTTTGAGTCAGTCAAGAAGGATCAGAGTTTCAAATCTCCATTCATCAAGAAGAAGAATCAAAGTGTCAAAGATCCATTCAATAGGAAGAAGGTTCAGACATGTTCATGGCAGAAGAAACAATCTGAAGATTCAATGATGGTTCAGATAGCACTACATGTAAGAGGTAAAAATCAGCCATGGTTAATTGATATTAGATGTTTGAGGCATATGAATGGAGATAAAAGTAAATTCATATCTCTAAAGAAGATCAATGGTGGTACAATGAGGTTCAAAGATAAAACCACTACCAAGATAGCTAGAAAAGGTACTTTGAGTTTGGATTCTGGTAGAACTAAGACTAAAAATGTTTTGTATGTAAAAGGTCTTAAGCATAATCTGTTGAGTGTTAGTCAAATTTGTGATCAAGGATACACATTAAGGTTTCATGCTAAAGGTTGTGAGATTAGAAGAAAAGATTCAAATGAGTTGATTGCAAATTCTCAAAGGATAGAGAACAATGTATATGTATTATCAGATATCTTCTCAAAGGCACGATCAAAGGACACATTCAAAGATCGGCAAGAGGAGTTGGGAGTAATTTCTATTACTTCCTGCCATTGATGTTCAGCATCAAGTGAGGGGGAGCTAAGTGTTAGCTCCAAGTAGGCCCTTTGCCATTGATGTCAAAGGGGGAGAATAATAGGTACAAGTATAAGTGTAGAAAATAGGTACAAGGAATAGGTACAAGTTGCTATAGTAAGGGGGAGTTACTGTATGATGGTATGTGCAAGTGATAGGATGTGGCAATTTCAAGATTAAGGTTGCTATCAATGATAAAGGGGGAGATTGTTGGAAATATTCTCATTGATGTCAAAGGTTTAGCATTATTGGTGATAAAGGCCCCATTTCATTTAACATTGTTTGTAATAAATATATCTTGGCTAATATAAGTTAATATTTATTTAATATTAATGAATATATTTTTGGTTAAATATGAGACAAAAGAAGGGCCCATGGAGAAGTTGAAGAACCATGGGATAAAGACAAAAGAAGGATGGGATGCATTTTCCCATGAAGAGTCATCTTGGGGAATACCAAGAGTCACCAAGTGAAGACAAAAGAGTAAAGGTGCAATTTCTCATGAAGGGACATTTTGAGGAATACGAAGAGTCACCAAAGATAAAGACAAAAGTGGGAAGGATGTTTTTGGTAATGAAGGGTCACCACATGACTTTTCAAATGCTTGGATATGAAGGGTCATCCAAGATTGGCACCATTTTCCATGAGGATTGAAGGGTCACAAAGGGGTAAGGCCAAAGGTCATTTGGAAAGCTATAAATAAAGGCTTGAGTAGCCATTTGTAATATGAGTGTGAGAGGTTGATTTGATATTGTGATATCTAGCTTAGAAGAGCAATTGTGAGAGATGAATATGATTTGTATTTATTATATCTAGCTTAGAAGAGCAAAGGTGAGAGAGAGGAAGGAGATGTTGTATTGATCTATCATTTGTTGAGATAGCAACATTGAGAGATAGGTGTGTGGTATACACAAAGGGGTTGGTGCTCCCGTGGGTTGGTGCTCACAAATTGTTGCTAGGTTGGTGCTCGACAAAGGGGTTGGTGCTCCTATGGGTTGGTGCTCATGAATAGTAGCTGGGTTGGTGCTCAGCAAAGGGGTTTGAAGCTCCTGTGGGTTGGTGCTCATGAATTGTAGCTGAGGTTTGTACTTGGCAAAGGGGTATGGTGCTCCTGTGGGTTTGTTCTCATGAATATTTTTGAGATTGATTCTCCATGGTTTTTCCCACATTGGGTTTCCATGTTATATCTGTTGTCTCTCTCTCTCTTGCGTGATGTTTATTATTTGAGTTTTATTGCATATCTTGAATGTTTTATTAAGTGGAATTTGATAAAGGGAAAGTTTTATAAGATATATAATATGCTGATTCACCCCCCCTTTTTAGTATATTTTGTGCTTAACACTTTAGTCTAAAAGCCATGACTCTATAGCAGAAGGTCCCCCATGGGGTGATAAAGGTAGTTTTATGATGATATTTAGGGGTGATTAGGATCTAATTATAACTTGAGAAGCCATCTATGAGAGATAGCATCTTGTGGCTAGGTATAAGATCAACTAGCTAGTCAATGCTTGGTAGAGAGAAGTCATATTTGGGGAAAGTGAGGTTGAGGTCATGAAATTCCACACAAATGTATAGTCCTACTATGGTTTTGGTGATAGGCACAACATTTAAGACCCATTGGGGGTAATCAATGGGATGAATGAAATTGATAAATAGGAGATGTTGAAACTCTTCTTTGACAAGAAGGGCTATGTGAGGGTGCATTCATTAGAGTTTCTACTTAATAGGCTTGGCATCATAGTTGGTGATAATTTTATGGGTGGAAATGATAGGTTTAATTCATGGCATGTCACTATAAGACCAAGCAAATGTTATGATGCAGTGTTGGAGGAAAGAGGGAAAGTCTTAAAGTTCCTTAACATTCAGTGATTGGCCAATTTTGACAATGCAAGGGTTGTCTAGAGTACCCAAGTTGATATTCATGGTGTATTTATTCAACATGTTCAAATTCTTAGGAGGAAGATATTTTTTTATAAAATAATTTGGTGCACCAATATAGGTGAGAATGAAATTGTCATCCTAAAACTGAAGGGTATTAATGGTAGGAGAGTCATCTCCTATCATATCAGGATAGGTCAAAGGGATGGTTACGATCACCCTTATTTTTGATAAGTCAAGGGTCTAAGGTTTATCATGTTGATGAAAAAAATATTTACGTGGGATGATGTCATCATCCTCACACTCAGGTAGAGAAAGAGTTGGTGAGGAAGAGATGTCTTCCTCAATGCTCATGATGATAGGGTGTTTGGTCTTCTTTTTGTTGGCTAGAATGAAATTAAGGTCATGTTTTTCATGAGACTTTTTTTTCTTAATGTAAATAAACTTGTGTGGGCCATGCTCATATCATCCAAGATGAAATCCTTTCCAAGCACACTTATGGAGGTGTGTCTTGGCAAAGTTTGGGTTGTCCAAATAGGAGAAGCTAGAGGTGAATGGTCAAGGCAAAGAAGAGGTGGTAGAAGCATCAATTGGTTTGTCAAGTCCTCTGTAAAGTAAATGGGATTGATATTTTTAAGGTCCAAAGGGAGTAATGGCTCTAATATTGGGGTCATACCTAGGTTGGTAATCAAGTTTCCCATACTCTTGGGGAGTAGGGAAAGCATCAAGGGTGAGGATCTGATATTTCCCTAAAGAAAGATGTTAGAATGTGTAATATAATTTGTCTATGGTGGGGAATTGGTCTAAAGGGATGGATGAGCTAGTATATGTCGTGTCATTCAAAGAAGATATGGGTTCATCCTTCATGCTTGAGGGTTTGTCTTTAGTCAATGAGGGTGTCCTAGATAGAGGTAAGAGGATGTTTTGGGGTCGATAAGTCATTTTGCATGATGAAAAGGGGCTTGGGTTAGCTTGTATAGTGACAACCTGACCTTCATGATCAAATTTGATGTAATGATGAAGGGTAGAGGGGACATAACCCATGAAGCAGATCCAAGGTCATCCTAGCAAAACATTGTACTAGAATTTGCCTTCCACTATATAGAAGAGCTTTGGGAGTGTGTAAAATTTCTAAATGGATATGAAGGAAAATAATTCCTAAAGTAATGGTCATGTTGTTATTGAAGGATCAGAGGATGCTGAGTTTTTGAACATCAAATTATTTGGTAGTTTGAGTTGATCATAGGCATAGGAGGAGATGATATTAATACTGGCTCCACCATTGATCATGACCTATTTGATGTAGTTTTGGTTGATGTAGGTAGTGAATAAAAGAGGGGGATCCAAGTCATCAAGGTGAATAGAAGGTATTTTTGAATCCATGAAGGTGATAAGGTTAAAAATTTGGAGAGTGACAACTAAGGATGCTAGAGATTGAGGGTCTTTAGGTTAAACCTCTATTGATTACAACACCTCAATCATTATTTTGTGATGATGAGGTGAGGTAGAAATTAACTCATAGAGACTCATCTTTGTTGGGGTCTGGTGAATTTTTTTGAGAACCACTCTCCTAATTAATTTAGAGGGGTTGGATTGGGAGGTACCCAAGATAGATACCTTTAGTTTGGATTAAGGTGAAGGTGATTAATTTTGACTTGGTTGGGATGTGGAAGATAGGTATGTCCATGGGATGGACACTTTAGCATTCCATTTATCTTTTGTTGAGAGTGTGATCATACAACCACATGGATAGTATGGATAGAGGGAAGAGTTGGGCTAGGAGATTGGTTTGGTTCTTCATAACTTTAAGGTGAGGCTAAGGGAGTAGGTAGTCATTTTGTAGTGGTTATAGTTTGTTAGATTGGTAGCAGGCTCATGGGAGGTTCATATGTTAATAGATCATCCTCATCATAGAGCTAATGGATTATGGTTTGGAGGTCTTTACAGTTCTCTGTGTCATGCCCTGGTGTCTTATGATAGGAGCACACTTGTCATCATTATACCAGACTGGTTTTGGACTAAGAGGGTCAAAAGGCCTAATAGGAGGTAAGGTCAAATAAAAATCTTGCAATAACCTTTGAAAAATAGTTAAGTAAGATTTAGCTAAAGGTAGAGGGGATTTATAAGTTTTATCCTTAGTTGGTGAGGGGGGAGTCTTTTTAGGAATAGGTTTGGTGGTATAGGTTTTGGGAAAGACAATGTGCTTATTTGATGGTTTTGGTTTTGGTAAGGTGGAAGTTGATAAATCAGAGGTAGGAGGTTTCAAGGTAGGTAGTTTGGTTATTGACAGTTAGGTGAAGATGTGTGTGTCAAAAAGATAGTGTGCTAGTGTAACCAATAGCGGTGGTTAGATTTTAGTTGAGATAGATAGATTTCTAATCAAGGTGGAGGGATGAACCCCCAAGATAGAGGGTAAGGTTGAGGGAGGTATAATTTTGTCCTTCTATCCTTTTGGTGGCTTTACCTCTTTGGTTAATTTGGTTTGGTACTTGGTTTGTGGGTCTAGTGAGGTGAGCTCCAATTTTAGGGATGGGTGATGCCAAGGTTTTTGTTTAGTTTGGTGTATTTGGTTGTTTGGGATTTGGATGGTTGAGAAATGGTTGGGTTGGTAGAGGTTTTTATTGGTTTGGTTGGTAAGATAGGTGTTTGTATAATATAAGTGGTGGGTTGGTCTACCAAAGGTGTGGTTAGAGGCTTGTGTTTGTTGATGTAAGGTAGCCATAATTTTTTTCAAAAGGTAGATTGATCCATGTTGGGTTTGGAGACAAATTATAACCTCTGAACTAGTCTAGAGAATGATTTATAGACCTATCTTGTTCCTTGGGTATTGGGCTTGAAAGATAAACCTATAAGCTAAGAAAGGGGGATGGTGACCTCATCCCTTTATTCAAATAAAGGATGAAAGGTTTGGATAGGTGGTTATTCTATGGGAGGTGTAGGTGTGGTGGTTTCTTCCTTGGGAATGCTCTCCAAAGGGGAAGTAAATTGCTTGGTAGTTGAAGGAGAAGGTAATGTGGTGATGGTTGTTTACTCTAGTATGTTAGTTAGAGGAGGGGTTAATGAATCCACTACCTCAATAAAGGATGAGGGGGAAAGGTTTCTTCCTTGGTTTGGGTCTCCAAAAGAAGATAAGGTAACTCCACTACCTCAGTAAGTGGAGAGGGTGAAGAACAAGTAGATTGGGTGGTAGGTTCTTTAGCAATGAGCATGTCAAGAACCATATTGATGAAATGGGCATCATGAGAACGCTTAAATTTATTTCTCTTGATTTTGATAGGTTCATTATTTGGAAAAGTTTGTCTAAAATTTTCAAGGGCTTGGTTCAAAGGTGCATTGGGTTGTCCAACACAAGCTCCCCCTTGTTAATGAGGGTTTAGACAACACTTTTAAAGGTATTACACCAACTAATGTCATGCCCAACTACTCAATTGAAATCACAAGGTCATTCTCATTACACCAGTTAGGTGTAAGATGAGATCAATAAAATTGTTGAAGAGGTTTGATAAGAGGAAGTTATATGATATTATCTTTTAGCAACTTCTCTAAAACTAAAGCATAAGACTCCCCAAGCAAATTAAATTACTTCTGATTGTTCTGGTTTTGGTTTCTCATGTTTTGGTTTCCAAGTAGAGGAATAGTCTTAATGATAATTGCATTTGTAGTTCCCTTTCTCTTAGAATTGGTATTGGATGGTTGTTTGGTTTAGAGGTCTCATTGGTTTTGTAGGTACAATTTTTGTTCTTCAACTGTTAACTTTCCTTCATCGATGGCTTTGTTTTCTATCTTACGTGACATGGTAAAATCTTCATCAAAGTTTTTGAAACTCTGAACATGTAATGTGGAAGATATGTGCTTAGCACATGCCTGAGGAAAAATTTATATCAATTCATATTGGGGTAAAGAGATGGAAAGTTGATTGATTAGGCTTATCCAATGAGCTATAAAATCAGCAATAGATTCATCATCAAATTGTTAGATAGAGTAAAGGTCTGAGATGAAAACTTTATTGGAGATGTTTATCAAAAATTGATCCAAGAAAGTTTGGGCTAGCTAGATGAAGGAGAATAAAGAGTGTTTGGTTATGGCATTATACTAGTCTAATGTTGGACAAAACAAGGACATAGGGAATGTATGAAAAATGAGGGTATCATCATAAGAAATCAAATAACATGCATGTATAAATTCCCTAAGGTGATATTGGGGATCCTCCTTACTTTGAAACTTAGATAACTTAAGTATCTCCCACATAGGAGGATATGGTATGATAGGGACAAATGGGTAGATGGGCTCATTGTGGATCTAGTCATATGATAATATGTTGTGAGCTCTAGAAATGGATGACTCTAAACTGGTCATTTTATCCATGAACATTTTCATCAGATCCATTTAGGGTTGTGCACCTAGAAGGTTGTAAGGTGCATATTATTATTGTGGTTGGGTTACTTATTGATAATTAGTATGGGGTTGAGGAGATACCACATATTATTACATGGACACCAGTAGTTGGGTAGAAGTTATGTAGGGGCATTTGGATGTAAGTGGTTGGGTTGTAGGTAGAGGTACATTCCCTTGTGGGTTAGGGATATAACTTAGGTTTGGTGCAATGGACACCTATTGGGTAAAATATATGGTTAGGTTGGTAATAAAAGGAAGGGTAGTGACCTTTGTACTGAATGGTGGTAGGGTAGAAGGTATAGACACCACAAGATTTTAAAGTGGGGTAGTGGTTAGTAGATTGGGGGTAACCAAAGTAAGGTTGGAAATGCTAGTGGTATGTACTCCCATAGTGAGGGGATTATCTAGTGGTTGGGTTAATCTTAAGGTAGAGGAGTTATTGGTGCAGGTGGAAGGTATAAGGGTGTTTGTAGGTTGGGCAAGTTGGTTTTCCACATTAGTGCCAAAAGGATTGTTAGTATATAAATAAGCTTGGGTAATCAATGGTTGGGTGTTAACTATGGCAATAGAAGTGTTTCTCATAAAGTGGGAATGCATGACATAAGGTGGATCCATAAGTGGGGTTGAATTAGGGGTACGGTGAGGCATGGTGTTAATATAATGTTGAAGGGCCACATGATTGTTATATAAGAAGGTGGAAAAATGTGTATCTCCTTAGGTAACTTCTCAAGGGAAAGAAAGGCTTCTCAAAAGACAAGGAGAATTTTTTGGTTCAGAAATATACTCCATGGATAAGGAGGTAGAAGAGGTTGATTGGTTTGGTGATGGGTTTTATTCTGCTAGTGATTTAGAACCATAAAAGATGAGGGAGAGAGAATACACAAACAATCTCACCACTCAAATAGAGAGAAGACAATAAATGATCAAAGAAATCAATCACACTCTAAAAAGTAGGTTAAGTCAAAAAGTTCCTTTTAGTCTCTCTTTTGGATTATGCCTTAATCTTTTAAGAAATTTTGTTATTGAAATCAGTTTGTAGAGTAGGTTCTAGAAAATAATTTTATGGTTGGTTTTAAGTTGTGTTTAGGCTCTCAAAAGGATCTATATTGGAAATCAATATGTTGACTGATATTGGGGCCTACCCCCTCACTTCACACACCTCAGGGATAAGGGTGTCAAGTGCTTAGCCAATATATACCAATTTCTAGAGTTTATACTCAACCAAAAAGTTGAGTTGGTTCTGTCTTTGGTAACAACCTCCAAGTCAGATTGTCAAGAAAGGGTAAGGTGATAGTAAGGTGATGAAATTATAATCATGCCTTGTCTCAATTAATTTGATTTTCAATTGGTGTAGATGGTTTGGTTTAGTGTGTGCAATAAAAGTGCTGCTATAATTGAATTACTTTTCTTTAATTTAAACTATGTGAGCTAAAATTTTCAAGTAATCAATGTATGTAGTTGCTTTTAAACCCAAAATAAATTTCAATTTTTTTATGAGCATAGAATAAGGACAAGATCATGTAGATGCAAAAAAATGAAACCCAAGTAGAGACTCAAGGTCCTATCAGGCATGCCAAAATGTTTCAAATAATTTTAGCTTATATTTTGAGAAAGGAAGAAGGAGAAACTAGATACAAGTATGGTTGAAAAACTTATTTGATTTTGCATGCATTCAAACAGATGATTGTGATGAGATCCTCTTTGGCTTAGGAGGATGACCTACAAATAAAATAAAACTAATTTAAATGGTTGATTAGATAGATAGTTAGGTGGATTACCTAGCACTAGCTAGATCCCTGAAGTAAGAGCTTATTTGGGGGCTATCAATCCACACATTTTAAACAATTGAGTTTAAAAAATAGAAGATAAATTACTTACATCAATAATTAAAAGTTACTAAAATTGAATACAAGAAATTATTGATAAATAAAATGATCAAAAATGACTATTATAGTAATAAGTGGGTTAATACTAGTTCTAAACAGGTTGGGTTTGGTTTAAAAAATAGGTTGGAGGTCTGTGATTAGGTAGATGAAAAGAAAAGTAGATTTATTTGAGGTAAGTAGATGAAAATAGCATGCTATTATTTTTTTTCATAGTGATCATCAGTGGTTGGTGTGATCATTAGTGGTTAAGGTGATGGTCAACAGTTGAGGTAACCATCAGTGATTGGAAAAACCATCGATAGTCAAGGTGACTATCAGTGGTTACTATGTATTAGGTTTGGGTACTGAAAAGTCAAATTGACAAGATCAAAGAAGGCAATTCTAGGAGATGGGTTTATGTTGGGTTGATTATGAAATATAAACAAAGTAATTGAATAATGGAAATAAAATACTTAGCTTGTCATAGGTTGGTCAGATGAATGGTTGAGGTGATTAACTTGTTGGTAGAGTCTGTCATGATTTTGCTAGAGTAACAATACTTGGATGTCGATTAAAAAGTGACAGAAAGTTGGCTCTCTAATGTGGTGGTTGGATTGCTAGAATACTAGATTGATAGAAGAACACCTATAAAGAAGCTTTGGATACTAAAGCTCTTGATGGTTATGGATGGATCCCTTTTCACCTCCTACTCCTCTCCTCTTATAAGCAAGGAAGGAGAGGTGTAATAAGACATTAACAAGGGGTCTAACTTGTTATCTAATTTTAACTTCATCATGCATGCATTCACATGCAAATTAGACATTCTAATTATATAAAAGCAAGTCAGAGTTGAAGGATGAGTTAAGTTGGTTTAAGCGGTGGAACTTGACCATCGATGGTTAGGGTGACTGTCGATGTTTAAGGTGACCATCGATGGTCAAGGTCAAATTGGGTTAAAAGGGTGGGTTTGGTCATTAGGTTAAAATGACTTAGATTAGGCTTGGTTTGGATTTGAGTAGTCTAGGTTGGGCCCAAGGGGGTCCTGAGCTGATCTAGGTGAATTGTGACATTCATAACCATCATGTGTAGATTTTTGGTGTCTACAAGTCCATGGGATTACTTATAACAATGGCTTTAATGGTGTGTATACAATCATAGTTATTTGTAACACCATCATTAGTTGCATGTCAATTTTTATATTTTATAAGCATTCAAGTCCCTACTAGAGGGTGTGAAGGCTCAAATTTTTGTATAATGAGATCTTGATGCTTAGCTTGGTTGAGGGCTTCTTCCAAGTATTTTGATGAAAGAGTCATGAGATATTGTAATCTAGAGTGAAGGGAATTAGTGAATAGATGGAATAGATTATCATCAAACATGTTATGCTCAACTTTGTTAGATAAAACTTTCTGTTGTTTGATGAAAACTTGTGTCACTTCAAATTCTAATTATTTCTAATTGATAAAATGAGCTAAATTATTTTCAACAAGATCACTAGTTTAGAATTATTGAACCAATGTATTAACTAAATATTTCAAGATATATATAGAAGGAGTTTTAAGTTGATTATACCGATCTAAATAATCACTTGAAAATGTTTTAACTAATATCTTGGAGGAAGCAAAGGTGTTAAGTTTAACCCATTCTTTGTATAAATTTCCAAAGGTCTTCAAATGCAAATATGGATCAATGGATCCATTATAAGTGATAGTGGGAACTATGTGACATATGTCAATGTTTGAAATTTGAGGGATTAAAGGTTCATTATATAAGTGTTTAATAGTTTTTTTAATAAGTGGGGGTTATGGTATAATTTTACTATGTGCATCTCGAAGTGGGTGGGGGCATTAGGATTTTTCATTCCCCATTGAGTAGGTTTAGGTTCGTTTAGAAATCAATTAATCAGTTTTGCACTTGCATCATTTGGTTGGAATTATTAGTTTGAAAGGTATCCATTTGATTTAAATTTAGTAATAACAATCTATTAGTTTTAATTTTATTTTAATAGTAAAAGTTGCATGAGATGCATTAGCATTATGCAAGGCATTAATAGCATGAGATGCACTAGTAACATAAGATGCACTAGTGTTTGTATGTAATTTGGAATTAGAGTGGGTATTTTAATTAGAACCACTAAAATTTATGCCTGTCATGTTTGTATGAATGGTTGGCATGGATGATGAAGGCATGGAAGATGATCCCATGTTAGTATAGGGAGGTATGAGAGAGGAAAAGTGGGTGATAGAAGTTGTAGGATAAATTACCCCAAATACTATATAAAATGTAGGTGAAGGTGAATAGGGTTATCTAATATATGGTCCCATAATAAGGTTGTAAATGACTATGGATCCTTACCCTAATGTTGGGGAATTTCATTGATGAAAAGGATCATTTCAATTGTATATTCAAGGTCACATTCATACTCTATCATTTATATGAATAAAGAATTAAATGTAGTGAAATAGGGAGGAGTCACATAGTTGGTAGTTCTTGTTAGAGATATAGATTTCACCCTAGCTAGAGGTAGGAGTGTTTAGGTCCTACTTCCAAATCTATCACAACATGGGACTAACCCCAAGCTGTGGGTATCTTATAATGGGGTTAGACCTATAGGATTTTTAATGAGGCTAGCTCCTTTGATGCATCTTTTTAGCTCGTTCCCACTACTAAAACCTACTAATGACTAAGGAAAAGGGGGGGGGGGAGAGAGAGAGAGAGAGAGAGAGAGAGAGAGAGAGAGAGAGAGAGAGAGAGAGAGAGAGAGAGAGAGAGAGAGAGAAAACATGAAATGGAAACCTAAGCTAATAATAGTGATTCACCTAATTTACGCTTGATATACCTTGCTTGACTCTTAAAACACCAATGAAATAAGTAAAAGACAAGATCTAGGATCCCAAATATCTATCATACATCAGTGTTTCATGAATAGGCTCACCAAATGATCTAAGATGATGAAAATTAAGAAGAGGTCTAAAGTAAGACACTAACTAGTCATAGTATCCACATGCGAGCTTCAATCAAGAGATGTAGAACACTAAACATGACCTACATAACCAGATGAACTAATAACTAGGTGAGATTATAATTTGATGAGGGAGAAACTTCTACCACATATGCAAATCTAACATGTACACACTATACTATAATAATGAAATCTAAAATAGTCTTGTATTCATCTCAAGAGGTTTACAAACTCCATCTTGCTAGAGTTTAGTCATGCCCAAGAGAGGGAGTAGAGTGATATAACAAGGATCCATTTATGGCTTAAAATCCTCTATATATAGAAAAAAGAGAGAAAGAAGAGATGGGAACAATGCCTTGGAAAATGGATAAAATATCATCATGATCAAAAAATGAGGTGCTAGCTCATTGATTGTCTTGTGCATGCATGTCTTGATTAACAAATCGACCTCCTTTTGTCACACTAGTCCTCAAGCTCCTCTCATTGGCTAAGAGTGTCCTACTAGAGAAAAGGTTTTGTTCCATGATGACTAAGTCTATTTGAGCAGAATCAATGCCCTTAATTGCTTTTCCCACTACAAATTCACCACTTTGGGACCCTAAGTCCACTTGACATGCTCATGAGGATCAAAACCTTGAATCTTAAAACTGATAGGGCCATGTCATGAATAGTGGTTTGTACTTGCTTTGTCAATGATGAATCCACATGGATAGATGAAACCCTTTTGAATTAACCACATATTTTTTCCATTTTCATGTTTGGATCATAGGTCCCGCCTATAGATGGAAAACCAATCTAAGGTCATTGGTTTTCCCATAGTTATCCATATTAATGCAGACCTATAGACCATAGCCTCTTTTGGACTCTGATTAGGTCTAAAAAGACACATCGGTCTTTGAAAGAGTTGAAAGTTCACCATACCTAGGTCCTTCTTTATAAATGGTGAATATAATCACAAGAATCAACCCTGCAAACCATAAAAATGTCAAACCAGAGGTCCATATTAAGCTCTAATGGTAGTCCTTTATATTCCTTATACCTAACTGCATCATATTGACTGCTCCATGGAATTTGAATGAGATTTAATGGCATTAAGATGACCCTACAAAACCTTGTTTCCATTGGTTAAAAATGGCTTCTCAACCTTTGTCAAAAACCCTAGGCTTGCCTTTTTTCTAATTGATCATCAAAATATGACTCAGCTTGTTGACATATTAAATCATCTTACTATGTTGATTTTGATCTATACGAATACCTATGAGTAATTGATCATTTTCCTATTGAATGAACTTGAGACACCTATCATCCACATATTTTCTCTTTAGATTTACTTGGTCCACTTATGCCATCCTTACCCTCACTCCATTAGATTTTCTAGGTATGAACAAATACAATCCCTCAGATCTATCTTTGAATTATCTACCTTATCCAAGCATATGCCATGTGTCAAACATGTATTTATCCTTAATATTTATTGTCAATATAATAGCCTTATATGCTTATGCCGCATGTCAACCTTTTTATCTCCTTGATTTCTTGACTCATCTCATATTATTGGATCAAGATGTATGATCGAGTGAGGACCATTAGATCAACTAGGACCCACTATTTAAACCCCAATGATTAGTTTATGTAGCTTAAAATTGGCATCTTGTGGACCATATTTGATGTCCTATAAAACATATTTGACATCCTATAGACCGTCAAATTTAATCGCAAATGGATATTTGTAGTGTCTTTATTTTGACATTACTGAAAACATCGTATATTGCAGTTCCAACTTTGAAGGCCTATAACTTGAAGCACAAAATTCATGGAGGCACAAAAATTTTAAGATATGTTATTGAGGCCAAAAGGAAAAAACCCATTTGATCTGCTAGTCATGTAAGGCTTCCTTGGCAATCTTATAAAATGCATAAGTGAACCAATTAGCTTGTTTCTACATGACATCTTGGTGATGATCTGGTTCACTTAGAACTATGCCATGAGATTTGCTTGATTTCTTGAAGTATAGAATGGTTCTTGAGGATTTTGAAAGATCTCCCATGAACCTAAATTTTATTACCATCATTTGAACCTAATTTTATACTTTATTTTCAAACCTCGACCCATTTTTACATCTATTTTCCGAAGATCAATAGATTACACTTTAAACTTTCTTAAAGTGTCACAAAATATTTGAAGCACTATGATATTTTTCCTTTGAAATTGGGTCCTTAATTCAATAGGAACATTTCTTAGCTCTCTATCCAATTGGAAGCTCTGTATGTGGGCCAAAAAGTGGCCAACATCTTTGGTGACTTGTAGGGAAGCATTCTTGCGATGTTTTTAAGAACCTAGACCATTTGCTTAGTTTAATCCATTGGGCATGGAGTCACAAGATTTTTAATGACTAGGCTAACCCTTTTTGGAACTTCTCTTGAAATAAAATGACCAAAAGAAACAAGACAAAACAAATAAATCAAAACAAGTGCATGTAGGCACTTGCAAGAAAGAAAGAGTAGTTAACCATCTAAATAAATATGCACAAGGGCACTTATAAGAAAGAAAAATAAACAAAACTACTGTGTACAAATAAAATTTCAAAATTTATCCACCTGGATCCAAATTAAATCTTCTAAGATCATTTTCCTCATGAGATGAGACATATTATGGAACAAGCTACCTTTTGGCTGAAGCATTTGATATATCATGCTTGTTGCTTGTCAACTTGATTGGCATGTTCTTTATTAGATTATCAACAAACATGTCTCCAATGTAAAAATACTCACATTGATCTCAACCCTTACCTTATATTATTGTCTATCTTTGGTAATGTGAGAGACCTCCAAAATCATCACACCTTAATTTGTGAGGATATCATCATCTTGGTCACATGGAGATACGGGTATGCTATCCAAGCTTGCATAAAATATTTTTGAATATTCCTAAAAATCCATTTCCTCTTCATCACTTGGAAGTATTCCAAGCTTAGTATAAATTTCACCATTCTCTTGAGGGATAACTAACTCTCATTCAATTATAACCTACTTAGCTACTACATAGTTACCTCTCTTCTCATCAAGACTCCATCTATGAGAATTATATCAATATTCTTCTTCTTTCATGAATAATGGAAGCTCATCCACCCATTCAAGTATCAATTCATCATGTCTTTCTTTCAAGGAACCTCATTTGTATTCTTCTAAGAGGCTACCAACCTCTAAAACTTTATGTTGATGTTCACCTTCATGTGATAGAGAGATCACATGCTTGCCAATCAAGTCTATTTATTCTATGAAACCATGATGAAACTATTGTCATACCTGATCAGGGTCTTCTTCTTCACCTTGGTCTATCATGTTAACTTACATTCCTCCACCAAGACAATCTTTCTCATCATCTTTGAAGATAGATTTGTTTCCTTCTTGACAAAAAAGAGTACCAAGAAATATTTCCTCATCATACAGGCTAGAAACATTATCCTCATAGCCTTCTTGAGGATCTTTAGTAGCTATAAGTTGTTCATCTATCCTCCATAGAATAGGCTCTTCTTCACAAAGGGTGATGGTGGGAGGGCAAGATACTTCAAGGATAGTTCCAACTTAAAGGGTAGATGAAGGACTTGAGATATCTCTTGACTCAATATCTACACACTTCTCTTTGTCTTGAATTTGGATTTGCATTGGATAAGTTTCTTTCTCAATGAAAGGCATATCATAATCAGGGATCTTATTCCAAGAAGGTCTCCATGATGGAATGGTTTGAGACTCTTGAGGAATAATGGTTGAAGGTTGCATAGGCATGGGAGGCTGATGAGTTAGAGATGGAATATGAGGTATGATATATGGTTCATAAATGGAGGGAACCTTATTATAACATGAAACCTTGAAAATGGTTGACTCTTGAATAAACTCCCATAGGGAAAGCAAATTGATTTGAGAAATGGAAGGAACCTCTTCTTGATCGGATATAGCTTGAGCTCTTTCTTTCTCACTTGTTCTCCTCAAGATGGATTCCTTCTCAAGGGAGGGTGGGATGGAAGGTTGAGGTTACTTGGGTTAGTTTTGTTGATTCTCCCACCTCACTAATCTATCTATCCACCATTGGATTAAAGTCTTTTTTTCATATAAATCATCATTGATAGCACCATAATGGACTTCTTCTCCAACAAACATCCACTTACCTATCAAAATTTTAAATGACTTCCTCATCCTCTCTATGAGATGTAAATGGATCACACCAAGATCTTTATCCCATTTTCTCATCACCTCCTCTGATTTTAGCATATTTGGCTTGTATGCCAATGAGGATGTGGTCGTAGAAACATAGTTTTGACAAAGTTAGCTAGAAGGGTAAGTAGGTTGATATGAAGGATAAATAAGAACATTATAAGGATGATAGGAATGATTGGACTATTGGTAAGGGTCATAATAAGGTCAGTAGGCTTTATTTAGTTGATGATATAGCTCACTAACCTAATTAGGATAGAATTATACCCTAAACCCAGCCATAAAGACTCATAAAAGAGACTAGATAAAGATAAAACTTGCTCGAAGGCTTACCTAGACTGATGTAACCAATTGAAAGCTTAGAGTTTTCATTTATGTTTGTAGAATGCCTCCAATTGTTGATATGCAAGACAACACCAAAAATCCTTCCACTACTTTGGACCTTAGTCCCACCAGGCATGCCATAACTGTTGGAGATCTAGATTGCACCCTAGCTAGAGGTAGGAGTGTTCAAGTCCTGCTTCCAAATTTAGCTCAACATGGGACAAACCCCAAGATATGGGTATCCTATAATGGGGTTAGAACTCTAGGATTTTTAATGAGGATAGTTTCTCTTATGCATCTTTTTAGCTCATTCTCACTACTCAAACCTACTACTGACTAAGGAAAAGGGGGAGAGAGAGAGAGAGAGAGAGAGAGAGAGAGAGAGAGAGAGAGAGAGAGAGAGAGAGAGAGAGAGAGAGAGAACATGAAAGGGAAACCTAAGCTAATAGTAATGATACACATAATTTATGGTTGATCCACCCTATTTGATTCTTAGAACACTAATGAAATAAGTAAAAGACTAGAACCAAGATCCCAAATATCTATCATACATCAGTGTTTCATGAAGAGGTTCACCAAATGATTTAAGCTAAAGGAAATGAAGGAGAGGTCTAAAGTAAGACACTAACTAGTCATAGTATCCACAGGCAGGCTTCAATCAAGAGATGTAAAACACTAAACATGACCTACATAACCAAATGAACTAGTAACTAGGTGAGATCATAATTTAACAAGGGATAAACTTCTACCACATATGCAAATATTACATGTACACACTATACCAGAATAATGAAATCTAAAATAGTCTTGTATTCATTTCAAGAGGTTAAAAACTCCATTTTGGTAGAGTTTAGTCATGCCCAAGAGAGGGAGTAAAGTGATATAGTGGGGATCTATTTTTTGGCTCAAAAGCCTCTTTATATAGTATAAAGAGAAAAAGAAGAGATGGTAACAATGCCTTGGAGAATGGAGAAAAGATCATCATGATCAAAAATTGAGGTGGTATCTCATTTATTTCCTTTTTCATGCATGTCTTAACCAACAAATGGATCTCCTTTTGTCTCACTACTCTCTGAGCTCCTCTCATTGGCTAAGAGTGTCCTACTAGAGACAAGGGCTTGTTCCATGATGAACAAGTATATTTGAGTAGAATCATTTCCCTTAACTGCTTCTCCCACTACTAGTTCACCACCTTAGTACCGTAAGTTCACTTGACATGCTAATGAGGATCAAAACCTTGAATACTAAAATTGATAGGGCCATGCCATAAATGATGGTTTGTACCTAATTTATTGATGATGGAGCCATGTAGATAGATGAAACCCTTTTGCATTAACCACATATCTATTATATTTCCATGATTGGATCATAGGTCCCACCTATAGATAAAAAACCAAGCTAAGGTCTTTGGTTTTCCCATAGTTGTCCATATTAATGTAGACCTATACACAATAACCTCTTTTGGACTCCCATTAGGTCTAGAAAGACCCATCAGTCTTTATAGGAATTGAGAGTTCACCTTACCCAGGTATTTATTTATAAATGGCAAACCCAGTCACAAGAATGAACCCTATAAGCCATAATAATGTCAAACTAGAGGTCCATATTAAGCTCCAATGGTGGTCCTTTATATTCCTTATACCTGAAAAAATCATATTGACCACTCCATGGCATTGAATGAGATTCAATGGCATCAAGATGACCATACAAAACCTTATTTCCCTTGGTCAAAAATGGCTTATCAACCTCTATCAAAAACCTTGGGCTCAACTTTGTTTAAATTGGTCATTAAAATCTGACTCAGCTTGTTGACATATTGACTCATTTTACTCCATTGATTTCAATCTATATGAATCCCTGATTCATTAATCCTCTACCAGTTGAACGCACTTGAGACACCTATCATCCACATATTTTCTCCTTGGATTTGTTTGGTCCCACTTATTCCATCCTTGCCCTTGCTCCATTGGATTTTCTAGGTACAAACAAATGCAATCCCTTAGATCTATCTTTGAATTGTCAGCCTTGTCTAAGTGTATGCCACATGTCAAATGTGCATTGATCCTCAAGATTCACTATCAATCTACCAGCCTCATGTGCTTATGCCATGTGTCAACCTATTGATCCCCTTAACTACTTGACCCCTCTCACACCATTGGATCAAGATATATGATCGAGCAAGGATCGTTAGATCAAATGTGACCCATTATTTGAACCCCAATGATTAGTTTATGGAGCTTAAAATTGACATCCTATGAACCATATTTTATGTCCCACAAAATGTATTTGACATCTTGTAGACCATAAAATTTAAGCACAGATAGATCTTTGTAGTGTCTTTATTTTGATGTTAGCGTGAACATCTTATGTTGTAGGTCCAACTTCAAAGGCCTATAACTTGAAGTGCAAAATTCATGAAGGCACCAAATTTTAGGAGATGTTCTTGAAGCCAAAAATAATGAACCCATTTGATCCATTGGTTATGTGAGGATTCCTGGGCAATCTTATAAAATGCATAAGTGAACCAATTAGCTTATTTATGTTAGGTTGTGGAGCTAAAAGCTTCACTGATGCAAACAGGGAAGGAGGTTGTTGGAGAAGGTTGATGAGTGTCACAGACATCGGCGTCGGTCAGGCCAACCAATGTCAGTAGGATTAGATAGGAAGAGCAACTGACATCGGTCAGGTATCGACTAACGTCGGTCACCTCCAGGTAGATAGGGACCGACATCGGTCGCCTATGCGGTTTAGAAATGCAAGTTTTACAGGCAGTTAGTTAACGAACCAAGTGTTTGCATGTCAAGAGCTAATTTTAGACTAGAAGCTGTGGATCTAATTATTGTAATTAGGTGTCTAATTATTGTTTGCATGAGATCTACTTAAGAGACTCATGGGCTGTATTGTAAAGGTGTTCTAGTTTGAGTTGAGAAAAGTTAGCTCCTTCTGTGTGTGAGGTGAGAAAGGGTGTTCCTCCTAGTTCCACAGTAGTGCCAAGTGTGGGTGCTGGTTTTGGAGAATCAGAAGGGTTCTTCAGGTGTGTAGGATCTTGGTCAGTAGGGGTGCATGGCTTTGTTAGGAGATCTACATGGTAAGTAAGATCATTGATTTTCAAGTGTATGTGTGTGCATGATCTAGGTTTGCAGGTGTCTAGAACCAGATTAATTTGTAGGTGTGCAAGATCAGGGAGGACAGCAACACAACAGGGAGCAGGATCAGGTAGGATCTACTTAGAGTACGGTGTGTACTCAGTTTAGAGCAAAAGAGGAAGGCAAGGCAGTTCCTTCCATAAGTAAGATCATTTGAGTTACAGGTTGTTGCAGGTTCAGGGGAGATCTACTTGAAGTATGTTTGTGTACTTGTGGAGTGTGTGGAGCACTTGTGGAGTATGTGGAGCACTTGGGTACTGGTAGTAGTGGATACTGACTAGTTGGAGGTGAACACCAACTCTGTGTTTGAGTTGTGTGTTGGGACCGTAAGAGAGAGAGCTTTGAGGGAAGATTTATTGTTTATGCCCTAGAGGTGTGGGAGCCCTAGAGGTGTGTAAGGAAGAAGAACTGTGGCAATCTTCTTTGTTGTATTTCCTTTTGGAAGAGTTTTAATACAAGTTGTGTATTGTCTCTCATATTCTGTGTTGTTTTTGAATTCTAGTTACTTGTGTATTCTGGTTAATTTCTGCATATTAAGTTGCTTGGTAATCAATTGTGTGCTTCCATAATTCCCAACAAAGGTGGTATCAGAGCTTTTGGTTGGGTGTCTAAAAATTTCTGCATGACATCCTAGTGATGGTCTAGTTCACTCAAAACTATGCCATAAGCTTTGCTTGATTTTTTGAAGGATCGAATTGTTCATGAGGCTTGTGTAAGATCACCCATGACATTGAATGTTATGACCATCATGTGAACCTACTTGGATCCTCCATTTTCAAACCTAGACCTATTTCTGCATCTATTTTCCTAAGATCAATAGATTACACTTTAAGCTTGCTTAAAGTGTCTCAAAAGCTTTGAAGTAATGTGATATTTTTCCTTTAACCTTGGGTCCTTGAATCAACATGAACATTTCTCAACTCTCTATTCATTTGGAGGCTCTGTATGTGGTCCAAAAAATGGAAAATAGTTCTATTAATAACATGGATATTTCTAAGTCCTAGATTAGTTACCACATAATGTGTCTTAGAGGATTTATTAGGATTACTAAAGTTCATCATGTTAGTTTTATTTTTATATATAGCTTCATCATATAGATGTTGCATGATGAAAAAATGATTTAAAACCTTACTATGAATATGAGAATATAAAATTTGAAAATGAATCAGATCAAGTAGATCAATTTCGTTAGATAAATAAGATGATAGAAAAATCTAGAATCATAATAGGTTGAGCTAGTTGAACTAGTTAAACAAGTAGTGAAAGGGGAAAAATTAGAATCAGACTAGGTTGAGTTGGTTGATCTAGTTAGGAAAGTAGGAAAATAATCCATCTATAACTGACTAGGTTAAGTTGGTCAAATTAGTTGAAAAATCAGGTAAATAGAATAGTTTATGCCTGGACTACGTCAAGCTAGTCGACTGGGTTGGAAAAATAGGAAAATAGAATAGTATGTAACTAGACCAGGTCAAATTGGTCGAACTTGTTAGAAAATTAAGTTAATAAAATAATTTATGCTTGGACTAAGTTTATTTGGTTAATTGGGTTGGAAAAATAGGAAAATAGGATAGTTTATAACTGAATTAGGTCGAATTGATTGAACTAGTTGTAAAATTAGGTAGATAGAACAGTTTGTGCCTAGACTCAATCAATCTGGTTGACTGGGTTAGAAAAATAAAAGAAAGAATAGTCTATAATAGACTAGGTATAGTTGATCGATAGAGTTATATAGTCTAGAAAAAAATTAATGGTCTGATTTTAGATGATTTAGTTTTAAAAATAGTTTAAACACATAGGTAACTAGGTCAACCTGGTCAATCTAGTTGAAACACACAACATACAACTTGTATTAACACTAGCTAATATAGTTTATAATACAACATAGAATAAAAAACAAGCATCAAGATTATAATTTAGATTCTAAGTAATTGTTTGAAAAGAAGACATAAAAGTTATACTAAAGGTTATGATTGAAAGTGTAGGCTTCCAAATATACTTGCTTTTTCAGTGGATAATGTTGACCCAATGCTTTAGAGTAATGACTATGGATTAAGTACCATTCCTATAGCCCACTAAACCCAATTTATAGGTTAAGATAGAAGTAGCTTCTCAAAATGAATCACTAATTGATGCACCACACAATCAATCGGATAGTTAGATTCCTAAGATTCAATACAAAGGTAAAATCCTAAGCATTCCTGAAATAACATGAGGTATGTGAAAAATAAAGACCATGTTTATATATTATAGCTATGAGTATTGGAGCAAGCCTCTCATTCTGTGATATCTATAAATGATAGATAAGGACCATAAATAGAGCATTGTATATCTGTTCATGATAATAGTTAAGTAGTTTTAAATTATCAGTACATAGTTTCTAGGGAAAGCCAGAAAAAATGAAAAATGAAAATGAAAATAAATATTTTGAAAGCTAAGTTGTATTTTTTAGAAAGTAAAGAAACATGCAGTCAACTAAAAATTAAAGTGATTTTGATTACTATCAAATGTGAGCTAATTTCATTTACTTGAACTAGAAAGTAAAACAAATAGAATAGGATCAAATAAGTCAATCAAGTTGTGAAAAAAAGACAAAACAAATTCAAGTAAATCGACTCAGTCTATTATTAAAATAGGCTAGAACAAACACAATCAAATAAGTTGACTTAGTTTTCTAGGCAAAAAATAGACACAAAACTAGATCGAGTTGGTCGATTTAGTTGACTATGTCAGTACAATTCTATAGAGTTAAAAAATTTATAAAAGTAGTATTGAATTTAGATTATAACTTAAAGGGGGAGAAAATAAATTTACTTAAAATTTGACAAAGTGAAAGTATTGATCTGGTTAGAGTGAACTGATCAAATAAAATAAAGTCAACCAAGTCAATGTAGTAGTTTTTCTTGAAGATGTTGAATTTTTATTTTACTTAGATCATCCAGGAAAGTGTTTGACCCTACAGATGCAAAAAATAGAATTATTAAATAAAATTGAGCGAGGTAATCAAGTGTAAATAAAACTAATAAATAACAAAAAATAAAACTATGTCAATCAAATTGAAGTAGTTAGATTAAAAGGAAAATATACAAAAGAACATAATCAAGTGGATTGATTTAGTTAGATACATAAAATTAAAGAAAAGACTAGATTTATCGGTTTGATCTAGTTAGTGTTGGCCAAAATTGACCTATATACGAAAATTTTGCCTTGATGACTAATCTCTTTCTAGTCATGATTTAATGATGTAGTGCACTATCTTGGAGGGTCTTGACATGGTGAATTGAACTGTCTTAGGAGCCTATTATGGTGGATGATCCAATGGTAGAGGGAGGAGATAAGCTTCATGTCCCTACTTCATTTTCTCATCCTTCTTATGAAGATTTTAGCAAAATTTTAGTTAAGTTTGTAAACTTTAAGGTAAATGGCTAAAACTAGGGTTTATATTGCAAATACTAGATCAAACCAATTTTCAAGGTTATTCACCATTCAATGGCAAGCATAAAGTGGTGAAAAAAATAAGCAAACTATTAGAGCCTTGATTAAAATCTTCCATATGGCCTAAGCACCTTTTTACCAAGACCCAAGTAGAAACTAGAGATTTTTGTGCACTTTGCAACTTTGCAAAGTTACAAAGTTGTAAAGTATCTTTGTTTTCTCAATTTTGTAAATTTGTAAATTTGCAAAGTTGTAAAGTATATCTACTTTCTCAATTATACAAATTTCTAAATTTTCAAATTTACAAATTTACAAGGTTGTAAAGTATCTTCGCTTTCTTGATTTTGCAAATTTTCAAATTTGCAAAGTTGAAAAGTTATAAAGTCGTAAAGTTACAAAGTTACAAAGCTGCAAAGTTGAAAAATATCTCCACTTTATTGATTTTGAAAATTACAAAGTTAAAAAGTTATAAAGTATCTTCACTTTCCCAATTTTTCAAATTTGTAAATTTTCAAATTTGCACTTAAATCTCTACTTTACTACCTACCAAAACCTCGATAGAGATTTAGATGGATTTTGTATGTGTTTTTGCAATCCAAAACCCTGACAAAGATTCAAAGGGACTTTACATGTGTTTCTTCAAGCCAAAACCCCAACAAAGATTCAAAGGGACTTTGCATGTGTTATTGTAAGCCAAAACCCTGATGGAGATTTAGAGAGACTTTACATGTCTTTTTGCAAGCCAAAACCTTGATGGAGATTTAGAGAGACTTTGAATGTGTTTTCACAAGCCAAGACCCTAATGGAGATTCAAAGGGAATTTGTATGTTATTTTTCAAGATAAAACCATGATGAATATTTAGAGGGACTTTGCATTTGTTTTTTCAATCCAAAACCCTGATAGAGATTCATAAGGACTTTGCATGTGTTTTTGTAAGCCAAACCCAATAGATATTTAGAGGGACTTTGCATGTATTTTTGCAAGCTAAAACCCTCATGGAGATTTAGAGGGACTTTGTATGTGGTTTTAAAATCCAAAACCTTAATAAATATTCAGAGGGAATTTTCATGTGTTTTTACAAGTAAAAACCATGATAGAGATTTAGATAGATTTTGCATGTGGTTTTATAATTAAAAACCCTGATGATTTTTAGGCATAAGTCTTTGCAGAATTTAAAGCTCTTGAAGCCCCTTTTTGATCAAAGGAAATTAGAAGAAAAAACATGATCAACCTCTAAGCATCATGAAGGGTTGTTGAATGGATTTAATTCTTCTCTTATACGTTGGGTGTCCAAAGATGGTAGTCGAAGTGCATTTATTGAAGATTGAAATATTTCTCATCCTATTTCTCTTCTCTTAATATATATATATAGTTATTTATTCTATTTGTAAGATAGAATATATTTTGATAAGGTAAAACCCTATCAAAATTTGTAAACAATAACCTTTGAATCAATAAGATTACCTATTTTGCCTATCTCTTTGACTGCACTTTATGTTTTAGGTAGCTTGTGCATGATTGCCTTGTGAGAAGTCTTCTTTCTTGGTGATTGTCCTCTCCTCCTTGCCTTTTTTAGGTGGTTTAAGGTGCTTTCAAGTCTGAATTTGTGTTGTTTTAGTAATAAGTGAAGGTATAGTGTAAATTTTACCATTCCTTAATGCTTTATCCCTTGTTTAGAAGGCCTTATTTAGAATTATTCATGAAAACTAGCTAGTGTTAGAGATTGTGTGAGTGGGGTATTTTTGAGTTTCCTTTGTGTTTATTTTGAGCATTTAAGAATGTCATTTAGTTTGGTGCATCACACTTTTTATGCTTTTAGTCATTTTTATGCAGCTCTTCTACCCCTTTCCAAAGCAAAATCAGTAGTTTAGGTGACTTACAAAGAGGAACTAGCCTTCTCTTAAGGGTCAACCCCATCATAAAATACCCAAATCCTAGAGTTGATGCCATTATGTGGCTAGGAGTGAGAGAGCCTAAAGAACCCTCTCACAGGGTGAAATTATATGCTATAATAGTTTATAGAATACTCAATGGGATTCATTTGAATAATATTGATCAAGGTTGATGTTGGTCTTGATCTATTTACAGTGGCTTCAGCATCCACACTCTCAACATCTAGTGACTCTAATGAATACTCAACTTTCTAGTGGTAGAACAGTGCCTATTTTTCATGCCAAAGGTGACTAAAAGGTCAGCTTCTAGAGGTATTCCTTTTAAATTTGTTTAATTACCTTTTAACTTAGCAAGAAGATTGATGTTTTGTAACACTCATCCATACTTGAGAAGCTTCCCTCCTAAGCCAATTTGGAAATCTACCTCTACTATAATATCCTTATTAACTTTTTCATTACCCATGGCTACCCCTAGAGCCTTACTTTTATGGATTTCATTATTCAAAGTTCTTTGGATCTTAACTAGTATGATCTTATCCTAGTGGAATCCCTTAAGAGTGTGCCTTACTACTTATGGGATAGATTTACAACTCCTTCTGAACATATTTGAGATATAGCTAACTTTTACAACATCCATAACATCATAAAGGGAACATAGTTATCAGGTTGTTAGCCATCTCTTTCAAGGGAAAGGCCCTGGATTGCTATAAGAACCTAACTCATAACTCTATCACAACATGGGACTAGTTAGGGGATGAGTTATGTAAGAGGTTTGAAGACAAGAGTGATAACTTGTCACTAGCAGAGTAGTTGACAACAATCAAGAGAGGTCCTTAAGAGGTCATGCAGGACTTTAACAACAAGTTTCAAAAAACATGGGATAGGATTCAAATCCTTATCAATCCCACTCTTAATTATGATTTCCTATATTAACTAAGGTCACTTAATAGTGACATTATATTTATTATACAATCAATGGGGGGAAGCACATTAATGATGCTTATGAGGTAGCAATCAGGGTAAAGAATAGCCTAATATAAGCTGGAAAACTCACACATAGGCCTCTTATGCCCTTGTTCCCTAAGATTTAATCACCTCCTATTATTGTTCCTCCTCTTACTTCTATTATTCTTTTTCCAACACTTGTTCCCATACCTACACTAAAGCAAGACAAAGCTTCAACTAGTCAGTATAGTGAGCTCCAAGAACATAAGAACATGTTCCAAACATTTGGAAATGAGTTAGTGAATATTAAGAGGCATAAATATTATTTTAATACACCATACCAACCCCCATATCAGTCTCAACAACCCTATCACTCCAATAGGCCACCCTTCAAGGTTGATTCTCAAGGACAAGGGCAGCTCACCTATGCTAAACCAAGTAACAACTACAATCCTAATACTGCAAGTACTTCCAAGACATTGGTCCCTACTCAAAAAAAACTTACACAAGAAGGTGAGTGTCCTCTACCTTGGAATCAATCTTAAAATGAAGATATCACCTCAAATGTAGAGTTCAACTAAGGCTTAGATGAGCAATGTCAGCAAGGTGCATGTTATGGGTTCAACCAAGATTTAATGGCACAAAATGCAAAAGTGACTATGATGAGTAAACCAAAATGTCCTCATCAAGGCCAAGGGGATAATGAAGGAAAAAACCAATTGTCTACTATGTTGGTGAATTAATAACTTTAGGAGTGTTATGCTTTTAATCAAGAAGCTAGTACTAGCCAAGCAAACATTCTTGTGGCAACCAACATAAGGTTCAAGAGAAGGAATATAGAGGGTAGCCAAGAAGTAGTTAAGGGTTATTATACTCCTATATTATTTTCAAAGATAAATGAGTCTAATGTAGCTCCAAAGGCTCAAACAACTCATAAAAATTAAAACCAAGGAGGTACTTTTATATCTCAAATCTCACAAGTACAAAGTATTGTTGTGGCTCCCAAAGCACAAACAAAGGTTGGTGGTACACACATCAACATTGTTGAGAAAATTAATAAGTCAAATGTGAGTGTCCATATGTTGTAAATTCTTTAAATACCTGGTCAAGTGGATCTTCTTCAAGAAGGCCCTTCAAAAATCAATGTTTCAAAGAAGCCACCAAGCAAGGAAAGTGTGGTCCTCACTAATACAATCAAAACCAATGAAGGGCAACCAAACAAGGTAATCAAACCTCCTCCATTATACATTTAGTTGATCATTAGTAACGCCTTGGTACACAACTACATGGTGTACACTTGGTAGATCAACTTGGTTTGAAATATGAACCCCTTTTTAAAGGGGTATTATAGCTTGATGGATCTTCTACTAAACCATCAAGTATTATTAGAGGTCTAAATTTAACCCTCTATATGTATCCTAATGTTTTAGTGGACCAAGATGTGGTTGTTTTAGAGGTACTACCCCATTTTGCTTTATGCCTATCTAAAGACTTCATTTCCAAAACTCAAGCTTACCTAAAAGTAGATTGGTCCTATATGGAATTTAAGATAAGGTATGAAACTAAGGTGTCCATTAAGGTTGAACCAATTATAAAGTTTCACATTGATCCTTATAGACTAAGCAACTTAAATATTAACTACACAATCATGAATGAGGAAGACCACCCTATTGGTTGAGAGTTAGACACTCATCTTCTGGGATGAGTTATGGAATGAAAATCAACAACTTAACCCTTTAGGAGGAATTAAAGAAATAGATATGGGATTCTACTGCTTCCATGAAGAGAATGAATTTATATTATCCCTTACTATGCCACATGAGGAGATAAATGGAATCTATAAAATGTATTTTTATGGATCAAGGAGTAAATATGGAGTAGGGTTAGGTTTTCTCTTGGTCTCTCCCTCTAATGACAAGTACTTCTTAGCTTATAGGTTTCATTTTAGTTGTTCTTGCAATGCAGATGAATATGAAGGCCTTATTCATAGCTTTTAATGGGATAGAAAGAGGAAAATCAAGAAATTATAGGTATATGGAGATAGTTAACTCATTTTTAATTAGGTGAGAATCCAAAATACATCTAATAACTCCTTGATGAAATCTTGCAAGCATAGAGTGTGAGATCTATTGGAGGATTTTGAGCCTTCAGCATTTAAAGTGTGCCTAGAGAGAATAATAAGAATATAGATAGATTTGCATTAGTGGGGGCCCAGTTTGATATACTAGCTAAGTTGAGTAAATCAAAAACTTAGTCACATGTTAAGGTGGTTTTAAGACCCTCCATTTTTTACAATGAAGCCAATTGGCAGGTTTTTGACAATGACAAGCAGATTGCCTACTTCTTGTAATAAAAGGATGAGTTTTCATCTTCAAATTAAAGATCAAGTTACAAAATTAGTACAAAGATCAAATCCTCTAATTAAAATCAAAAAAACTCCCTAAGGGGTTTGTCACCCTTGAGATCATCTTCCGTGAAGGATATTTCATGAGGAAAGACAAGTAGTCTTGTCCATTAGTGAAGAGAATTACTAGAGAGTTCCCATCTTCCAAGACAAACTTCTCAAGCTTGGGAAGGTCAATATTGAGGCTAGAAAGTTGAATTAATTTCACTTTGTAGGTAGTTTACAGATGTTTTTATTTGGGAGTACACTTATCTTAGGGGTGTTGACCCTCAACTTACTCAGCACACCATTGAATTAGATGCAAATGTGAAGCCTATGAGGCAAAAAAAGAGGTCTATCAATTCCAATATAGAGGCACTCATGAGAAGAGAGTTGACCAAGATTATTGATTCAAACATTATTTTTCTAATCAAACACTCTTCATGGGTGGCCAACCTAGTACCTGTAAGTAATAAAAGTGGTGCAATTTTGTTGTGTGTTGATTTTAAGGATTTGATCAAGGTCTCTATTATATCCTAAATTTTCAACCTGGAGAAGTCAAGTAGACCTTATAAAATTTTGGATAACATGAAACTATCTTTACATATAGACAAGCTACTACAAGAGATAGATCTCTAGATTATGGGCTAGCTCCCTTGATCTATCTTTTAGGCTCAGACACTACACTAGACTAACCACTATTGGGGGTGAAAATGGAAGAAGCAAACTGAAAATAACCTACAATAATGAAGGTGATACACCAAAGATAACTCCATAAACATACTTACATTTACATTAAGAAAGACGACTGCTAAAACTAATATCAGGTCAAGGTTCTTCTAGCATAAGTGTTTCTACATTGAGGTAGATTGATATGCATATTCAAAGGTGGGTAACTAGGAGGTCCAATATTAAACAATGTTAATCTCCTTCACACTTAAAAATACACCCAAAAAATGTATACACTTTATGATATCTATTAGAAGAAATTTTACTCACACAATGTATACAAGAGCAAAATTGAAGCAAAGAGAAAACATTCATCACTTGTCATCCAAATAGCCTATTTGACCTACTTAGGTAATAATTACATAGATTAAACCAGTTTGATAAAACTTTATTCAAAGGTAAAACAAGATGTCAAACCAATAGGGCTTCACCATACCAATTGTGGATTCTTTACAAGGCCAAAATGCCTTCAATATATAGAGCATAAGAGAGGAGAGAGGAGAAGTAACATTGAAGAATCATCATGCCAAGTGTCAAGGCTTCAAGGTTAGTTACAATTCAAGAAAATAGAGTTAGGTAATAGGTCATGAGATCTTATTAGATAAGTGTCCATTTGAAACATGGAATTCTCCTTGAAGTTGGTGAATGACACTCCATTATCCTTCTTGAAACTACCCTCTTGATTAGGAGTTCATTATCTACTTAGAATTGCCTTGGAAGTTATTGACACGTGTTCAAACTTAAGAGAGTGAAAACATGCTTTTTAATAGTCATGATAGACTCCCCAACTGATGATCTTCTCTTTGACATCTATTGTCACTTCTTTGTAGTCACTCATTAACCCTCTAGACCTCAATTCACACACTTGTCACTATAGTGACTTGTAAACACTCAAGAAGATTCATTGCAGATATGTGAGACACATCATTAGAACCTATTTGTCTTTTATTCCATTAGGTAGACCTCAAAATAACTCCAAACAACACTTCTCACCTTCAATTTAGGTAGTCACCCTCTTTCTCACTATCTTATTCAAGACTGCCTGCAACAACCAACTTAACAGAAGAGTTTTCATGCATGAATAAGGTGATAATGGAGTTTTATGAGTTGAAATACATCTCTAAACATCTTCCATAATGAATTTTACCTATCAATTCCCTTTTGCACCTTCAGATCACTTCAATTCTTGTAGAAAACATAGATTTTAGCATGTCTTTTATTCCGTTAGGTAGACCTCAAAAGAACTCCAAATAACACTTCTCACCTTCAATTTAGGTAGTCACCCTCTTTCTCACTATCTTATTCAAGATTGCCTGCAATGACCAACTTAATAGAGAAGTTTTCATGCATGAATAAGGTGATAATGGAGTTTTATGAGTTGAAATACATCTCTAAACATCTTCCATAATTAATTTTACCTATCAATTCCCTTTTGCACCGTCAGATCACTTCAATTCTCACAGAAAACATAGATTTTAACATATCTATACAAGTGACAGTATAGAACAATTGAATGGTGAGGAGCCTACGAGAGTGACAAATATGTCCAAAACACTTTTCAATTCAATTTACCCCTTCTGGATGCATTTCTCACCATATATTTCTCATCAGGTTTTTGAGAGGGTTTTAGGCCATTTAGGTTGTTAACAGTGATTCATAAAGGTTAAGCCCTTAACCCTCAAACCAATGTCATTAAGTTTGAGTTCAAGACCTCCCTCAGCTATCCCTAAGTTATTGACACACCATGCATGTTGTCTAATGTAGGAGCATCCTTCATGATGCTTGATGAAGAACAAGCAAGATAGGATAAGCCTTCTCAAGGCATTGACATAAGTGTTTGAACTAGTTTTTTTTCTCCTAAAATTTGTATTTCAAATATTCAAATTGTTGTATTTGTCATGGTGGAGGAAAATAAGGCCTATTTGTATTGTAAAAGACATAATAGTTGTTTTAGACAAAAGAAGCCCATTACCATGAAAATCAGGGGGATCAATACATTTTAGGCGTGGATTAGGTGTTTGTTGAAGACTTTTCCATTTAAAACATTTTGTTCAGTCTTTGTAGGGGTTAGTTGAGTAGTTTTAGGAACAAAAAAATGAATATTTCAACCATGGAAAAAAAAAGTTGGAAAGAGAGAGTCCGTGCAAAAGGTTTGAATAATATTGGTGTAATGACTTTTGATAATAATGAAGAAATACATTGTTTGGTGTAAGTGTGTGTAGGAATATGTGTTGTGTAATATGTCAATTGGGTCTCGACATTATTCAACTCCCATTGATGTTTGGTCTGTTGTATCTTTGCAGAAATGGGTGTTGGGAACACCAAATGAAGAAACACGACCACAGTAAGTATACGTATTATACGTCTTATTCAGACATGGCGATAAGCACGTATTTGTAGTCTGTTGAAAGCATGTAGGGGTTTTCTGAATTCGTTGAAATCCTTGACTGAAATGGAATCCATTGAACAGCTGCGATAATAAGAATGGTGGCGGTGTAACTTTTGGGCTGAGTTAAAGAAAGAAACGAACAGAACTTGATATGGCAACAACGTTAATGTTAGATGAAAGGCTGATTTGGAAGGATCTTTTCAATGATGTCAATCATGCAATGGCAAAGAGATTGTAAATAAACAATCTTCAATTTGTATTGAAGAAATTATGTTGGTCTTAGGTTCAAGGCAGAAGTGTTGATTGTGGAAAAGTGGATTTCCACAAGATTAGACTTGTTTGAAAACCAGAAAGAATCGTTGGACAGAAATGATCAAATCAAAACCTTTGAATTTTGAACAAATCAATAGAATTGTATGAAGGCAATTATTCATAGTATATATCTGGATTCAAAGACCAATTCATTCCTTCTTGTAGATAAGGCGGTGAATAATTAAACTGGTGTATACTGGAGTCATGGCAAAACGGATGCTTCGAAGGTAAGGTGAGTGATTACATGTCAGTGAACTAACTATGCATGTTTACCTTGTACTTTGGAAATTGATACACGTAATGAGTATGAGTGAAGCTAATAGGCTATGTAAGCATTGTTGATAAGTATCTGTTCGCAATCCACAAAAAGGTATTTGGATTGGTGATTTAATGATTCTAGCAATATATATATAGGAACGCGGTTCCAGGGATTGGTTTGTAAACCATGGTATGAGTGCATGCAGTCAATAGGAAAATATGAAATAAAATGCAGAACTATGTTAACAATACAATCCGAGTCTGAGTTTGCATGATGATTAGCGAAGTAAGACTGTTGGATAAAGAGATGTGATTGTGTATTCTGGTAGTGTTCGAACCTGCACATAAAATTAACAAATGATGAAAAAGCTTGGCAAGTATTTGATATAGTATGTCTGAAGGTAATTAAGAGAATCACCTTTATCTGAGTATCTATTTTAAATATAAAATGGTATTCGAACCGTGATTATGTTATGTCAATCTTGCATTGAAACAAAATTTACAGAGATCGATAAGTGATTGTTGGCTAATCGGGCATTTGGGTAAGTCGATGTCACTAAAGGGAATACGAGGGTCGACGACCTTTGTTAGATTGGGAAAAAAACAAATCTGTGTTGTAAGTTTGTTCTTAGTAAAAATAATAAAGGCATAAGAAAAGGTGTGGTATAGCATATCAGAAAATTGTTTGAGAGGCTTTGATTCGCATGCATAGAGAACGGGGAGAGTAAATAGGGATCACCTAGAGAACTGTGTATTGTTATGGACATTAAATAGAAAGAGAGTCAACGAGAATGTGGAGTTGAATATGATAAGATGTGAGCATACTTGAGAGATATTATAATAAACTTGGGGTATGTTGATTGAATTATAAGCATCAAGGAGTCAGAGATACCAATGAAGGGCGATAACAAATCTAATAACATGTAAGAGTAATATATTATAAATTCACTTTTATTTCAATATGAATGATTGTCTACGAGTGTGAAATTAAATAGCTATATATTGTGTAATTGAATTTGGGAATGTCATCATTGTTTATATAGATATGAGTGAAATAAAATGCCTTCTCGATTAGCTACTTACATTCTAGACACCCCTGAGATAAGTTTAGGCCAAAAATGACCAATCTGGGCAATTATCTACAGAATGATGGGTCTAATAAACCTTATACTCTCCCATGAAGGCTCTCAAAGTGATTGGGAAGGTCATATGGTCATATGACTAATATTAGACATGATGAGGGTTCATGCCTAGTTTTAGGCCTAATAGACATGGACTGTGTTTCTTGAGTATTTGACCACTTCTAAGTGGTCTTAGTGACTTTAGGAGCTTATCAACACTCTTTAATCTTCAATTCAACTCTATACATCATTTTTTAGTCCCTTAAGAGTATCCTTTTAATTAGTTTCTCATTCATGTACCATGGTCTACAAGTATATTATTTATGGAGTGCCTCTAGTCTAAGATAAAATAGAGGACACTTCCCCTATTGGTTTAACCTAAAGGAGACCATGGAGGACTTATTTAGGTCATGATGAAATTTTTTACCAAATCTCAAATCCAAATCATACATCTAGATCTCTCAACACATCAACTTCTCAAAACTAGTTATAGGATTGTGATTGTGTGCAGGGTTGACTGAGTATGAGGTTAGAAACTTGTTTAATTCGTATTTGATCTATCTCCTTTGCCTATTAAAATCACATGAAAATGTGATTTAATCACTATAAAAGTGATTTTTTATGTAATCATCCACCCATATCTCTTCTCACCATCCAAACTGCATCCTTCATTGGCATGAGCTAGTATGTAGTCTTCACTTCAAATTGTTGGTGTTCATTAGGTATAAGTTGAAAGTTTCCTATAGGTGATGATATGTGTTTAGGCATTGTGTTACACACATTTAATTTTTCTTCAAGTCACTAAAGCCATCTCAAACCTGAATGCATGTATTTATGTCTTGAGACCATGCTATCATCACTCACCATCAACACATTATATGTCAATTGAAAATTACAATATTCCAGGTTCATTTGGTCTCAATGGAACTATAGTTCACTGAGTGTTTCAATCAAGATTTTGACTATGTTGAAAACCACTCAACCATCATCTTTCTCAACCAAACAATCTCCTTATTGAATTGCCATGTTACTACTAGGCCTAGGCTGTAAGAATGAAACCACTAGGCTTGCATAGACCTTATAGACCTTCACCATGAGATGCTACTATGTATGAGTAGAATCCTTTTCTGAGAATTTAAGGAAAACTTCCCTCTTTGTAACTTTTTCAATTTTGCACCTGTAGGTGTTGTTTGAAGTGATCTTAAAGATGATTCGCATAACCAACCTTCAACATTTTTTCAATGGTTCATTCCTATTGTTGTCATATTGATGATTTATTCAAAACTTTGAAACTCCAAACCTCATCAACACTCTATCTTAGTATTCCTACATAGTCCTGTAGGTGACTATTTGTTTGTATGTGAGTTCAACCTTCAACCTCACTTGGTTTCAAAGCTTTGAGATTTCTATTGGTCTATTGAATTTTGCCTAGACCATCACCATGCTATGAGAGGTTTAAATAAGTGCATTACCTTTGATCTAAAGCTACTTACAAGAGAACACACACTATGACTATCAAAACATTGTTCTATAGACCATTAGTGTTCACCTCTAACTCAATGAGATGGTTCTACCTATCCCTTCATATCCACACATGCCAACCAGTTTGAAATCATCATGAAAAGTATGAACATGCTCTCTAAGACTATATGCACTACTTGATTCACAGAGACCAATGCAATCAAATGAAAAAACTAAGGTGTTGGGGTTGCACAGGCAGTTTTGAAGTGTTAATAATATTAGTGATTATTCATATAGTACAGACCATCAAACTTGAAAATATGGCCATGGAATGAAAGTACACAGGGACCCCTAACATCCACCAAGTGTATTCACTTCAACTCTTCTCATATCTATACCAACAGAAAACCATTGACCCTTATTGACCTGTCCAAGGGAGCAATAGGAGAGAGAAACTAGGTTTTTTCCACTTTAGATCTATTAAATCTACTTGAACTTGAAACTAATGTATGGTGATCTCAAGAGACTTCCCTAAATCTTTCACACATACCAGATAAGTCCTATAGTCCGTATAAATACCTGAAATTGCCCTTTTTATAGTTGATCTCCTTCTTTGTATGTTGAGCCTACAAATTTTCAATTTCAAAACTACCCTCTAACATTCTCTAACATGACACACATTAGATTTCTTCTTGACACATTTTTTTGATGAGAAACTATACAATTCACTTAGAATGACCAAAAGGTGGCATAAAAGGTTATTAAGACAAGTAACAAAAATGACAAGGTTAAAACATATTAAGTGACCTTTAAAATATGACTTAACCCCACCTAGAACCATGGTGAATATTTCAAACCTAGAATGACCCTATGGAAAGTTTGAATATGTAGGGAGGTTGACCTAATTTGACCTAGGGTAAAATTTGGCCAACAATCTCCTTGAAGGATCACTATCCTTTGCCATCTATGGAGAAGCTCCTCCAAATAGTGATTGGTTTAGAATGTTTCTTTCTCTTGGATGGGTATTCAAGTTATAGCAAGGTTCTAGTCAAGGAGGAAGACCAATACAAGACAACCTTCACCACCAAGTGGTGGACTTATGCTTAAAAAAAGATGCCTTTTGGTCTTTCTAATGTTGTTTCCACATTCCAAAGAGCCATGGACATGGATTT
The DNA here is from genome assembly GCA_037957365.1 of Torreya grandis. Taxonomy (NCBI): domain Eukaryota; kingdom Viridiplantae; phylum Streptophyta; class Pinopsida; order Cupressales; family Taxaceae; genus Torreya; species Torreya grandis. The sequence continues at coordinate 842,038 of JARHVA010003641.1, forward strand.
CTAGGGTCTACTTAATTAGATGGTGCTTGTGTACTTGCATGATATCATTGTTTTATCCAAGAAGGCAAGTGACCACTTAAACCATTTGAGACTCATCTTTGAGAGGTGCAGGGAGTTTGGGATCTCTTTAAACCCCAAAAAGTGTGTTTGTTGTTCATGAAGGCAAACTACCAGGGCATGTTATCTCCAAAGTAGGACTAACCATTGACCCTGAGAGGGTAAAGCCATCTTGGCCTTGTCTTTTCCTCAACATAAGAAAGGACTTAAAATATTCCTCAAGAAGATAAATTTTGTGAGAAGATTCATACCTAATTTTTCACATTTGGCTAAGCCTATAATAATAATTTTGAAGAAGAATCAAGTCTTCTCTTGGTCAATAAAAGGCAAGGTAGGTTTTAAGGTTATCAAGTTATCCAATGCACAAGAACCAAGTCTCTTGAATCTATATTTTTCAAGATATTTCTACCTATATGTCTTTGCTAATATGGACAACATATCAGCTATGCTCATACCATAGAATTAGGAGGGTCTTGAGCATCCAATAACTTTCTTCAGTCAAGGACTTGAAGGCTATGAAGAGAGGTATACTTTTTTTTGAAAATCAAGTGCTAGCTGTTGTGAGATCATTGAAAAAATTCAAGCCTATGGTGTCAAACAATAGGATTCATCGCATGGTCTCCCATAAAGGTGTGAGAGATTTCCTCTTGAGTAGAGAACTAAATGAGAAGAGGGATAGTTGGATCACCAGAGTCATAGAGTATGATGTTGAGATCAAGGTTACTAAGTTGGTGAGAGGTAAAGGTTTGTGTGAGCATGTGGTTACTAATCTACAAGAATAAAAAGAGTCTGCTCTAGTGATGTCAAATGGCCTGCAAGTAGTTGTACCTCTACCCTCCACTAATTAAATGCAAGATATGATTAGATTCTTAATAACAGGTGAGTGTCCTCAAGGTATGGATAAAACTAAAAGAATATAATTTAGACTTCAGTCCATACCTTATGCCCTAGTTGATGGGGTATTATTTAGGAAAGACCTCAATGGAGTGTTGCTTAGGTGCATAGAGTTTGATCAAGTAAATATACTCTTGGATCAGTTCCATAATGGGCCTATAGGAGGTCACTTTGCTCCAAAGACAACAATAGAAAAAATAATGAGGGTTAGTTATTATTATCCCAACCTTTTCAAAGATGCCTACACATTGGTTAAGAAGTGCCAAAAGTGTGCTCTTTTTAGTGGTAAACAAAGACTAGCAGCCTTTTCTCTAAATCCCGTTAAGGTAGATCAGCCCTTCATGTAATGGGGCTTTGACTTCATAGGCATGATAAATATACCTTATATTAGAGGACATAAGTGGGTACTCATTACCACTAACTACTTCACCAAGTGGGTGGAGGCTATTTCTCTAAAATAGGATAATGAGACAATAGTGTTGGATTTCTATGATAGCAGTATGACACAGTTTGGGATACCAGAGACTAATCTCATATAATGCCTTAGCATTGTTTGGTATGAAAATAATTGAATGGGCCCTTCAGTTGGGTATCTACCATAGCACATCATCCAACTACTACCCCCAAGGCAATGAGATTTTTGAATCAATAAATAAAAACTTGATTAGGATAATCAAGAGGATAATGGAGGTGAACTAGACGGTATGGCATACCAAGCTAAGAATAGCCTTGTGGGTTGATAGGGTGAATCCCAAGAGTGCCATCGGTAACTCACCATTTATCTTTATGTATGGAAGATAGGCCAATCTTCCCATCTTTCCTAAACTACTAGCTTTGGAGTTAGCTCATCAACTTGAGTTGATGGAAAGTCAGCCCATGGGTGTGAGAATGGCAGAACTCATGGAGCTTGAAGAAATAAGAGACCTTGTAATGAAGATAATGGAATCACATCAAGTTCTAATCAAGAAGGCTTTTGACAAGAGATCCAATGTAAGAGACTTCAAGGAAGGTGACCTAGTCTTGAAGTGGAATGCTAATAAATCCAAAACAAGCAATCATATAAAGTTTGATAGTTTTTGGAATGGACCTTACCTGATTTATGGCTACAAACAAAATAATTCCTTTCAACTTGCGAAGCTGGATGGAGAGGTATTACCCATCTCAGTCAATGGGATTTATCTAAAGCCTTGTTATTAGAATTAGTTTGCATCCATTATATATATTAGATTAGATGTTGTTTTCCTCTTAGTGCTTCATGCACATCTTTTTTATTGTGTGTTTCCCTTCCCTAAGTGATTTGAGCACATGGTTATTTTATTTATTTTTGTTCTAGTTGTTGTGAGACTTTCTTTGAGAGGTTGGAAACTTTGTTTTCTGTTGAGGAGAATTTTTTATGACTCCATAATCCCTATGGATAGGCTAAGATGACTAGTCTATTACACAAATAGGCATGCAATCCCTGGAGATCACTAGAAATGTTGACCAAAATTGGTCTACATACAAAATTTTCAACTTGATGACTAATCTCTTTCTAGTCATGACTTAATGATGCAGTGCACTATCTTGGAGGGTCTTAGCATGGTGAACTGAACTGTCTTATGATCCTATTACATTGGATGATCCAATGGTAAAGGAAGGAGATAATTTTCATGTCCCTACTTCATGTTCTCATCCTTCTTATGAATTTTTTAGCAAAGTTTCAGGTAAGTTTGGAAACTTGAAGGTAAATGTCTAAAAGTGGGGTTTACATTGTAACAACTAGATCAAGTTTAGTTTTAAAGGTTATTCACCATCTAATGGCAAGCATGAAGTGGTGGGACAAATAACCAAACTATTAGTGCCTTGATTAAAATCTTCAATGTGGACTAAGCACCATTTTACCAAGACCCAAACAGAAACTAGAGATTTATATACACTTTGCAACTTTGTAAATTTTCAAAGTTGAAAAGTATCTCCACTTTCCCTTTTGCAAATTTGGAAACTTGAAAAAGTTAAAAAGTATCTCCACTTTCCCAATTTTGTAAATTTATAAATTTATAAAGTTGTAAAGTTGAAAAGTATCTTCACTTTCTCAATTTTGTAGATTTGCAAATTTATATAATTACAAAGTTGCAAAGTATATCTGCTTTCCCAATTTTACAAATTTGTAAATTTGCAAATTTACAAACTTGAAAAGTTACAAAGTTGCAAAGTTTTAAAGTATCTTCGCTTTCTTGATTTTGCAAATTTATAAATTTGTAAAGTTATAAAGTTGTACTTAAATCTCTATTTTCCCAACTACTAAAATCCCAATGCAGATTCAGAGGGACTTTGCATGTGTTTTTATAATCCAAAACCCTAACAAATATTTAGAGGGAATTTGCATGTGTTTTTGCAATCCAAAACCCTGACGGAGATTTAGAGGGACTATGCATGTGTTTTTACAAGCCAAAACCTCAATGGAGATTTAGAGGGAATTTACATGTGTTTTTGTAAGCCAAAACCCTAATGAAGATTTAGATGGGATTTACATGTGTTTTTTCAATCCAAAATGTTGATGGAGATTTAGAGGGACTTTACATGTGTTTTTGCAAGCCAAAACCCCAACAAATATTCAAAGGGACTTTACATGTGTTTTTGTAAGCCAAAACTCTGGCAAAGATTCAGAGGGACTTTGCATGTGTTTTTCCAGGCCAAAACCTTGAAGGAGATTCAAAGGGACTTTACATGTGTTTTTACAAGTAAAAACCTTGACGAAGATTTAGATGTTCTTTGCATGTGTCTTGCAAGTAAAAACCTCAACGATTTTTGGTGTAGATCTTTACATAATTCAAAGGTCTTAAAACCCTTTTATGATGAAAGGAAATTAGCAAAAAAAGCATGATCGGCCTCTAAGTGCCATGGAGGGTTGTTGAAGGGATTTAATCCTCCTCCTCTATGTTGGATGGCTAAAGATGGTGGTTGAAGCGCATTTATTGAAGATTAAAAGCCTTCTCCTCATCTTTATCTTCTCTTCTTCTATATATAGATCTTTTCTCTCTTTGTAATATATATTCTCATTTGATAAGGTAAAACCCTATCAAAATTTGTAAAGAACAGTCTTTGAAACAATAAGATTACCTATTTTTCCTATCTCTTTGACTGCATTTTGTGTTTTAGGTAGCTTGTGCATGATTTCTTTGAGAAGAAATCTTCTTTCTTAGTGATTGTCCTCTCCTCACCTTTTGCAAGTGGTTTAAGGTGTTTGTAGGTCTGAATTTGTGTTGTTTTATTAATAAGTGAAGGTATAGTGTGAATTTTACCATTCCTCTATGATTTATCACTTGTCTAGAAGGCCTTATTTATAATTATTCATGCAAACCAGCTAGTATTAGAGATTGTGTGAGTGGGGGATTTTTGAGCTGCATTTATGTTTATTTTGAGCAATTAAGAGTGTGATTTAGTTTGGTGCATCACCATTTTTATGCTTTTTTAAAAAATTTATACAACTCTTCTACCCATTTTCCAAGCAAAATTAGTAGTTTGAGTGATTTATCAAGAGGAACCAACCTTCTTTAGAGGTTCAACCGCATCATAGGATACCCATAACCTAGGGTTGATCCCATTATGTGGCTAAGAGTGAGAGATCCTGAAGAACCCTCTCTTATGGTGTCATCTATGCCACAATAGTTTTTTTGGGACTAAAAAACATGTGTGAAAAAGGTGAAACTAGGTTGACAAGCTTGACAAAGTTAAAGACCTACACACAGAATATTGAAGTAGGTCAACAGGCTCGACCAAGTTTAAAAACTTTCACACATAGAGCCAAACTAGGTTGATATGCTCAATGAAATTTTAAAACCTGCACACATAATGTTAAACTAGGTTGATAGGTTCAATCTAATTGACTATAAATAAAAATTAAAAATCTACAAGGGCTAGATTCATGTTGGATTCACCAGAATGTATGTAAGTAAAATAATATAGATCTATAACTTATTCTACTCAATAATATCCAAGATCAAAGAAGGTAATAAACTAACAATACTTTGTTATATCGAGGTCATGACCAATTATGGATTTTCTAAACCTAAGGGATTTCTTGCTACATAATAATAAAAGAGAGGTTTTCAAAGCTTCTAGTCAAATGCCATCATGTAGTAACCCTAGCTAGGTCTTATAATGTGATAAATGAAAATTAACTAATCTACTAAACTAACATACAAACTAATATAATAAATAAACATACAAGCTTATCTAGTGCTCACCAAATCTTGTAGCACAAATGGAGAAGATGATAAACAAGTAAAGATAATTCTATTAAAGATAAAATAGAATTAATCTAAGCAATGTGAGATAAAATTCAATCCACTAGCTATAAAACATCTACTTAACCAAAAATATGAAGGATGAGGAGTATACTTATCTTATTGAAGTGAACCTGTCATGCCCCAATCTCTCCTTTGGACAATGGTGCTTTACAAGAGGTTGTTGTGGATTGTAAGGATCGTAAGGATAGATCAACTCTAAGCTACAAGACTTATCCTATACATCCAAGACCTTTACAAGATAAGTAATACTGATCCAAGGCAAAAATCTAAGCAATGAAACCTCCAAATGATAGTATAAACAATTTTACGAGCTATAATGATGTGTAATTGAATGACCATCTCTTTAAAAATAAAGTTAAAGGGGTATTTATAGCCAAATATTGACCTTACACTCTCTCAAGAATTTAATTGACAAGGTTGATTGAGTCAACCTTTTTTGGTAAGAAATAGAATTTTTAGGCCTTGAACTAGGTTAGTTTGGACTAACAGAGTTCCATAATGTGCATTAAATTCCCAGTAAGGTTGACTAGGTTGACATAGTAATAAAAATGAATAAAAGGGGCGTTTGCTTAGGTAGGGTATTTTATATGGTGAATTGATCAGGGGAGTGTATAAATGGGTTTTTATTGCTTAAGAAATTATATAAATATGGCTTGTAGTGGTTTTAGGTAATGTTATAGGGGCCAAAAAATCTACGAAACACCAAAGATCTGCCAACTCCTTTCTTGGTGCACCCTTTAAAGTGTGCACTTGAAAAGATTAAGACTCAATAGGTTCCTACAAGAGAGAAAACATTAGTAACTATTAAATTTTAAAAATATTGTGTGTATATATAGTGGGCCTATCTTAAAATATTCTCATATTCTACTTTTGATCTATCACTATCAAAGTTTTATTTTTTTGTCTTTTCTTATTAGTCATTAGTCATAGCCAATTGGGATAAGTCTATGGACATCAAACATAAATGACTTACATTATTATCCATATAGCACAGACTTATATAGAAATAGTTTCATTTATTGTTCATGATCTTAAGCATGCACAGTCACATCTTTTATTGATTTCACTTTCAAATATCTAAAATAGTTAACAAAAATCTTAATTTGAGCTAAGTACATTTATTCTTAGTATTTTCTAAGAATAACAATATTCCATATATTTCAAATTTTCAAAATTAGATTTGTTAATTATTTCACATCTTTGAATTTTGATATCTATCAAATTTTACATCTATTAGCAAAAAAAATCTATTTTTAGAATTAAAAAAGGTATAATAATATGTAAAAATTTCAAGTAGATGATTAGGTGTACAAAAACTAAATGAAAAAAAACAAAAAACAAAAAAAATTATAAAAAATGTCATAATATGTATCTATTGAAGCCCATCATATGACATGTGAGGCATCAACCCATGTATTTGCAGTCATATGGACACCCCAAATATGTCTAATAATAAAGTAGATTATCATCATTAAAGTTTTAGTCACACTAATACTTATCATTAGTCTTGAATCTTTTTGATTTTGAAACACTACTGGGAGATTGATTTGGTTTATCAATATAACCTTTCTTAGGGAAATTTAATGAAGCATGACTATGTCTTTGTTAATTAGTTCTTGAATAGTTTTTTTTTACTTAAAATTATAGTAACGTGAAACTAACCCTTTATTTAGATAAAATTAATAGAATATAAACTGGACCATGAATTGGTAGAAACAAGTACACATGTAAGATATGATAATGATATTTTTGATGAGTAATTTTGATAAATGTAAATGCAAAAAGATAAGGAGAGACTTAGCTTATTTATTGCACTTCCCTGATATGTGCAAGTCGATTGATCGATTGATAGCTATGAAAAATGACTATATATTATTCATTTCTAGATCTAGAGACTGTATCTAGTTTGGGTTAATACCGACAAAATCAGGTTAGGAACATCAATTGATCCTAACCTTGTGGAAAATTGACTTCTAATCACTATTCTACAAATTTTAAACTAGGTAAGGAATGAAATGAATAGGATATGAGTGGTAGACATTTATGATGCTTCTAGTCAATCTTGACCTATGAATCTCTGAAATGTTCGTGAATGTTGTGGTTAATTCAACAATGTTTTCTTCTGGTTTCATAAACACTTTTTCGTGCATGCTAACACTTGAAATATGAAATCTTGGTTTTCTACACAAATATTTGAAATATTAAAAGGGGGAGGGGAACTAGGTGAAATAGATTGATTTGAACTGACCTTGGTCAAACCTCATTGAGAGACTAATCACTACACTATATTTTCAATGTTTCGAAGAGGACTCAATATATATATATGCTCTTTCTCCTAGCTTAACCTTGGCACAAGCATGAAAATGTAACAATACTTCAAATATAACTCTAGTAATTTAATGCAATCAATGTATAATTTTGTAGAGCTCTTGAAATATGAGAGTCTTTATCCTAAATGTCTTCTAGTAACTTTGTTTATATACGAAACTCTTATAATTAGAATTAAAAATAGGGTGGCGCACACAGTCAACCTAAAATACCTTAAAGGAGACTCAAAAGCAACATCTAGAAAAAGGAAACATGTCAAAAGAGAAATTAAAATATCAAAGTTCAAAACTATAGGGAGGGAGTCAAAATATAGGACAAGATATAATATTTTTCCTATATCCCAACTTTGACTCAAAATAACCTTGAAACATCAAAAAGGTTTAAATATCAATATTTTTAAAAGTATTTTATGCAAAGAGAATGAGAAAATTAGGTCACAAAGTCATATAAAATAACATATTTAAAAAGGGAGACTTAAAATACATGCACCATTAAGTGTTTAGTTCTCAGTTAAAATTCATATTAAAAAAGTGATTAAAATACATTATAAAATGACTTTTGTTCCAAATTTATAACAATCCCACTGGGTGTTACTTTAAAAAAATAGCACATATTTTTTTTTTAATTTACTAAAGCTTACTTTACGTATATAATCTTCTTCTCTTATCAATATAATGATTTTATGTTTGATAGCTAAATTCATCAAAAGAGCAGCATGGACATAATATAATTAAGCCACTAGTTAAGTCATGATTTATTTGGCTAGCAAACAACATTAATAATGTAAAACATAAAATCAATCTTGTAAGTATATACATAATGAAGGGTACAATAGTATACTAAAATAAACCATTCATAATTATAAATATGGATATACAACTATTGTTAATTTTTATCATTATGAATCACGTACAAGTATATAATCATTGATGTATTTTATAATAATAATATTAAATGCATAAATGTTATAATTTATTATTGAAAGCCATAATAACGCATGATACGAAGCACAATAATACATTAGAGCTTCATAAAATAATTTAACAATTGATACAATAGCCATAAGTATATATCCAGTATAATTGATTAGTTGAAGAGAGGGAGAGCGTCTCTAGGTTGTTTTTCCTCCAACCACAAACTGTTAGTCTCTTACACACATCCCCACTGCAAATGCCCCTTCCCATCATAGAGAGGTAGATAATGGTAGTGTGAATATCAAGAATTAAACTATAACCATGTGTGGTATAGTCACTAATACATGCAAAAATTATATAGACTATGTAAAATAATCCACTATCAATTATGACATCACGCATACACATGTAAACTAGATAGTACAATAGAATGATAATGTTTTCAACTATAACATTACTTTGACCAAAAAAAAATCTTATATATTTTAAATCCTTCGTAGATCTAAATCAAATCCATATGCACACATCCTTTTTACTACAAATCTCTTTTATATTACCAAATGATATGTATATACCTTCATAACCTAATATCGTATATACTAATCATCCCTTAATGTAAATGAATATAACACAATTCAAAAACATACCATTTATAACTTACAATATAAAATTTAATTAAAAATTTATAATAAATTCCTCTCAACCATTAATACAATTATAACCATATTCTATAACTCATGACATATAACATATTCTCATTTTATTCATTTTATAAAATACTCAAACAACCTTATTTGTTCACATAATACCTCATTCACAATCATTCATGGGAAAAGGCTTAAATATAACTCAAGAATCCCACAAGATTCCAATACAATTCCTTCGTAGTAATCTAAATATCAAACACCATATCAATATTTTTAACCTATGTTGCTTTTAAATCCATCATATATATCCACATTGTTGATATTATACCATAAAACAAAGTGTATAGTACAATCACACGCACTCATATACATGTTGCCAATAATTCTTCAAAACATAGAATTGGTATTTAAGATTTTAATAACTCATTTTATTAATTACGTAATTTAGGCCATATAAAAACTTAGAAGCTGGGCCCCTCTTAAGTATTTCTCAATGATAAATGAAATAGTCACAATGATCACCTATATCTATCGTTTTAGAAGAAACATGTCCTCATAACATTTCAACGACGAAACTCATTCATTTCTTAGTTGATAATATAGTGAAGGGCGACGCATGTCTAGCTGGAAATGCATGCATAAAGACTTATTGAAAGGTATTCCTATAGTTGTATATGATAAGAATGGAAACAATAATTACATTATTTAAGACAACCCATGATTCTTATCTCATAATTTAAATTCAACTTAAAAATGTATTCTTACTAATATTTCTTAATGCCTGGAAAATACTTTCTTGAAGAGCTAAACCTACAGCGTATATCCTAGAGCTATAGATAGCAATGCATTAATCAAAACCTCTTTAATTCATGTTTGCACACGGCCGTTATAATGGTTTACAATAGTTATATTTACACTTTAAAAAATAATGATCTAAATATTAAAAGCATATAACCCATACAGGCAGGGTCTGGTCTTTACAAATCAACTCACGTTACCTACAGCCAACGTCCCTAATTAGGCTGATAATAAATGAGTATCGTTACTTCCATTACTTGTTTAATTATTATATTAAGTAAATAGAATCGTTATAATTTGGTTTAGATGATTTAAATCAGGAATCTACAATCAAGTCGATTTGAAACTTGAATGTATAATAAAAATGTGAAATGAATTTAAAAAGAATCAATCATTATCTATTTTTAATCCAAAATAAACTTGTAAATATTTATTGACCATACAAAATAATAAACATTTTCTACTTATAACCAAAAAAAGGTCGACTCATAAAATAGAATTGTTTTAATTGTAATAAAATAATTAAAACCCCATTTTACCACACCTCCATTATCTGTGTTTTTATGAATAAGATCCTATTATTTATATGGGCTTGTGGATAGAATAAATCTATCCCAGGGCCATTTGAATAGCCTAGGGTAGCATATGTATTAAATGGTTATTCTAAAAGAAATTATAATCCAACTAAAACCCTAAAAATTCATTATCCTCTGTTAAATTTAATGGCCAAGGATGGCTTAATGTCCATTTTTAATATTCAAAAGGTTTATGAATTCGAATCAAGTTGAAGGTTTCATACTTGATTATAATAGAAGAATAACCAGCCCATTTGTACCCAAAACCAAATCAAAATGCATTTGATAAATAATAATTACACTACTTATTTGGGTCGAGTGCTGAGAAGAACAAAGATGCATGTACAAGCAACAAGGTAAATCACCCTCTTGATTATTAACAATGGAAGCAAACCTCTCTTGGTTTCCCCAAAATTTCATGTTCTCCTCCTTGTTTTTCTTTTTTTTCCATTTCCTTCTTCTTATTCTATTTCCATTTCTCTTCCACATTTTGCATGCCCTCGAGTTTCTCTTAAAACTCTGCGAGTTCTCCATCAAATGACTTGAATTCATAAATACATGTCTTCCTTTTATCATTATCTCAAAGTTACACTCACTATCTTAGCATGGCAGCTCCATGCCAAACCCTACAACTCAACTCCCCACCAAATAGCAAAGTCAAGTCCATAATGATAGCAAAACCTAATTTTCTCCCCAAAGACTTCAAAATAACCTAATTTATTTATTCGAAATATGCATAGAAATGATTTGTGCCACAATATAAATACTATACAATTAGAACCTTCCAACCCTTCATAAAACCCATTTTCCTATGTTTTTATAAGACTTTACAGTATAAACTTGTTTGGGTGCATTTTGTCCCATATCCCCTATGCTACCAAAAAGGGGTAAAATTAAATCCAAACAAGCCTTGCATATATATATAAAGAAATGGGTTAAATAACCATCCTACTTTTATTAATTTATTGTAAATAAATTGCATCCATCTCCATCTATAACTCATAAATCTACAGTTAGTTCGTATACTAGTTTTATAGAGGTTCTTAGCACCAATTCATACTAGCAAGGTTAATAAATAGTATTAACAAGAACATCCATTTTCAAACTGGTTAATCCTAAGCAAAACAAGTGTTTGATCCAAAATCAAGGCAAAATGTGAAACATTAACTATAATAACATATAGTAAAAAGTAAGCATATAGCACATTCATCAATACAAATTTAGCTTAGCATGCAAAAGTGTAAGTCTGTGTATGTGTGTGCATGTTCAGTTTCATTATTTTTATCCCCAATGTTGGTACTTTCATCCTCATCCCCTATGGTGTTCTCCCTTTGTTCCATTCAATGAGGGTGAGACAGTCCTACAAGAACCTTGGTCAAACAAAATTGTAGTTAGTTCGAGATTACAATAAAATAATAAATCACTCAATATATATATATATATATATATATATATATATATATATAGAGAGAGAGAGAGAGAGAGAGAGAGTAAATTGTTGTATGACAAATAAAATCTGTAAATGAAATTATCTCACATAAGATTTTAATACATAATAGTTTAGTATGTCATTATACATGTAAAAATATCCTCAAATTATAATAGACCATCAAATAAAGCAGAGTACTTATATGTTAGTGTAGGCTTTTTTCCACTATGTAGTTTTACTTGCACTATCTAATTAGCTTATTTAGGTTAATAATATGTTATTAGGGAAAATGTACTTTAAGTCAATTTCTAATTGTGAATTAAGTTAATTACATTTATGAGTGACCTAATTTCTCACTATATAATGTACTTACCTGTGTATGTTTTGGCTAATGAATGAATGAATAAATGTTGCTAATACAAATTTTAGTTGTGAAGATGAGTTTCTTCCATTTCAAGTTATTCTTCTGATTTCACTACTCCATAAAGATATAGCTTCATGCATTTGACCCTATCCAGTCTGATCCTCGATTATGGACCACTTTGACATGGTATCAAAGTTGAGATGGTAGTCGAATGCCATTGATTCTATTTTGAGATATAACATTCTAACTTGTTCAAGATTTTTTATTGATTTTGGTTTTTCAGGGTTTAGTGGGGTTTCTCAAAAATCTATGCAAATCAACATATCTAGAGTCTCAAAATAAAAAATAAATAGTCTCATTAAATTTAGAAGGTGGCAAAATTTTAGGAGCATTTATAAACATGACTTAGTTTCATGACAGTTAGTTTTAGGCCATTTTTAGGGTTTCAAGATTATTTTTTGAATTCTACAAAAATCTGTACAGTCAATAACTTTGAGGAAAAACTATTTATGGGTTTTTCTAGGTTTGTCAAGAAACCATGTGGGTCTTTGAAAATTTTGGAGGAGCCATATGAAATCCATATTTTTTTAGGTTTTTTCAACTCGGTAGAATTTTTACCCTCATAAGTGGTTTTGATAGTTGATAGACTTTTCATGGTGGAAAAACAAGTTCAAGTAGACATTTTGGGGTTGATAGACATTTTGCCCTTCTAGAGCACCTTTCAGGTTCTGATACCTACTTAGACATGTCATGGGCTTTGCCATCTTCTCAAACAACCCTCAGACTTTGGCCATTGCTAAGACACATTATAGGTTATATAATCTACTTAGAAAACCCTCAAACTTCAATCCTTACTCAAACATGTTGTAGGTTTTGGCATCTACTCAGATAACCCTAGGACCTTCAAACTTTGACCCCTATCTAGACATTTGTCAGGTCCCAACCCCTATGCAATCACCAACCAAGTTATGCCCCTTGCTTGGACACACTCCATACTCTAACTAGTGCTCAGAATACATGTGGGTTTCATATGCTTTAACATGCCTTAGGATCCACCCCTTGTTTGAGTAGACCTCAATTCTTTCCCACATTCTCCTTCACTCTATGACAGCCAGGCAAATGTAAAATTTGATTGATTTAAAAGTGTTATTATTCATTTAAAACACCCATTTTAGGTCTTAGACCCTGATCACATGGGAGTTAAGCCCCTAATCACTTCCAACCCAAAATTACTTAACTTTTACTCTAAGAAAGCTTAAGTTTTTTCTTGGGGAAGTTGTTTTCAAAAAAAAATCAACCCAAACTTTTGCCCACCCAAAATTTATGCAAAGTGGAGATCATTATTTTTACGAGTAAAAATTCAACCTTCCATAAATTTCAACTACTGCTCCTTTTGAGATGTCATTTTTTTTAAAGTGCAATTTTTTTAGCTCTATGCATTGGTTATATTATCATGCCTTGTAAAATTGAACCTCTATAGATTTCAAAACACATAGTTCAGCACATACTTTCCTTATGTACCATGGATCAAAGTTCAATTTCACTTACATCATTTAAATATCATGAGTGAAAATTCGAAGTATAAATCCTCTTGAGGAGCAAAGGCTTACACCACATTATGATGGGTATAGAAAAAAAAATTGACACTTGATACAAAGTAGGTGAAGTGATTTAATAGAAGTGATGAATCCTATGGTCTACTATGCATGTCTATATCATTTGACCTGCTCTTTCATATTAAATTTACTACCACTCCTAATAAAGTTTGGACCATATTGGAAAAAAATCTTTTGGAAACAGGATATAATAAGATGTCCTGATTTGGAGAATGAGCTCATCAATTTGAGCCCATGTGACTTTGACACTATCCATGAATTCTTCATAAATTTCAAATCACTCAAGTTGCAATTGAAATTTTGGCATTGACAAAAAGGATGATCAATTGATTCTTTCCATCTTTACCAAGTTGGGATCTAACTATTCTATTTTTTTTTCTACCTTTCATGCCACCAAGCATGCCCTCAGAGCTATATGGACCATGCCATCCTTAGATGACTTTGTTGATGACATGACTCAGAAGCAAGATAAGCATATTCAAATGGGTACCCTAAAGTCATCTAAATTTCATGTATTAATTATGAGTCATGACAAATATAAGGCTTCTAGTAGCAAGGAGAAAAAAACATAATAAAAGGACCCAGAGCAAAAAAAGGGTCAAAAATTTGATGCTAAGTCAAAAACATCAAAAGAGTCCTCTTCAGATGGGAAACCCAAGAAAGAGAAACTAACATATCCTTATTACAAGAAATAAGGGCATGATGAATCTAAATGCATGAAGAAGTAGGTTGATCAATTGACTAAGATGCTCAAGAAGTACAATATTAGTGTCCCTGATTATTCCAATTAGAGTTCATCAACACGAGATTATTCTAAGGCCAAAGATAGTAAAAAGGGAAAAGATAAAGTTAAGACACTTGTTATAATTACATCCCAACCTTCTACATGGGTAATTGACTCTAGTGCATCACATCATATGGATTCATCATGTAACATGTTATTGTTCTTAGAGCCTTGTTCTATGTCTTCCATCTTATTGGGTGATGATACTTCCATAAAAGTTAGTGGGAGAGACTATGTTGAAGTGAATGATTGGACATTTCATGATGTTTTATGTGTTCCTTCGTTATCCACTAATCTCCTATCTTTATCAAATCAATCACATTGGTTTGGGCAAGAGAGTTGAGTTCACACATAATTCAGTAGTTATTATAGAAATAGATAGTGACTCTATAGTTGCATTTAGGAAAGCAAATCACCATTCATGATTATATACTTTCTCACATTTTCTCTCCTGATCAACCTTCTACTGCACCACTCACACATTCAAATGGGATAAGTAAATTATGGCATGAGTGATTTATCCATCTCAACTATCACTATCTGGATCAACTCAATCATCATGACATGGTTTTAGGGTTAGCACGAGTTAATTTTTGATTGATTTTACCAAGGTTGCATACTTGGTAACCATCTTAACAAGAAGTATGACAGGCATAAATAACAAAGGGATGAATAGATATTAAATATTGTCCACAAACACACTGTTGGTCTAATTCCAAAACCTTCATTCAATAAGACTAAATACATGCATACTTTCATTCATAACTTTTCAAGGTATACTTGGGTGTAATTTTTTTAAGTAGAAATATGAGGTATTTGATCATTTTTAGTACTTCAAGGTGCTTGTAAAAAAATAATTATGTAAATCAATTAATATTTTGCACACTGACAATGGTGGTGAGTATTTCAATAACCATTTTGAATAATTTTGCACTTTAGAGGAGATTGAACTACAATGTAGAATTCCATATAGTCCTCATTATAAAGGTGTCGCAGAGTGTAAGAATAAGTCCTTGAAGGAAATGGTTAATTATATGCTACACTCCAAGTCTCTTTCACCTCAGTATTAGGTCAAGGCCATCAACTATGTTTTGTATATCTAGAACCGAGTTCCTCATAAATCATTAAAAGGAATCACTCCTTTTAAATCTTGGAGTGGTCAAAAACCCATAGTGAATCACTTCCAATTATTTGGATTTCCTACTATGGCTTGCATTCTAAAGAAGAAACATAAGGCAATGTAATCTCAGAGTCAACCTTGTATCTTCTTTGGATATCTTGATGGTGTTGAGGGATACATGCCTCTCCATCCCACCACTCATGAGCTTTTCATTGAGAATGGTGTTCATTTTCAAGAGATTCCTTTGAGTCCTATATGACACCCCTCCCTATTCCTTGGATGCACTATAATTTGATGATAGTTCTAATGATTCATATCTACGTAAACAGCTTCTTGATGATCCAAATTCTTCTTCTAGTTTTGATGATGAGAGTAGTGTTGAGGACTCACCTTTTCTTACCATAATATCTTTGAGGATGATGCTCTTCTTGACTCTCTTACAATTGGTCCTCTCTAGGCTAGACATACACTACAAAGTGTTGGCCATTGGGTTAGAGATCCAACAAACAGGCAAACCCATTCATAATTCTAGGATAACCCACATGCTTTCATTACATCTACTTCTAATCTAAAATCATTTCACGAGGCATTAGGCACTCCTAAGTGGAATATTGATGTGGAAGAGGAGTATAGTTACTTACTAAGGAACAACACTTGAAATGTATTCCCTCTTCCTAAGGGAAGAAAACTTGTTCAATGTAGGTGGATCTACATATTAGTGTAGGCTTTTTCCCACTATGTGGGTTTACCTACACTATCTAGTTAGCTTTCTTAGGTGTCACTTATATGTGTAATAAAATTCATTAGAGAAGATAATCCCACATTCATGAGGATGTGAGTACATGTCTATCTTCCACCTATATAATGAACTTTATATGTACTTTTGGCTAACTAACAAAAAATGTTATTTTCTTTTGAATACTTTTGCACATTATGAGTTACTTCCTCTCATGTGTTCATGATTTCACTACTCCATATATATTTACCTTCATATATTCAATCATATCTATTCGATCATCTATTTTTACCCACTCAAACATGGTATCAGAGTAGTGTTGGAAGACAAATGCCATCAATTTTGTTGTGATCTCACTTGCATTCTAGCTCCTTCTTGTTGTTCTTCATGATTTTGGTTTGTCAAGGATTTGATGGGATTTATATAAAATACATGTACATATATACATTTTAAGTCTTTAAATGAAAAATAGATAGTTCCGATTTAGATTGTGTCAAAACCTCAGGATCGACTATAAACATGACCTAGTTTTGTGATAGACCATTTTTTGTCCTTTTGGTGGGTTCAAAGGCAATTATTATGATTTTATGCATATCTGTACCATTCATTATTTGAAGAGGAAAAAAAAAATTCATTTTTTATGGGTTTTATAAAGTATGAATTGGGTTCTTACTAATTTTTAAATAAGACACATAGATTTTATAGATCTGGAGTTTTTTGTAGGTTTGACATTTCGATAGATTTTGTAGTCTTCATTTGGCATTTGCTTCACCTTCTATTTGTTTGATTGTACCTACTATTTTAAACATGTCTTATTCCCATAAACTATTATCTCATAACTTTCTCCCCATGACATACAAATTTCATCAGCCTTGCAACCTATCCATCGATTCACGACCTTCTTTTAATATGCGGCTCAACATAGGCCCACAACCCACTTACAAACCTATTATTTTACTCCATTGGTCCTTCCTTAGATTTCTTTGACCCCATTTCAATCTTTTTTTTCCTTGGATTTAGTTCCTTATTATTTTTTTCTACACGTAGAGATACATCGATGACACCTAATCATGAACACCTTGTTTGGAATGTGACTTGCAGGAGGACATCAAGTTTAATGGAGTAAGGCATAACACTATTTAAGGGGAAAATAGAGTCATTTTTGGGGTGATTTCACTCACCCATAAATTAAATAAAACAAGGGGGGAGCACACATCCTTACCCTTAGCCCCTAGTAAAATGGGGAATTAATCCCTTGGTCACACTTAACTCAATGGAGCTTAACTTTTCAATGAAAAGTTGAGTCAAGTTTTTTTGCAAACCAAAAATTTTAATTCTTGGAAGGTAAAATTATGTTTCAAATTTTGAAAAATGGAGATTACCCTTTCCATATAAAACTTCAAATGCATATAAATTTCATCTTCATGCTCATTTTAAGGTGTCATTTTATTTGAAAGTCCGAGTTTTTTTTGAGCTTTATACATTGGTAATATTATCATGCATTGTAAATTTGAACTTCTATAATTTCAAGGGGGTTTTATTTCTTATTTTATTTTGCATACTTGTGTTTCTTCAATATTTTGTTGATTTTATATGCACTTAAATGTTTTGATTATAAATTTTCTCAATTTAAAGTGCCAACCTATGCAATATCAAGAGGAATCTAGTGACTATTACAATAATTACTCTTTTGGACACATTTTCAACTGAGTTTGATGCCCATCACATTGAGTGTGCACAGTTACTTTTGATCATGTAAACTCATTTTGAGAAATTTTGGATGAGGATAGATGATTTTACTCCATTGATTCTTCTTGGAAAGAATAACTATGCTTCATGATGGATGTACATGAAATGCTTGCTCATAGAGCAGGACTTTATTTCATTTCTATATGGATAGATTCATGTTCCTATTAAACCTTGTCAATATAATGATTGTACCAACTCTTGTGACTATTTATATGGTCGCTTATTGACAAACATTTCATGGTATCTACACTACCATGTGGATCACACAAAGTGTCCCTCCACTATTTTGACCACTCTTCAAACTCTTTTCATAGATTCAACTGAGATTTTTATCAGTCCTCCTGTTCGTCTTCTTATTATCTCTTCTGAGACTGTTTTACTCTCTCCTCTTATTTCTTGTGATGACACTTTCTTGATGGACAATGCTCTTCCTTATTTTGATCCACCACTACAAGATGAGATCCTACCAAACCTTAGTTATCCTTTTCTAAATTTTGCATTCATTACTATTCAAGATATGCCTCTTCTATATACATCACATAATTATACTTCAGAGGGGTCTACTATATTTAGTGAGAGTAAACTCAGTGAAAAATTAGACAAAACATCTCTTTTTGTGGATATTCACTTTGTGGATCTGTATGCTTCATCTAAAGTCTCTTCTTTGGTTTCAATAGTTATTGAACCATGCTCTACAATTCACATGGACATTATTTCAATGAATATTCCATGCTATTCTTCTAATAGGTCTACTTTAGTGGCATTACCTTTTGTTCTTATGCATGATCTTGCTATATCTATGCCACGTTTTAGTCTTAGACCATATTAAAAGACATTTGTAATGCTACCCTCATTTTCTATTGTGTAATGGGTAGAGTTTCAGTACACACATTGGGTTCTTTCTTTGAAAAAGAGAATAAACATTGTTCGATGCAGATGTAACTTCTTCAAGTTTAAGGTAGATGATCTCATCATAGATCTTGGTAATTTTACAAACTCTACTATAGGTAGCTTTATCATATTCTATGTGGACTTCTTAGTTATCTATTTTTCTATGTACTTGGGTACTTCATAAAGCCTTTTTGTTAGGACCCAATTCTTCTACCCACCTAAGCTATGCTTAAGGGGGGTTAGTAGTATAGGCTTTTTCTCACTATGTGGTTTTACCTACATAGTCTAGTTAGCTTGTTTAGTTTTCACTTAGGTGTGTAATAAAGGTCATTGGGAAAAATAATCCCACATTCATGAGGATGTGAGGACATGTCTATCTTTCACATATATAATGAACCTTCCAATGAATTTTGGCTAACTAATCAGGAATGTTATTTGCAATTGAATGTTTCTACACATTATGAGTTTATTTCTCTCATGTGTTCATGATTGCACTACTCCATATAGATTCACCTTCATCCATTTGATCATATCCAATCAATCCTATGTTGTGGCCCACTTTGACACCACCAAACAAAATTTGTAACAGATGGGTATGTAGATAAGT
Organism: Torreya grandis; assembly: GCA_037957365.1. Taxonomy (NCBI): domain Eukaryota; kingdom Viridiplantae; phylum Streptophyta; class Pinopsida; order Cupressales; family Taxaceae; genus Torreya; species Torreya grandis. The sequence continues at coordinate 861,836 of JARHVA010003641.1, forward strand.
TCAAAGCACATTTAGTTGTAATGGGTTTTTCTTAGGTACTTGACATTGAATATATAGATAATTTCACCCCAATTTCCAAAATGAATTCAATATGACTCACTCTCATCATTACTTCAACACAACATTAGATGTTAATCAGATGGATGTGAAGAGTGTCTTTCTTCATGGTGACCTCAAAGATGAAATTTACATGGAGAAACCAAAAGGATTTGTGGAAGATTCCTCCTTAGTTTTCAAACTTCATATATCTATGGCCTCAAACAAGATCCTCAAATTTGGTATGCTAAGATGGACTCCTTTCCTATTTTGGTTGGGTTCATTAGATGCCATTCTGACCTGAATGTCTATGTCTTATGAAAGGGTGATTCACTATTGATTTTGGTTCTTTATGTAGATGACCTATTGACCATAAGGATTTTTTCATCCACCATCATAGCCGTGAAAATTGATTTATCTGATAGGTTCTCAATGACTAACTTGGGATTATTGCACTGCTTCTTCAAAATTGAAATTTTTCATTCCAACTCTAAGATCACTATTGCACAATCTAATTATGTTTTTGATTTGATTGCATAGTTTAACATGGCTTTCTGTAAGCTATCTCCAACTCATTTTTTATCTAGTGTAAATCTTGAGGCTAATTTTACATCTCCTTTAGTTGATGCTACCTTATATCAGCAACTTGTTGGTAGTCTCACCTACATTATGCACACTAGACTTGAAATTCATATGCAGTGGGCATGGTCTCTATATTTATGTAGAAACCACATGATCTACACTAAAAATTAATTAAGTGATTCTCCATTATATTTAGGGTACTCATATTTTTTGTATTCATTATGGATCAGGAATCAATATTAACTTGATTAGTTATACATATTCAAATTGGGCTAACGATATTCAGAATCATAAGTCTACTTTGTGTTACATTTTCTTCCTTAGTTTAGATCTGATTAGTTGGTCAAGCAAGAAGGAGAATGTTATTAATTTATCTTCTACTAAGGTAATATAAATATAAGATATTAACATTTCCATTGAGGCCATTTGAATTCAAGGGATTCTCATTGAGTTTGGCATCCAGTTTTGATGACCAACAATCATCATTTATGCTAAACAAAGCATAATCTAGATTTATAGGAATATGATCCTCCATCAATAGACCAAGCATATCAAGATTCACATACATTTAATTTGGGATATCATCTATGATAAATTTATTAATCTCAACTACATCCAAACAAAAGAGTAATTTTTTGATATATTCACCAAGCCTTTCATAGAGAGCAAGTATCTTCATTTATGGGCTCTTCTTAGGATTCAGGTAGCTCTAAATTCTTCTTCCTCTAGGGGATCATCTCTAAGTACTTAGGTATTTCATAAATATTTTTTTTTAGGACCCAATTCTTATACCCACCTAATCTATGCTTAAGGAGGGTTGTTAGTGTAGGCTTTTTCCCACTATGTGGTTGTACTTACACAGTTGAATTAGCTTACTTAGGTTAATAATAGATCATTATGGGAATGCATTTTCTAATTATGAGTTGATTTAATTAAATTTTTGGGTGACCTAATTATCACTGTATAATGTACATTCCTATGTACTTTTTAGCTAATGAATGAATATTTATAATACAATTTTTTGTTTTGAAGACAAGATTCTTCCATTTCGAGTTATTCTTATAATTTCACTACTCCATACATGTTTAGCTTCATGTATTCGACCCTATTTAGTCTGGTCCTTGATTTTGTCTGACTCCAACACTATCAAACTAAACATTATAAATACCTAGATATAGCATCAGAATCAAAAAAAACTAATCATTAGTTTACATCTTTTCCTAAAACTAATGCAGTTTGTAAAGAGTAGGACAAGATATTAAAAAAATGGTTGTCTATAATTTTATATTAAAGTAATGCATCTATTTGTTGAATATCCTCTTTTCACATGATATGAACAAAATTATCTATCTTTATAAGATGTTGGTCTATGATTTGAAAATTTATTGCACATAAAAGGTAATTTTATCAAGTATTTGTCCTTTAATTCCTTTAGTATATTTTTTTAATTTTTTAAAAAGTATGTAGATTTGGTTATGATGATGTCCATGTTTGTATTATTATTTACTTCAATTTAGTATTAGATGAATTCTTGGTTTAATATGAATAGTAGGTTTGTTTGATACCTTGGTAGTTGTTGTTTAAATCTTAGGTTTGATTAATTCTTCTTTCTCTAAATCAATACATCTTTGTGTAAGACAAGTGAATGATTTTTAGCTTGTGCTAACTAACTTGTATTAATTGATTTTATGAAAATATTGATAAATGTACATCATATTTGAATATCACGTGGTTGTTAAATAAATGAGTTCATATGATAATTAAATATAGAGATGTAATCTCATATTTTTTCATTGGGACCATGTTTAATATGTTGAATACTTTTGAATTTAGTTTTAGGTCCATTGTTTGTAATGTATTGATTTTGAAATATTATTTTTAAACATACCATTGAATCTAAGAAATCATAAGAAAATATTAAAACCTAGTTAAGGCATTACCTAATAAATTTTAGTTTAGCAACTTAAGCATCATCAAAGGATGGTTCTCACAATCATCTATATAAGTTGATTTTGAATGAAGATACACTTGAAGATCACCATGGTCATCACAAAATTTGAATTTTCGAATAATCAATTAATATGAAATATTCATGGCCAATATATATTTATGGATAGGATTATGCATCATTGGAGTGTTGTTCATGCTAGCCTTCAAGATTTATTATTATAAGGATAAAATATGGATTTGTCTTTTTAAATGACCTATAATATGCATCATAGTGATTATCTCATGTGTAGGAATAGTTGCACCTTTGATAGGTTTATTAAAAAAAATTGTCTTACCATTTATTATGGAAGTATGTACACTAGTTTGCATAGGATTAGGAGTCAAACACTCATCACAAAGCATAGAAGAGGTAGAAACACAATTATAAACCATAGGGGCATCTACATGAGAAACATTTGCATTAATGCCCTTTTTAACTTTATGTATCATTTCATAAATAAACTTAGGGTTTATAATAACTTTTTATATGAAATATTTATTAATTCATACATTAATGTGTGTATCCTTTACCAATTTCATATTTTGTAAATTAGCATCCAAGAAAGACATAGGACTCTCATCAACTTCACTAATGTAAATCATGATGACAATTAAGAAACAAGCACACAGGGGTATATGAAAGATATGGATAGGGAGGGTGAATAAACTCTAAGATTACAATATGAAAATGAAATTAGAAAAACCCTAAAGGAAAGACGGTTTGAAAAAATTGAGGTTAAATGATTGAAATAATTAGGGTTCACCATTTATGTTTACCTTAATTATGGTTTTACTTAAAATATGAATAAATTAATTACAAGTAAATAAATCTAAGTATACATCAATGAAAATATAAAATTATGATCTATCGAATAGGTTGATTTCACATAAACATGTCCAACTACAATACATGAAATTAGGCTATACAAAGTAAATATAAAATCCTAAGTAATTATCATAACTAATTATTTTTAGGGAATTATAAACCTATAGAATGACTATGTATATTATCTATATCCTGCTCCTAAAATATATAACTTTGTAACCTATTTTAAATATACATGTGTAAGATCCAGTTTTGTCTTGGGAAGATACAACCTGGTTAAAATCATCCTCATCAGGTTTGTCTCTAAGCTACTAAGCCTATCCTACACATGGTTCCATAAACAAATTTTTTTTACTAGTGCATTGTTTCTTTTATAATTTTATTTTGCCTTCCTATCACTATTTTTTTGGGTAGAATGTTCAAAATTGATGTTTTTCCTCTTTTATATAGATTGAAACTCTAAAAAAACAAATTGTGGAGTTAAGCAAACACCAAAGTGAGATTGTAAACTAATTATCTTGCACTTTTAGAATCAAACCTCTATGTAATTATATGATTATTTGGATGGAATAGTTCAAGTGATGGTATTGAACCTCATATTCCCTAGAATAGATAAATGTATCTACATGCAAGATAACACCCTCTTTTCCTACAAGAGGAAAGATGATAGACCAAAATTTAGAACACCTCCATCACAAGTATGTAAGATTTGACTCAATGAAGCTCAACTTGAAGTAGGAGGAAATTTATTTGATTCTTGGCTCTAGGATTTAAATTTGATGATTTATCTATGTGTTATTATTTTTCTTATTTCTCTTATTCCATTCAAATAATTTAACATGACCTTGTATATAAAGGTTGATCTAGGACAAGATATGCATTTTAACCAACATTATATTGACAATGGGAGAGGTTAAAGGCATATAATCAATGGATACAATCCAGAGGGATCACAAGGCTAAAAGAGGTTGACCTAAATAGACCCATATAAAGCTCAATTTTGACCTTGAGATGACATGGGATTTATTTTTAAGGTAGATTTTGGTAAAATGTGATTTATATTTTAATGATGTTAACAAATATTTTTTAATAATTATTTAATTGTGTTATTTAGGCTCAAGGCCTAAATGATGTTAGAGCATCCAAGGGTTCAAGCAATCTTGTATCAACCAAAAATATATTAACTTATGTTTTGTTTTGTTTTTTTTGTGTGTGGCTTTGTTTGGGTAATCTTGTGAACCTCTAAGATTTATGTTGTGAAAGTATCCCATTATTGTGTGGCAGAGTAGAGATATTATGTATACTTATGTCAGTATGTGTCATCTATTTAGTCTACAACACTTGGAAAGATAGTTATACAATTTAATAACAAGTTTTAAGGAGATATTTGGTGAGATCATAGAATACGTATAGTCCAAGTTGCCCATTAAATTCCAGATCATTTGGAGTTACATTTCTAATTTTATGAGAGTTTTGACACATGTCATTCACCCTAAAATGTCACTTGAGCATCCAGGAGCCTACATATTGGTTATTCAATGTAGTATCACATGGATAGTAATTTTTTTTAGGTGTTTTATGTTTTATTTTTCAACCTGCATCTTGAGTTTCTCATTGTGAGGATTTCATGCATTATTTTTTGACATTTATGTGTGACTATATTTGTTTGCGATGCATGGAAGGAGTTATTACTAATATTTTGGCATTTAATCTTGAAAACTAAAACCTGTCAAACTCTTGTATGTTACATTGAGATCAAGTAAGTTTAAGAGACACCCCCACAAAATTATGGATGCCAAGGAGGATATTGAAAAGAAAGAGAAGTTAATTTTGGAGGAGAGGCAAGTTAGAGAGGAGAAAAAATCTTGAAGAGTATAATAGATAATTTTCTCATTCTCTGAGGGACTATATGAGAGTCTAAATTATATTCATACATTGTAATAATCCTATCAAGGCAAGTTTGTGTGTTTCAGAGAGTGAGTGTGATATGTTATTTTTAACATGTTATTAAATGCAATAAATATGATGTGTTAATTATTCAAGTCAATTAAAGTGATTAAGTGTGTCCATGAATGAGTGTTTATCCCAAACATGGATATAAAGATAGTTTAAATGGATCCCAGCTCTAGTGCTTACATAAATTTGTATTTATTTATATAAAGGGTTGAGAACAACCAAGGAAATATACATGTTTCTTTGAAGAAAGAAATACAGGTGAAAGAAGAGAGTATCCATGAGGAGTTACATGTTTCCATGAATGAGACAATGGTAATAGATTAATTTCAAGATAATGTACATAAGAAGAGTATGTTTGAAGACCAGTCATTTGAAAGAAAAGAAAATAGAAAGAAGGATGAGAAGAGAATAACCCTGGTGGTTGTTGAAAATGGGCCTTTGGAAGTCCTTCATGGGAGAGAAATATGTGAGCATAATGTGAGAAATGAAGAAGATTTGGACATGTCCTTGAGGTGTGATGAAGAGCCAAAAGAATATATTTTTGGAATTCTTGATTTCCCTAATATGTGTGTTCAATGTGCAAGTCTAGGAAAGGAAAAGGAGGTAGAGATGGTGGAAATGTTTCTACCAAGAGGACTAAAGCATGAAATTGATGTTCTATAAATGGGATAAATCCACATAGGTATTTGATTAAAGACTCTTATGTGTCAAGGTATGAATTGTCCTCATATGGACAAGGAGAGTGCAAGGTTATTTGCACATGACATGGAGGAGATGAAAGAAGAAGATAAAAATCAGCCTAAAGCTGATATAAATAGGATGAAAGGGTAGATGTAAAAATTTAGGGGGAAAAAAATGATACAATGAAAAATACAAAGCATTTTTTGTAAAGGGCATACACCCTTTTCAAAAGGGCATACTCCCTTGTTTTTAAAAAACCAATTCAGAACAAGAAAGGGTTAGTCTTGACCCTAAAGGGTGTATACCCTTTGCACTATAAATATTTTTGCCATGTTTGGTGTTTTTCAAGGATATAATGTAAGTATACACCCTTTGCAAAGGGTGTACTCCCTTTGGACTGTAAATGTTTTTGCTATGTTTGGTATTTTTCAAGGATATATTTAGTAAAATAATGTAAAGTATAAGAATACAAAATATAATATAAAATTAAATGTTTACATTTAATTTTATATTCATATATTTTAAATTTATTTTACTAAATATAATAAATTAGGGCCACTCTACATCTTTTGAAATTGATTACTAAACTTTAGGAGTTACCATTTAGAATTTAGTTTTTCAAATTCTATTTTAGTCAATACTTAGTTTTCAAAATTTCAAGATCAGAATATAGAATGAGAAACAATGTTTTAAATCATGTTACATATGTAATATATCTATGCCATTGAGGATTGCATTCCTACTATACCTACTTAAGTATTCCCTATCTATTTTATCTACTTGAGAATGCTCTACCTGATTAAATAATCAAGCCATAGCTTGATCTCAAGGAGTATGACCTACATAAATACAAAAGCCATATCTTGATATTTACTATTCCCTACTAGTGTACAAGTAAGTGTTCCACTTACTCAACCTGGTCTACTTTAAGGTCCTCTAGAAACTTACTTTCAATTAGGTCTCTTACTAACCATAAATTATCTCTTGGTCCATCACAAAAGGTCTTTTGAGTATTGGTATTGAAATACTAATGAACTTATTCTTTATCATTATATATTGACTTCTTAGCCTTTATATTCAGATCAAAAGACACTTTTGACTAAAAATAAGGTACTTAGTCCCAAGATAGTAATCTACCTTCAAACAAAACCCTTCTTTGACTCCTAAAGCACTCAATTGTACATCTTCATTTTTTTTAACAATGCTATGAGGATTTCACCAATTATTTGACTCAATATTCTTAGTGCATGAATAACTTCAAATCAAAACTCAAATGACAATAACTCTACCCTTTATAGGCCTATTAGCCCAAATTCTACCTCTTAAGGACTTGATACAAAGAGGTCTACAACTACCTTACTTTTTGGACTCATTCATTTAAAAAACTCAATGAAAATATCAAGACAATGATAAAAGACTCAGAGGTGTCTTTACATAAGCCCAAAATACCAATTAGATTACCAAATTGCCTAAAAAGTTAACTAAGTCATAAACACTATTACAGTATTATGTATAGGCGTGTTTGGTCTTAAAAAGGTGTTATTAATCTAAGATCATCAAAGGATTACTATAAATATTTATTAACATGTTTGGAGACTATCTCTGAGGATAAGAAACCATTTTCCTTTATTTCTTTCTTGAAAATTAGAATTCAATGGAAACTCTACTCTTTAGGTCCAGATGGACTAATCTACTTACTTGGAAGGATATTGACTTGGCTTAACTGTCAAATGATTTGAATCACTTTACTTTTAATTATTATATATTTTTTACATAATAACATTGGACCTTCATAATATGTTTATAATCAATCAACAAAGTAAAACACTTGAAGTATATCTAGATTAGGCTTTCCTATGACTAGTTACAGGTAGAACAAAAAATAGTCTTATGTATTTTTAAAAATAAGGTTATTTTGAGCATGATACATATTGGAATACCTTATAAACCTTATTTAAAAACTTCCATATGATTTTTAGGATATTCCACTAGTTCATATGCAAGTTATGGTTCTTTTTGTATCAAAATCCCTATTCTAAGCTTTGACTCTACACACAAAACCTTATAGATTCAAATTGATTATTCATACAACTTAAAGAAAATTTTAAAGAAATAACACTTGTAACAGAGTCTTGAATACCTCCTTCAACTTCTCCAATCTTATAAATAAACTCATGCAAAAAAATTTATGAGATACAAGAGACAGAAAGTGACTATAGATACATAGAAAATAGGGTTTTGAAGGTTTTAATGACATGAACCTTGGATCAAGTATAAATTATTTTAAAATAAATTTGGATTTAATTTAAACATGCAATAAATTTGTGAATAAAACAAATTAAGTAACAACACACCTTTTATTCATAAGAAAATGAATATTTTGACTACATAGACCCCTATTTTGTCTTGGCAGACTATCAACTCTACTTGCAGTCATGAAGTTCTTCATCTTTTAAGCTTGTTCTAACCTTGAGTTCCATATTTTTTATAGTTTTAAAGTTTATAAAGTTGTTGGAGATGTATTATACTTGGATTTTTCAATCTTTTCCTTATAATATTATTAACAACCTTGTTCTCAACTTAGAAAATGAACTTTAATTAATGGGTCTATCATGTAGGTATTTGATCACTCATACATGACACCTTCATATGGTCATGATATTGTCACCCATATTAGACATGAATGCAACTAATAACCTTAGTGCACTCTATTTACACCTAAACCATTAATATCAAACCCCTAACCCTAAAAATTAAACCTTAAACATTGAAACCTAAACCCCAAACCCTAAGCCATAAACCCTAAACTATGAACACTAAACAATATACCTAAACCCTAGACCCTAATCCCTAAGCCCTTAACCTTGAACCATTAACCCTAATACATTGTCCTTAAACCAAAAACAATAATCCATAAACCCTAAACTATAAAACCTAAACATATAAACTTAAAACATTAAACCCTATACTTTATACCCTAGACCTTAAACCCTAAAACCTAAATTTGAGCCCTTAACCCTAAACTCCAAACCAAAAACCTAAAATCCTAAACCCTAAAACCTAAATGTAAGCCCTTAACCTTAAACCCCAAGCCTAAAACTATAAACCATAAGTAATTAACCTTGAACATTAAATCCTAAACCAAAAATTCTAAAACCAAATCAAAAACCCAAAATATTAAACACTAAACCTAAATTCCTAAACCCTTAACCCTAAACCATAAACCTAAAACCCCAAACCATAAAATCTAAACCATAAACACTAACCCCAATATTAAATCCTAATCCCCAAACACTAAATCCCAAACCCTAAATATTAAACACTAAGTTCCAAATCCCAAACCCTCAACTAAACCCCCAAGACCAAAACCCTAAACCCTAAGTTTTAAACCATAAACCCCAACCCCAAACACCAATCCCCAAACCCTAAATGCTAAAATCTTGGTCCCTTGAGCCACAAACCATAAATCCCAAACCTTTAGGAATAAAATATAAATTATAAGCCCTAAATCCTAATCCCTAAGCCATAACACTAAAACTTGAACCCTAAATGCTAATCCCTATACACTAAACCCTAAGCAATAAATATTGAACCATAAACCTTAAACCTTAAATTTATAAATCCTAAACCTCTATTTATAAAACATAATCTTGAGTTATCACATGTATAGAGAAAGGAGATGGGCCATTGGTGAAGCCATATCTTGAAAAGTTAGGGGTCATTATAACCTATATAGAGAAAAAAGTGACTAGAGACATTTATGTAAAAGGCTTGAAGGTGAATTCAAGTTGAATTCCTAAATAATTTGTGGGTTTTTTAATTAATGGGCCTATCAATATGCATAAATGGCTAGCCTATAGCATACATATAATAATGATACAATCATTTATACATTACATCTACCCCATACCTAGTACTACATGTAGGTATGTTATCACTCATACAGGACATATTCTTGTATTCATGATACAATCACTCATACCAGACATAAATGTATTTAATTACCCTAGTACACTCTATTTACACCTAAACCATTAAGCCTAAAATGCAAACCATAAAACATAAACCTTGAACATTGAACCCTAAACCTAAACCCTAAACACCATAAACTTTGAACACTTGACCCTAATACATTATCCCTAAACCTAAAACAATAACACCTAAACCCCAAAATTTAGACCCTAAACATAGAACCTTAAACCCTATAATTTATACCTTAGATCATAAGTTCTAAACCTAAACTTTAATCCCTTAACCCTAAAGCCCAAACCATAAGCCTGAAATCTTGAATCCTAAAAACTAAACCATAAAACCTTAACCCTATACCTTTAATATTAAACACTAAACCCTAAACACAAAAATCAAAATCATGAACCTTAACCCTAAACATCGAACCCAAAACCTAAACCCCAAAACCCAAAACCTTGACCCACAAACTATTAACACTAAACCCTAATCCTAAAACTCTAAGCACTAAACCATAAACATTAAAAGTTTAACCCTAAACCACAAACCCAAAACCATAGACCATAAATCATGAAACTAGGTAAACCTTAAACATTAAAACCTAAATTCCAAAACCCAAACAATCAACCCCAAATGTTGAACTATAAAATTTGAACCCTAAAACCTTAACTCGAAACCCTAAATATAAAACCTAAATTACAAACAATAAACATACAATGTGGAGACCACACCATAGAGGAATGATGTAAGCATTAGTAGTTTAGCTCAACCCCCTCTCCAATTTCCTATCATAATTCTTACACAAGTGCAAAGATTTCAATGCAAGGAGAAAACATGCCATAACAAAGTTAGTGGAACAAATGCTAATAATTTATACTCATGACCCACATCATTATTTGAGAATAACTCACACACATGAGAAGATCCAAAATGTTTTGGCCTTTTCACTCAATTATTTAGAAATAACTATGTCTAGAAGAAGGATTTCACCTCATATGAAGCAAGCATAAACAGGTAATTTTTTATCTATCATCATTTTCATCATCCTTCAAGTGTTACCATGCAAGTGCAAATAGGATATTATCATATTTACACCAAGTAAATCATTTAACAATCTCCCTATAGTAATCCATCATGACCCTATCTAATCTACTAGACATGAATGATAATAATCACCCTAGTACACTCCAATCTAAACAAAAGGAATAAAAATACCATTCAAGATTAATCTAAAAAATATAGTATTTAGTCTAAAACAAATTTATACTGACTAATAGATTGGAACACACTCTACTAGATGGAGTAACTAGGGATGATGGAGTGATTAGGTATGATGAGGGATAATAAGGGAATGGTTAGGTACAATGAGGGATGAGGATAGATGAGGAGGGGGTGATTAGGGATGATTAAGGATGATGAGGTTTGACGAGGAAGTGATTATATATGATGAGGGATAATGAAAGATGATGCAAGATTTACTAGGGATGATAATAAATGATGATGGTTAATGAAGGAGTTATTAGGGATGATGAGGGTTAATGAGGGATGATGAGAGATTGATTAGGTATGATTAGTGTTGATGATGGAGTGTATAGGGATGATAAATGAAAATGAGGGATGATGGAGTGACTAGGGATGATTAGGGTTGATGAGGTAGTGATTAGTAATAATAAAGGATGATGATAGCCAATAAGAGAGTGATTAGGGATAATGAGGGATAATGAGAACTAGTGAGGGATTGAATACATATGATAAGTGAATACAAATGTCGAGAAGGGAATGATTAGGGATAATGAGGGTTAATGAGGGAGTGTCCTATGTGAATTTGGAGTGCTAGAATATGACTTTAATCTACATGACTTTGGAATAATGCATGAGATTAGAATTGAAGAATGCATAGATTAACCATCTATCTAACATTTGTTTTATATTAAATGGTATCTTTTTAGAATGAATTTGAATGGTATTTTGATTTATTATATTTCAAATGGAGTATATTAGGGTGATTTACTAAATTCATGTCTAGTATAAGTTATCATATAATGACTTCAGGTAGATGGCATATATGAGTGAATGTGTGTGTGTGTGTGTGTGTGTGTGTGTGTGTGTGTGTGTGTGTGTGTGTGTGTGTGTGTGTGTGTAATAGGTATACGATAGATGTCATGTATGAATTACCATAGCATTACTATAGTTATGTTACAAGTTACATGATATAAGGTAGTCAATTATACATATTGATAGACCCATTGATTGAAAAACCCACAAATTATTTAAGAATCCACCTTCAAGCTCAAGTAATCAATTGGGTAGGGCATACTCAAGTAGGTAAAGTAGGTAGGGTGTACTCAATTAGGTAAAATATGGGGCATAATCAATGGTATAGATCTATTACATATGAAACATGATTTTTAACCTCATTTCTCAGTCTATCTTCTAATCTTAAAATTTTGAAAACTAAGTATTGACCAGATTGGATTTTGAAAAATTAACTTCTAAATGGTAACTCCTACAACTCTGAAATCGATTTCATAGGATGCAAAGTGGCCCTAATTTAAATTATATGAATAAAAAATGTAATATAAATTAAATGTAAACTATATTTTACAAAGGGTGTATGCCCTTTCAACATTTCAATATTTTTTATGTATTTTCCCTCCAAATTTGCCTTAGGTATAGGCTTGGGGAGGTCCGAACCTAGTTTGAAACTGGTCGTAGAGCAGCCCATTTAGTTTCTAGTAAATTTAAGAGTTTTTTCCATCTTCATCGACACATCTGATTAGGCAAATTTTATTATTTTTAAATATATATATATATATATATATATATATGGGTTTGTAGAGGAGAAAGTGTAGTTTTAGAATATATATATATATGTGTGTGTGTGTGTGTGTGTGTGTGTGTTATAATATTATTTATATTTTTTATGTAATTTATACATAATATACCTCATTATGGACTATATACATATCATCAAAAATTCCCTTATAAATTTTTAAATATTAATCAAAATTTTATAAAACTTATATCTCAACAATCTACACATTGTCAACTATGTTTTTTTGAAAAAATCATGAAGTTAAGGTCAAAAGTTGTGTTCGTACACTTCTAGTTTTAATTTTCTAGCTGTCTTCACTTGTAAAATTATTTAAAAACTATATATATATATATATAATAAAAAATATTCTCAACAATATTCGACATTTCACCTATCCATATATGAAGTTGCATACAAAAATTCAATTATTTACTCAAAAAAAGTGTGTTCGTACACATGCATTCTCCTTATCTTTTCACAAAAAATGACCTACCTATTGTCATAAATGTATCTATTTCATACACTTTTATCATTTGGGCATTGAAAATATATATATATATATATATATATATATATATTTATAAACTACATTCAAAATTTCATAATTTATGTTGTTATGTCATTGTCAAATTCCTTTTTGAAGTGTCTCCAACATTCTCTCCAAGTTCAAATATTTTTATTTTCAAAATAAAAAAAGTGTCATTTTATACCCCCCCCTTTTATCCCCCATTATATTTCATCTACTCAAGAAGTGAAGAGGATTTGTCAAAAGGGTAGATGAGCATTATTCTAAGGAGAAATTATAATAGAGGAGGCTTCAAGGATCCCAATCTTAGTGTAAATCAAGCTAATAGTGTGAAAGAGGAAGTAACTATGGGGATTTTAAAATATCATGTTTATAAAGTGATCTTGACTGAAACCAATGTATAAATGTAAAAATGGATAGAAAGGAGGAATTCAAAGATGCCTTCCAAGGTGAATAGATTGTGATGCATAATATAAAATAAGGTAAAATTTTATAAAATAATTGGATGATAACATTTTTTGAGATTTTTTAAGAAACCTATGTATAAAATTTTATATTATTTTGAGTTACATCAAAAATGTACGATCTATTACTGTCAAAATATGTCATTTGTCTAGTTTATGACACTTGGCAAGATGGTTCTCTACCTACAATAATAATTGGGTTGCCAAATTTGGTGGTATGATAAAAAAAAATGTAGTTATCAAGTTATGTTTCAAATTTTAGATCAATTGATAAAATTTGGTAAAGATATGTTAGTTTTGGTAGCTGTATTTCAACCTAAAAATGTCATTTATGTAGTCTATGACACTTCAAAAGATGATTCTTTAATTGTGTTAACCTAAAATAATAATTAAATGGAAAACTTTTTTGAGATGGTATTAATAGTAATTTAAAAGTTTTGTTTAAAATTTTAAATCAATTTTATAAACATTGGTATTGTTATGATAGTTTTGATAACTATCATTCAGCCTGAAAATGTCTTGAGTACCAGTGAGCCATTACTAAGAGTTTGGCATTTAATTTAAAAAATTGAAATATTCCTAACTATTTTACATTATGTGGAGTTTCTAAAAGTTTAATAAACAACTCATGAATCTTTTGATGTCAAGGGGATATGATATTTCTAAGGAAAAAATTTGGGAGAGAGGCACGAGATGTGAAGGAACAAAACACTCTAGGAGTAGAACATATAGTGGTATCAGTCCAAAAAGGTATGAGAGTCTATAACTCTTTTATGAAATGTAATATCCTATCAAGGCATGTGTGAGAGTGTGTGTGTATTTTATATTTTGAATGTATTCCATTATTATTTTTTAATATAAATGCATTGAATATGTGTTGAATGTGTCAAGTCTAAGTATGTGTTGAATGTGTGTACATAAGTGAATGTGTATCGCAAGAAAAAGAGATAAAATTGTCCTTAAGTAGACCCCCTCTCTAATGTTTATAATAATTGGTATTAGATCAATAATTTTTCCTTTACATGTGAAACTCTTGTGCGTGTTTTTGTAGGTTGTGAAAGAGAAGTATGTTGAGTGTGTTACAAGTTTTGAAAGATAAGTTTGCATAATGTTTTTTCAAGTGTAATATAAGTCCAACAAGTTGATATGGAGTTTGATAGGCTCTATTTTGAATCTATTTTTGGGTATGAAATAGTAGCCTATTAATTATGGTGAGATATGGCACACAATAGAAGAGAATGAGAGGTGGAGAATTCGATAGAGATGTTAAAAATATTTCAAGCAAGACTAGATATGATGGAGATGACTGCAAAAAGTGATGTTATAGCTATGAGTGAAGATGATGAGGAAGATATAATAGTGGGTTTTATGTCTCTACAAGTGATATTTGATGCTTTGAAAAGAGACCAAATAAGCAAAGTAAAATATTCTAGTAGAAGGCAAAGACCAACAGAGGTCATGGTGAAGGAAAGAGGTAATCAAACTTGTAATATTGATTTCTTATGTGGTAAATAGAGCCTTGATAAGTTTGTGAAATGGGTATTAGAGTTAAAATTTTATTTTTAAGATGAAAATATTGAAGACCCTATGAGGGTAAAGTTTATAAGTAAGAGATTGTGTAGAAGTGCATATGTATATTGTAGATATTTCCAAATGAGGATACAAAGAAAATGTAAGGAGGTGAGTGGCTAGGAATATATGGAGTTTTTGGGTCGCTTTGTACATCCAAAATTTCAACAAAAGTGGTTGAATAAGATTCATGTGTAGAGACTTGAGATATAAGATAAGAAAAATAATATTCCCATGAATGAAAATAAAAGAGGGAAGCTTCCATGTGAGAAGCTCAAGACTACTTTGAGAAGTATCAAGGAGAAGTTTGTGTGTGTGAATAAAAAGGTTGTCTTAGAATACAATAAGAATTTAAAGTTTCCATCTGAGAATCTCAAGTTTTTTTTGAAAAATAGTAGGGTGAAAGAGAGATGTGAGCAACCTATAGAGAAATAAATCATCATGTAAGATGATATGGAGGTGGTAATGGTTGAAGTAGAATAAAAAGACCCATTATTTGATGATGGGAAGAGTTTGTGATGTCCCATAAGTGGGAAGAATTAGAATCATTTGGTAAGTGAAGGCAATGCATTTATATTTTGTATTTTGGAGGGTAGAAAAGTTAAGGACAACCAAGGAAGTCTACATGTATATTTGAATAAATAAATAGAGGTGCATGACAAAGGCAACTAATATGAGTTGCAAGATTCCATGAAGGAAAAAATGGAGATGGAAAAAGTGAAATCAAATACACATTAACATATTATGGTTTTAGACAATCCATTTAGAGGAGAAGAAAGTAGAAGGAACAATTAGGAGAGAAAAACCATGGAGGTTGTTGAAAATCCATTTAGAGGAGTCCATCATAATGAAGAAATATGTGAGAATATTGTGATCAGTAAATAATATTTGAAAGTGTGTCTTTGTGGCATGAATAAGAGGTGGAGGAAGTGATTGTGGGAACTCTTTATTCCCTTAATATGTTTTTTCAATGTGTAGGTACAACAAATGATAGGGAGATTGAGATGGTGGACATGGTTTTACCAAGAGGACTGAAAGATGAAATAAATGTTACATATGTGGAAGCAAAACACATAGATGTTAGAGGAAAGATTATTATGAGTCAAGGTATAAATTTTTATCATATGGATAGGGAGAGTGCAAGCTTATTTTCACATGAAATAGAGGCAATGACACAAGAAGATAAAAATCATCTTAGTGATGATATAAATAGGATGATAAGTGAAGAGGAGTTGTCCAAAGGGTAGTTGAGCACTATGTCATGGAGTAGGCAGGGTGATATAGGATTTGAGAAACCCATTCTTAAGGAGAAGAAAGATTATAGTGTGGATATGAAGGATGAGATTATAGTGTTGATTTTTATATCAAGCCAAGAATATTTTGAATATAATAATGTTTCAAGTACAGAGGTGAAGAAAATTGAGGCCTTCCAAGGTGAAGAGAGTGAACCCCTTGAGCTCACAAGGCGTGAATTGATTTTTAGGATATCCATAGCATGTGGATAATATGATGATATTTCATTATATATGGATAATTTGCTTGAAATAGCATTGAATATATTTAGAGATGAAGAAGTGAAGACTATCCTAGAGGTGGTACTAGAAACTATGGGTTATCATTTGGATGCCCAAATGTATTTTGAATCTATTGTGGTGGTATTGGTAGAGAAGGAAATGGTATCCATGAGAGAGGATGAGATGAAAATAGAGAAG
The DNA here is from genome assembly GCA_037957365.1 of Torreya grandis. Classification (NCBI taxonomy): domain Eukaryota; kingdom Viridiplantae; phylum Streptophyta; class Pinopsida; order Cupressales; family Taxaceae; genus Torreya; species Torreya grandis. The sequence goes on from JARHVA010003641.1 coordinate 878,958, forward strand.
GATGATATAAGGATGAATCCAACATCAAGTTGTATAGTAAGTCAATAAATCCAAGAAGGTTTAAGGAGGAGGTTGTTAGTCTATGGTGGGTTTAATCCTACAATGGTGAATAAGATGCAATAACAAGCATTTCAGTGGAGGTGTTCAAATTAAGGTGGGTTTAATCCCATAAGAATATGGAGAACATAAATATGAGTCTTTGGTAGAGGAGGACAAACTATGGTGGGTATAACCCCATAAAAGGAGGAGTGAGCAAAGAAGAGAAAATGTAAGAAGAAGAGAGCTGAATTAAAATGAGTAAGAAGGACCTAAAAATGGAAAAAAATAGCACAAAAATCAACTAAAGTATTTGGTGTGTTGGAAGGGAACCCCATGACCACTATAATTCATGGTCAAAAGAGTGGTTTTTCCACTTGTTATATCTATGTGAGTAAGATATCACATTTTATAAACCTTGAGTGTCTGATGTAGGAGCATCCAAGGGTTTGTAAAATCTTGCATCAACCAAAAATAGGGTGCAATATGTTTATTTGGGTTTTGGGTTGTGGTATTTTTGGTGTGATCTTGTTAATCTCTTAGAATTATGTTGAAAAAGTATTCCTTTTTCATAGGAAAAGTGTCAATATTTTTTGTCCTTAGTGTATTTTTAGGTCATAGACATTTGTCGAAAATGGTTCTTCAACTACAATAATAATTTGATGATGAAATATTATGAGGTCATATCACCTAACACTTATAACATCTTTACCAAGTTTCATACCATTTAGAGTTATCATAGAAATGTATCAAATATTTATTTTAGGTTGTATCTATGACACTTTACATTATATATCTCCACTTGAGAAATAATTGGATGATGAAAATTGGTGAGATCATTTAACCTGACACTTACAACCTCTACACAAAATTTTAGATAATTTAGAGTCATCACATAAGCATATTGTATGATTATGTCATAACAATCATAAGGATGTTTCCCCTTCTATGATAATAATTGGATGATTAAATTTTTGGAGATGGTATTACGTGATATGTACAACCTTTGTGCCAAATTATAGATCATTTGGAGTTAAAATAGAAATGTATCGTTTATTACTATCAGAGTATGTCATTTGTTTAGTCTATAACACTTAGAAAGATGATTCTCTACCTATGGTAATAATTAGGTTTTGAATTTTATGAGATGATATAAAATTAATTTATCAATCTATTTTTAAAATTTCAAACAAATTGGATAAAATATGGTAAATTTACATTAGTTTTGGTAACTGTTGCTCAGCCTGAAAAGACCTTGTGTAGTCTATGACACTTGGCAAGATGGTTCTTTATTTTTGGTAATAATTAGATGGAAAAAAATTGTGATATGGTAGGAATAGTATTTTAAAATATATTTTTAATATTTTATATCAATTAGATAAACATTGGTAAAGTTATGATAGTTTTTGTAACTATCATTTAGGCTGAAAATGTCCTGAGTACATGGGAGTTGTTACTAATAGTTTGACATTTAATTACAAAAATTGAAAGATGTCTAACTATTTTACATTATGTGAAGGTCAGGTAAATTTAATATACATCTCATGGATCTTTGTATTTCAAGGAGATATGATATTTATAAGGAGCAGAACTCTCCAGGAGCATAACAGAGAGTGGTATTAGTCCAAAAGGGACTATATGAGAGTCTAGAATTCTTTCATGTAATGTAATAATCATATAAAGGCATGTGTGAGATAGAGTATATGTATTTTATAGTGTGAATTTATTATTTTGTGATGTTTTAATATTAATACAATGAATATGTATTAAATGTGTCAAGTTTTAATATGTGTTGAATGTGTGTGCATGAGTGAATGTCCAACCCAAGCAACATAAAGATAAAGAAGGACCTTAAGTGGACCCCATATATATTTTTTACACTATTTTTGGAGGAGAGGAGAGTGACAAAGGAGAATAACTCTCCAAGAGGATAAAAAATAATTGTCTTAGTCTATGGGGGACTGTATTAGAGTCGTAATCTTATTTGTGCATTGTAATAAGCCTATCAAGGGAAGTGTGTGCTTGTATGTGTGTGTGAATTATGTTATTTGTAGCATTTTATTGAATTTAATAAATATGTTATATTAAATGAGTTGAGTCTAAGATTAAAATTATTAAGTGTCTCTGTGAATGAGTGTCCATTCCAAGTAACCTAGAGATAAAGTCAGTCCTTAAGTGGATCCCCTCTCTTATTCTTACAACATTAAATGGGGACCTTAATGGAATTAGGATGGAGCAAGAAACAAGGCAATATGTGTGAGTTTTAAATTATGATAAATTTGGAATAATCCACTAGGAATAAGGTTTATGTGCCAAATTTAGGTGTCTACAGAAGGCATAATAGGAGAAATCATGTACATTTGAGCACCATTTGGTATCATTTGGTGATCATAAGTTTTCATTTGAGATAATTTGAGAAAATTGGGCTATGATTATGTGTAATCAATTGGATATATGTAGAATTAGGGAAAATGCATATATATTTAACACCATTTATCATCATTTCATCATTCGATGTCATTATCTAGTAGCATTAGGAAATATTGAGCACTAAATCACATTATGTGGTTGAAATTAGGTTCACATGGCTCAATTGGCCAAAAATTTATCCCTTGTTGAAATAATCAATTAATTATTTCAATCAAGGACTTAATTGAGGAAACTGAGCCCCAAAATAAATTATCTAGTCACTATTATATTCACAAGGTTTGATTTCCCTAAATTGTGTCTCTCATTAAATTAAAATAAATAATTAGTTCAATCAAAGACTCAATTGGAACAATGGATCCACAAATCACATTATCTAGTCAAAATTAGGTTCATAGGGCTCTTTTGCACCAAATTATGTCCATCATTGAACCAAATGAGTTATTGATTCAATCAATGACTGAATTGGGTAAAATGAAGCCCTATATCACATTTTGTGGTCATAATTAGGTTCATGGGTCTTGATTGGCCAAAATTACATCTCTTATTGAACCAATCAAATTTTTATTTCAATCAAGGACTCAATTTGTGAAATTTAACCCCAAATCAAATATTTAGTCACAATTAGGTTCATATAATGTGATTTCCCCAAATTGTGATCTTCATTGAACCCAATGATTGATTAGTTTGATCAAGGAATTAATTTGGACATGTGGATCCCATAATCACATTATCTAACTACAATTAGGTTCACATGGCTTGATTTCCCAAAATTACATCTCTCATTAAACCAAATAAGTAATTTCTCCAAGCAAGGACTCAATTGGGGAAAACTTAGCCCCAAATCCCATTATGTGGCTGTAATTATGATCACAAGGCTCGATTGGCCAAAACTACATCATTATTGAAATTTTGAATAATTGGCTCAATTATGAACTAAATTGGGAAAATTTTAGTGTCAAATCACATTACGTAGTCACAATTAAGATCATAAGCTTTGATTGGCACAAATTATGTTCATCATTTAACCAATCAAATAAATGGTTCAAATAAAGGCTCAATTAAGGAAAATTGGGCCCTAGACTACATTATGTGGTCAAAATTAAGTTCAAGGGACTTGATTATCCCAAATTGCATCCATCATTAAACTCATTGGATAATTGATTCAATAAAAGACTCAATTTAGGCTATTTGAGTCCCAAAACACATTACATGGTTATAATTAGGTTCATAGGATGTGATTTCCCCATGTTAATTGAATCAATTAGGGATTCAATTGGGAAAAATGGAGCTCAAAATCACATTATGCTGTTGCAATTAGGTTCATAAGGTTTGATTGGCTAAAATTTTGTCTCTTGTTAAACAAATCAAGTAATTGGTTCAATCAAGGACTCAAATGGAGAAAATTGATCCCAAATATCTAGTGGAAATTAATTTCACAAGGCTTTATTCCCTAAATTATTTCTCTCATTGAACCAAATGAGTAATTAGTTTAATCAAAGACCCAACTAGGGAAAGTGGAACCTTTAATCACATACCTAAAATTAGGTTCATGAGGCTCATTTACCCCAAATTAAATCCCTCATAGAACCAAAGGAGTAGTTGGTCCAATCAAATACTTAATCAAGGAAAATTGAGCCAAAAATCATATAATGTGTAAAAAAATAGATTCAAGGGGTTTGAACTTCATAAATTTCATGCTTCATTATAAAAAATGAGTAATTGGTTAAATTAGTGACCCACTTTGGAAAAATTGAGCCCCAAATCACATTATATGGTTATAATTAAGTTTATGAGGCTCAACTGCCCCAAATTTCATCCCTTATTGACTCAAATGACTAATTAATCCAATTATAGACTCAATCAGACAAAAATCACATTATATGGTTTTGATTATGTTCATGGAGCTCAATTGGCCAAAAATACATCTATCATTGAACAAAAATGAGTAATTGGTTCAATTGGGGACTCAATCAAGAAAAATGGAGACCCAAATCATATTATGAGATAATACTTAGGCTTACAAGGCTTCATTAGCCCAAATTTCATCGATGATTGAACCAATCAAGTAATTGGATCAATCAAGGACTCAATTAGGAAAAATTGAGAGCCCCAAATCACATTATGTGATCATAAGTAGGTTCGCTAGACTTGATAGGCCCAAAATGTGCATCCCTCATTGGCCTCGTGAACCTAATTATGACCACATATTACAATTTGGGGCTCAATTTTCTCCATTTGAGTCGTTAATTAAAATAATTACTTATTAGGTTAAATAAAGGACATAATTTGGAGTAATCAAGACTCATGAACTTAATTGAAGCTAGATAGTGTGATTTGGGGCTTAATTTTTTCCAATCGAGTAGTTGGTTCAATTTAGGACTTAATTTGGGAAAATTGGTCCCAAAATCACATTATCTAACTACAAGTAAGTTCAAAAGGCTTGATTTTCCCAAATTACATCCTTTATTAAACTAAATAAGAATTAGTTCAATCAAGGAATAAAGTAGGGAAATTTGAGCCCCAAATTAAATTATATTATCATAATTATGTTTATAAGGCTTGATTTCATTAAATTTCATGTTTTGTTAAACCAAATCAATAATTGGTTCAATTAGGGACTCATTGGGTAAAATTAAGTGTTAAATCACATTATGTGGTCATAATTAGGTTCACATGCCTCAATTGGCCATAATTTCATCTCTCATCAAATCAAGTGACTAATTAATCCAATTAAAGGCTCAATTAGAGGAAAATAAGCCTAAAATCACATTGTATGGTTGTCATTATATTCACAAGGCTCGATTATCTAAAATTATATCTATTATAAAAAAATAGAATAATTATTTTAATCAAGGACTCCTTTGGGAATAATTAAGCTCTAAATTACATTATGTGATCATAATTAGGCTAATGGGGGTATATTTTCCCAAATTACATCTTTGATTGAACTATTCAAGTAATTGATTCAATTAGGGTAAATTGAGCCCAAAACACATTATGTAGTTATGTAGACACATAATTTGTGTATTATACACTTAATAACATCAAATTTGGCATAATTTGACATACTTTGAATTTATGTACTTATTTGAATTTTATGCACATTTCCTCTATTTGTCTACCCACCTATTATATCAACCAACCCAATTTACTAGAGACATTTTTTTAATATCACCCTAGTTTATGCAAGAAACTTCCAAATTCTAAAATAGATTGATGACATATCTCAGATCATTGATTTTAGATCCTAGGATAGTATCATTAATAGTTGGATAGTTACTATTTTCACATGTTTACCTCTATCAATAGTGTCCAAGAATACTCAACAATAAATTTTTATATTGGGGCATCTCTATTAGCTTAGCCTAAATAGACTTCATGGATCGATCATAGTGAGAAATATCAAAGAGTCAACTATAACTATAAATCAAACCTAAGGTTATACTCACTTGGACACTACTTGGAAATCACATTAATAAATAAATTAGCACTCTCTTGATAAATTATCACAAAGGCACACACATTTGAAACCCCCTCGAAGGATTATCTTTAGATCCAAGTCTAAATACAAACATAACTCAAAGTTTCATGGTGACTGGTGTCTAAATTCAAACATTGTATTGCATTATATCATGATCATGATGATTCAAAAACACACCTATGTAGGAGATCTAAATGCATTTGGATCTCTCTTTGGAGCATTGTAACATAGGAAATAGTTCGATATTTAGTGTAGAGTCATTCAGATTGGTCCAACCCAAATAACTAACCCATTTTTTAGGTCACTTGGGTGTCCAAAGTGTGATTGGGGTTTTGAAGAATAGAGGAGGAAAGTATAAATTCATGTGCAAGACAATAGGAAAATGCATGAACATGAGATATATATTAGGTTAGGCATAATGTTTTGAGGCATCATGAACCTACATGGTCAACTATTATAGTACTATAAAACCTAGATAGTACCAATCATCATAGATGTCTACACTTTGTAAGCATTATGCATGCAAGGTTTGAGCTCCTATTTCATAATATAAGTGGTTATAGAGTTGATATACAACATTTTTAGGGACTATAAAAAATATAGTGAACAAAAAAAATCATAAATTAGCTAATTGTGTCTCTCTATTTCTTTTCAATTCCAAATAGAGTAAGTGTAATATCAAAATATTCTTTTACATTTAGATTTATATGGTCATTTCCCTATTTTATAGAATCTGATTATTCATAGTTTTATCTTATCTAAATCATTTTAATCATAAAATAAGTAAAACAAGTTGAAATTAGGTTCATGAGGCTTTATTGGTCCAAATTATATCCTTCTTTAAACCAATCAAATAAGTGGTTTAATTAGGGTTTTAATTGGGGATAATTGAGCCCAAATCACATCATGTGATTGTAATTAGGATCATAGGGATCAATTTACCCAATTTACATTGTTCATTAAACCATATGAGTGTTTGATTCAATCAAGGATTAAATTGGGGAAAATAGAGCCCCAAATCACATCAAATGTTCATAATTAGGTTTGCAGGGCTCTATTGGCCAAAATTTTCTCTCATTAAGCCAACTAAGTAGTTAGTTCAATCTAGGACTCAATTGGAGTACATTGAGGAAAAAAACACATTATGTGGTCAAAATTACATTCATGGGGTTTGATTGCCTTAAATTTCATGTTCTGCACCCTGGGGCCCAAAACTAAGTGTGTGGAGGACAACTAAGTGTGGTTGTGCAAAGTGAATGTGCAGAGAGTATTCAGAAGGAAAAATCAAACACATTCAATGGATTAGAAGTATTATTTATATGAAATTCAACTTATATTAATAGATGAAATAATAGGGAAATAGAGTATAGTGTACTACATTACATGTATACAAAGTAGATGTGTGAAACAAGTTATATGTGTTATGATGATGTATTGCATCGACTAGACTCTTGAGGGTTCATCTATGATTTGATGCATATGTTACATATTTAACATGCATAATATAAGTGCAATGATAACTACTATGTGGTTACCAATGAGTATGTTGGTGGCATGTTGGTCCTATCAGATGTGGCATTTGGTAAAAGATAGAATAGTGAATGTCCAGGCTATCTCCAACCACTTCCAATCCTAAGATCCTCTCTTGGTGGCAATGGCTAGTTGGGTGATTTGAATTAGCCACACAGTTGGGTATTTTTAAAATGTGGTTATGTTATTTGGGGCCTAAAGGAGAAATCAATTCTACAAATAAGTGAAATTGAGGTGAGTATGAATACAAGATGTGATCTACGTAGTGAGGAGCACAAGCTAAAATTTGAGGATATCAATGCATAAAAGTTTGCAATCATGCACAAGAATTATAGGTAAGGTTGTCAATAAAATTTGATAAAAAGAGTGTTCATGATTATATGAGAGGTGTGAGCTATACGTAGTATAAAAAAATGAGGAGTGTTTTTAGTTTTGTAGCAGTTACGCATAGATCATTCACTTTTTAATAAAGAGTAATGGTCTCTATTACATCGGTGCATAGTTGAAAGAATTGCACTTGAAGTTGTTGAGAAGTTTCCCACTTATCTTGATCAGCATATTTCATAGCCTTGACCACTTAGAAAATTTTATGTGTGCGATGGTGTGTGTGTGTGTGTCTATTAATTTGATGATCTGGTCCTTCTCTAAAGTGTACAAGTGTTCATGATCTAAATCAGAAGTATGTTGTGTCACTACTAGCTCAAGAATTGTTAGAGTGTAAGGCTTGAGAAGCTCTACATTGAATACTAGGTGCATGCCCAAGTATTGAGGTAGATCAATAATAAAGGTGTTATCACCATCTATGCATAGAATGGTGTAAGGACCATAGTACAAAGGTTTGATCTTTTGGTGTGGACCTTTGAAGCACTCCTTCTAAAGGTGTAGCCAAACTTTATCACCAACTTAGAATGTATGAGGTGTGTGATGTGCATCATGGTGATCCTTTTACTTTGATTGTGTGTGAAAGAGAATCTAATGAACTTGTTAATAATAGATTGGATGTGTCGCATAAACTTATTATATTTTTCTACTTCTTATTCTTATGTGTGTAACTTAGTGTCAGCTGGTGTATGGTAGGAGATGTCTATAGGTGATAAAGGTTGAAACTCAAGACATATATGGAATGGATTATGACCTATAAAAATGTGAAGGGCTCTATTTTAGGCATGTTTAAAGTAAAAAATATTACCATCCCAAGTGCGAGCATGTTTTTGGTCATACATTCATAGAAGATGAATAAGTGTATGATTGACCACTTTAGTTTTCCCATCTGTCTATGGATGAAAGGTTATCGACCAATTCAACTATATACCCATCAAGTCCCACAATGATTTCAAAAAATGACTCACAAAGTGTGGATCTTAATCAGAGATAATGGATGTTGGAAGCCCAAAATGAACCCAAACATGATTAAAGAAAGATTACACAGTGTTAATTGCATCAATATATTTATTAAAAGTGACCATGATGGCCATCTTATAAAACCTATCCACTAAAAGAAACATAACATCATATTTTCATCTCATTGTAAGTATCCCAATCAAAAATCCATGTTGATAGATTCCCATAGTTTGGATGGAACTGGTAGAGGTGTGTAAAGTCTTAGATTCTTATTCATGGTCTTGGTGATGTAATAGAGAATGTAATATTTTATGTGGTTTCCACATCACATGCATCCATTAGAAGTGAAACTTTAATGTGGCTAGAGTCTTTGTAATATTGAAGTGGCTTGAGGTATTGACTTAGTGTGACTCCCAAATGAATCATTGATGAGGTGCACCATTAGGAACACAAATATGTCTAAGCTTGTAGAAAATTTGGTCTAATAAGTATAACTCTTGAACTTGTTTACCTAGTGTTAGGATATTCTAAGTTATTATGAAGCCATGGTCAACTAAGTAGAGAGGTACCCAGTATGTGAAGTTATGGCCACATGTGTCTAGCACTGTGATGAGCACATGAACTAGCAGTCAACTAAAGTAATATGTTACTTTTTTATCCTTCCCTTTCTTATGCTTGATCATGAGATGGAACTACTTCAGGTCAATTATCCATTTAATGTGTCATGTATTCTCCAAGTTGTTGTGTATCTATTGGAATTGAACTAGTTTGTTGTTAGGATGAATATTTGTCTCTTTCCCTAAAATGTAGTGTCTCCATTACTTGATTGCTTACACAACAACATATAGTTATTTCCCATAGGTATACTTTTTCACCATGTTACTAAACATATCTTAGTGGTATATGACTGGATGTCCTTGTTGTATGATCACTACACCAAGTACATATTCAGATGCATCAATGTGAATTTTAAAAGAGTGCAATTTTAGGTATTATAAAAGTAGGTGCTATGTAGAGATGTTTTTTGAGTACCTCAAAATCATGTTATTTTAATGAGTCTAATCAAACTTAGTATTTTCATATGTTATCTAGATAATATCCCAAGAGATGTGAGAGAAACTAAGGATGAACCTATAGTATAAGTTATCAAGTCCAATAAATATCCTCAATGTTGTGATATTACACAAAGTAAGACAATCTTGGATTACTTTGATCTTCTCTAGATCTACATAGATGCCTTTGAGATCAATGATGTAGCCCAAGTACTATATTTGTGCAGTATAGAATATATGCTTTGCTAAGTTGGTTTACAACTTGTGTTAATTCAAGGTGTTGAATACATGTGAGATGTACTCTAGGTGCTCTTCCTAAGTCTTTATGAATATGATAATGTCATTTAAGTAGACAATGATAAAAGAGTTAAGGAAATTCTTGATTATGTCATCCATCAAATACATGAATGTGGTTTGTATATTTGTTAGGCTGAAAAGCATGACCAACTATTCATATAATCCCTCCCATGTCTTGAATGTTATTTTTTAGATATCTTTAGGATGGATTGGAACCTGATGGTAACCTAACTTGAAGTTGATCTCAGTAAAGTATTAAGCACCTCAGAGTTGGTCTAGAAGGTCATCAATGAATGTTAATGGATACTAACTTTGCACCATTATATTATTGTGTGATAATCTATATAGAGTCATCATGACCCATCCTCCTCAGGTACGAGGATTATCGAACTCCCACAAAGTGAATATCTTGACCTAATTTTTCCCTGATCAAGGAGCTTTTGTATCTAGCACTAGTTTTTCTCATTTTCCTAAACTAATCTATGATATAGGGGGATATTCAGAAGAAGAGATCCAGGAACCAAATATATGTAGAGCTTTACTATGCAATGTGTTGTAAGGCCTTCAAGATCTATAAAGACTTCACTGCATTGATTCAATAACTTGTCAAGTTATTTTTGTGATGTTATATGAATGTTACACACTACCAATGTGTTCTTTGTCATCTAATACACCAGTGTGTCAAAGTGGATGATAAGCAACATGAACTTTTGTGCATGTGAAACAAGTTTGTGACATTATTTGGTAGATACCAAGGTGTCTTTTGTCATGTGTTTTGACTCAAATAGGTGGTAGAAATGATCGTGTACATATATAGTCCAATGTTATGTCTTGGCTTGGTATGTAGCTTCACAATCATATAAATATGGTCTTCCCATCAAAATTTCATAAACCTCCAGAGGTGTGATGTCACAAATGATGTTATCCTCCATAGTCTTGAGTTTATACTATAAAGTGCACTATTGTCAAACCTATATATATATCCCCTAATACAAAAACCCCAAATAATATGTCTTAGGGTGCATAGTAGTGATAAGACCAATGGATTGAGATATTTATTATGAAATGATGTTCTTCTGAATACCACTATCAACTATGAGATGGAGAGGCTGACCCATTACTCAGAACTTGGTGTGGAAGAGACATTCATTCTCTTCAGAGATGTCAATCATAGTGGTCCTAGTATTTAGAGGCATATGGATCAGTGTTATCCATTGGTATGGGTCTTTATTTAAAATTATGTAAGCAAGGACTACTGTGCATGACATTTAGAATCATTATGGGTGGATGAGTGATGGTGATGGCACCACTTATCATTGGACTTATTCCCCTTGTCTAAAGCTAAAGGTGCATGAGCCTTTGATTATTGCATAGACTTATAAGTATTCTCAATCTTGTGAGAAGTATAATGCTTCTTTGCAAGGGGCTTTGATGTGGATTTATGTGAGCATTGAGCCTTGCACACTATATTGGATAAAGAGTTGGTACATTATTTCATCTTTACCTTGGCTTTGATCTTGGTGGTGTTGTGACATGTTTATCCCAAAGTGTTAAAAGTCAACAAATCTAGCTTTAAATAGATATAAGGTGAGAGTTCAATGATGTAATTTAGTAACCTATGTTGTTCATTCAAGTTCTCTTACGGGTGCATAGAGTAGTCATGGAATATGTTGGTGTAGCCTTCCACTAACTGATATTTGCATTTGTGTAGTTGTTTAAAATTGATGTATTCATCCTCAAAGTGTTGGAGAAAGTAGTATTCCTCCCTCAGCATATTAACAAAGGTCTTCCATGATTTGATTATAATTCACTCTTGTGCACACTATGCACTGAAGATATCCCACCAATGGACAACCAAAATAGACATCTTCAGTACTCCAAAGGTGATCTTCTCAACCTTAGTGAAGTATTTGACTAAGAATTATGCCTCAAGTTATAGATTCTAGGCATCCATAGCTTTGGCATCGATCTTTACTTTGAACAAAGGGATGTCAAAATTAACTTTTACTTTGAAGGGGTTTTGTTGATGAAACCATTATGGAGTGTATTGTTGAGATGGCTAGGAAGCCATCAAGTTGAGATACATCACTAACTCATAGAATTGACCAAAAATTATGGTGCATTATGCTTCTAATGTGTCATTGATGAGCCTTAAAAATTTAGGAGTTCCCTCAAGTTGGTTCTAGGAATCAACCATCTTACTTTTGCTATGGCATCCTTCTAGGATCTATGAAATATAATTGACTACTAAACCTTCTCTCTCTCAGTGCACTCATGTGGTTACAAGCATAAAAATGGATAGAGTGAATCTATGATACTAATCCTCATAATCACTTTGATACCAATGATACACACCATGAGGCCTAGGAACAAGTGTGTGAGGGAAAACCGAGTGTGGTTATGTAGAGTTAATGCACAATGTTTATTTAGAAGGAACAATCAAACACACATTCAATGAATCAAAAGTCTTACTTGCAAGAAATACAACTTTTATTCATAAATGAAATAAGAGGGAAATAAAGTATAGTGTGCTATAGTGTGTATATACAGTATATATGTAAAACAAACTATTTGTGTTATGACTATGTATTTCATCAAACATAATGTTGAGTGTTCATCTATGTTCTGATGTGTATTTTACATACTTAACATGCATAATACAAGATCAATGATAACTTTTATGTGATTAACAATGAGGATGTTGGAGGCACATTGGTCCTATCAAATGTGGTAGTTAATGTCCAGACTATTTCCAACCACTTCCAATCTTGAGATCCTCTCTTGGTGATAATAGCTTGTTGCACAATTATAATTAGCCACATAATCAGGCATTATTGACACATGGTTATGCTATAGTGGGGCCCAAAGGAGCAATCAATTTTGGGAATAAGTGTCAATGAGGTGAGTATGACTATGATCAATGAGGTGCATAATGAGGTGTACAAGCTATGATCTAAGGAGATCAAAGCATGAAAGTCTATGAGTAGGTGTGGGATTTGTGTGTAAGGTTCTTAGTAAAATTTAGACAAAAGAGTGTGCATGATTTCATGAGATGTGTGACATTTTCATAGTAGAATAAATGAGAAGTGTGTTCCACTATGCAGCAGGTGCACATGGTTCATTGTATCCCTCATTGAACCAAATGAGTAATTGATTTAATTCAAAGACTTAATTGGGGCAAATTGAACCCAAAATCACATTATTTTGTTGTAATTAGGTTCATGGAGCTTAATTTTCCAAAATGGAATCCATTTATAAACCAAGTGAGTAATTGGTTCAATCAAGGACTCAATTGGATAAATTGAGCCCCAAATAACATTAGGTGGTTGCAATTAGGTTCACAAGACTTGATTTCCCCAAATTGTGTCCCTCATTGAACCGAATTGAGTAATTGGTTCAATCATGGACTCATTTGGTAAAAATTGAACCCCAAATTATGTTACAAGGTCATGATTAGGTCCTTAAGGTTAAATTAGCCAAAATTACATCCCCCATTAAACTAATCAAGTAATTAGTTCAATCAATAAGGTGATTGGGGGAAAATAAGCCCCAAATCACATTATCTAGTGACAATTAGATTCAAGGGGTTAATTTCCCAAAATTATGTCCCTTACTGAATCAAATGAATAATTAGTGCAATTGAGGACTCAATTGGATAAATGGAGCTCCAAACTACATTATATAGTTGCAATTAGGTTCACGAGTCTCAATTACCACAAATTGCATCCCTCATTAAACCAAATGAGTAATTGGTTCAATTACGGACTCAATTAGTGGGAATTGAGCCCCAAATTACATTGTGGTTGTAGTTAGGTTCACTAGGCTCGATTACCCTGAATTAAGTCCCTCATTGAATTAAATGAGTAATTGGTTCAATCATAGACTCAATTGGAAGAAATTGAGGGTAATTCACATTATGTGGTTGCAAATTGAACTTTGAATCACTAAATTCTATTTAAAGTCAATAATAAATTCACCTTATTAATACCCTAATATCACTCATTAATGACGATATTAAAATCATATACTATATTAGGTGAAATTATGTGTGTGTATAAATATATACATACACACATGTATATATGTATGTATGTATATGTATGTGTATATGTATGTGTCTATGTGTGTGTATATATACATACATACATACATATACATATACATATACACATACATATACACATACAGATACACATATACATATATATATATATATATATACATATACACATATGTATATGTATGTGTATATGTATGTGTATGTGTATATGTATATGTATGTGTGTGTGTGTGTATATATATATATACACATACATATACATATACATACATACATACATATATGTATGTATGTATGTATGTATAGATGTGTGGAGGGTAGGGGGCAAGGGGAAATTGGGCATATATGAGTGTCATTTGTCATTAGATCATGATCAAATATCATTATTTGAGAAAAAATAATTGATTTTTGCCTTTATTAGGTGCTTTCAAATAAATTAAGGTATATTTGGGTAAAAACAATCATATTTGAGCACATATTTTTATATTTTATGCTCAAATGTCATCATTTGAGAAATTTTGAATGGATTATTTCCAAATTAAGTATAAATTTCTCTTCAATTTCACCCAAATAGGGATTAATTCAATCAAAATTTCTCAAATAAAGATATTTGATCATGATAAAAATGAAAAATGGTGCTCTAAAGTACTAAATTTGGGCTAATGAAATCATGTCAATTAAATTTATCTTTCAAAATACTATATGTAGACACCAAATTTGTAATTAAGATGCATTCAATTAGTATATATGTGAATTTATGTATCAATATCATCTCATCTGTAGTTATCCCTTAGAGATATGAGGTTTGTAAAATTTAATTTTGGCATACTTATAGCTTATATAACTTTCAACATTCAATCCAAAAATTTCAAAAAACTATAAAATAACCTTTAGTTCTCCTAAAATATATACTAGGTATAGAAGTTGCACTCAAAGAACCTTATGTTCAATACCAAAAACTTGAAAATTATTAAGTAATACTATATTGGATTTTGAAAAACTATCTCATAAATGACAACTCCTAAAACTTTGAAACCAATTCCAAAATATGTAGAATGGCCCTAGTTTCTTCTATTAAATAAAGTAAATTTGAAGTATAAGTTTACATTTACCTTTATATTACAGGTTATATGAGATTATAAAATGTAATAATAAAGGCAATATAAAGGTAAATGTAAACTTAAAATTAAATGTGTATATTATTAAATATAATACATGCTTACCCAAATAGATTTCCATCCTAAAAAAAATATGTTCCAGACAGATGTCCATTTTGGATGGATATCTGTTTCCCATTTCAATATTTTTCCTCCATTTTTTACTCAAGTTTTGCCTTTGTTTTAGGTGTGCACATGAACCTGAATATTTTTTACACCCATGGACAACACAAAAATTCATTGAATTCCCCTCATTTTGCCCACATTTTTCATTCAATTATTTGTGTGCACATATAAAATTTCATACGAGTTTTATCAAAAAATATTATCTAGTTTTAGAATATATAATTTTTTTTAAATTATGTCTATTTTTTCAAAATATCATTATCATTTAAGCCTCCCTTTTGTCCTCTCATCACCTTGCACTCACCCATATGAGGAAGTGGTTGAAATGATATTTGGATTACCATAGGTAATCCTACCCTAGTATGATAATAGGTCAGTCTCATGCAGGGGCAAGTGTAACTATTTTATAATTTTAGGGGGTCCCATGAAAGTTTAAATTTACTAAACTATAAAAAATAGAATTTTTCCCTAAAAATAGGAATAGCAGCTACATATTTTCAAAGATGGTTCAAGACTGGGGGCAAGAATTTGCAATACCCATAGAGAAAATTTAGGTACAAAAAAATACTTTACAACCAATAAAATTTTGTTTTATAATTTTTTTTACATTAAACCTCCTAGATTTCCTATGTTAAAGGAGAGGAGGTATATTTTTATGTTTTTTAATTTAAAAATCAAATTCCTTTTTAACTGTTTCTTTCAAATTTTGAAAATTTTAAATTTGAAAACATTTAAATTTGAGCATTTTTTTTGCTTTGAGGCATGCTAATCTATTAAAAATTGGCAAACAATAACCAATTTTGCAATTTCAAAGAGAAATAAGGGGAGATACTCTTTTAACCCATTTGTGTATGTCAAAAAATGTAAATAAAAAAAATTGAGTATATTGATGTATGAGGTTTTTTTTAAGCTAGTGTTAATGATAAAGTGAATCCTTTTCAGTAATTTTGCATATATAGGAAAGGGGACCATTTTGGAGTGATAAGGAACTAATTGGGGTTAAACAAAAACTCAAAACCATGCATTTTATCAAATTTATTATTTGCACTACCTTGAATGGCAAACACAATTAGCTAGAATGGTCTCAAAAAGTGGAGAACATGCTCATCTTCAATGATCTATGGTTCAATATTTTTGATGGGACAACACAACCAGTTGAACCAATAGGGAATGCAAAGGACATATAGGCATGGAATCAAAAAAACTAGAAAGCTTTGGCCTTGATGAGGGTATCAGTGGATGGAGATGTGTTTTTTCATATACAAGGGTGTAATACACCATGGGAAGCATATCAAAAACTGAAGGACCTATATGACTCCCATTCAAAGTTGGAATCCATTCAGTTGCAATTAAAATTGTTCAACCTAGAGTTGAAATATGGTGATGTGATGAGATTGGCTTCAGAGATACATGCTATCAAACATGGTTTTGAAGTAATAGCTATTAAAAATGACATATACATGATTTCATTTATCAAATCCCTTCTTCTCAACTATTCAACCTCTTTGGAGTCTCTACAAGCAAGCAATCAGTTGAAGACTCTCACATTTGACCAATTGGTTGAAAATATGGCTGAAAGAGAAAAGGCATTTAGAAGGAAAATATAAACCACAATAGGTGAAAGTGTGTGTTATGTCAAAACAAACTCTTCCAAAACATCAAACAAGGCCACATCTTTCAAAAATGAAGACAATAACAAGTACAAGGGAAAAGGTGGAAAAATGAAAATCATGGTTGTCAAAATCAAAAATAAAATGATAAACAGAACCTCTATTGTGAATGATGTGATAGAAAATTTACCCATGAGACTCATAAATCCAATACTCTTGAAGCATACTATAAAAAGAAAGAGGGAATTTCAAATAAATAATCAAAAGAGTCAAACTCAGCCCAATTCAGTAGTGAATGTGTGTTTTCCAGTATAGATGATGAAGCAAATAGTGTCTCGATCAATTCCTCATGATTTGATGCTTGGATTCTTGATACTAGTGCCACTCAACATATGAATTTTCAAAAATACTTATTCAAGGAGTACATTGAATAAAGTTGTGGCCCAGTATACCTTGCAAATAGGTCAAGTATGCAACCACAAGGAAGAGGTATAATTTGACTCAAGTGTCTAGGACTTCCAGACAGAAAACTTGAGAATGTTCTCTACCTTCCTTAACTAAAATAAAACTTGTTGTCCCTATTGATCATAAGGAAACAAGGTCATTCCATTCTATTGGATAAGGATGATGTCACAATGAAAAAGTGACAATGCAATCTTCTTAACTGGATATGAGGAAGGGAAACTACTCAAACTAAAGGGTGAGCCATCAAATTCAATAAATTATGTTTATCTTGTGAAAGACCGAATGTTTCCAAACATGTTTTATCATGCTCAATTTGGGTACACTCACTATAATATCATTCATGTATTATAAAATAATGGTTTTGTTGGCATGCCTACATTGCCCATAAAATCAGATGAGAAGTACGAAGCCTACATCTTGGCTAAACATGCAAGAGAACCATTTCTAAAATCATAGTGGAAAGTAGACAAAAAAAATTGTAGCTTGTTCATTTAGACTTATGTTCTCTTCCAATCCTCTCTATTGGTGTTCATAAGTATTTCATATTGTTCATTGATCACTATAGCATGATGACATGGATATACTTTCTGAAAAAGAAATCAAAATCTTTTGATACTTTCAAGAAGTTTCAAACAATGATTGAAAATAAATCACAAACTTGTATTGAGACACTCAGGACAGATAATGGTGGTGAATTCACATCAAATAAGTTTGAATCCTATCTTGAGCGAAATGGGATCAAATACCATCTCACAGTTCCTCACACTCCACAATAAAAAGGAGTAGTTAAAATAATGAACAAAATTATGATGAATATGGTTCATGCAATGTTGTATTTCAAAGTGGTAAATATGCACTTTTGGGTTGAAGGAGCTAAAATAAAAGTATACCTTCACAAAATATCACCATCAATAGCTCTTGAATCAAAGACTTTATATGAGATGTGGTGTGGTCACATCCCTTTAGTGTGACATCTTCAAATTTTTGGATCCACTTGTTATGCATTGATTTCAAAGGATAAGAGAAATAAATTGGACCACATGAGTCAAAAATGCATCCATTTGGGATGTTATGATTCCTCTAAGGCATTTAGGCTATATGATGAGAGAGAGAGAGAAAAAATTCTTATTACAAGAGAAGTTATCTTTTGTGAGACTACAAAAGACAAAGAGCATATTGATCGGTGGTTGAGTTGACTAGATGAATTTTCAAAGTTTTATGTCTATAAGGAGAGTGATTTGAATGTTCCAACAATGATTAGGAGACACAAAGTTGGGAATCTATTAATTTTCTATTATCTCCCATACATGAGATTGATACTCCTCAAAAAGAGAGTGAAACTTCATCAGACATTGAACAAGGGCCAACAAAATAGAGGGTAGATAGTGAAGTAACTTCAAAGGATAAACTTGAAGCACCTGTAACACAAAAAATGATGCCTAAGTGGGCCAATCAAACACTAAAACATGTAAGACATGACGAATTTGTGAAAATAGGCACTTGAAGTGTACATGCAACCTCATCTCAACCAGATAATTCTATTGATGAAATTAAGGACATGATTGGAAAATGCAAATTAGATGATTCTTAAGAGGAACTCAATGTCACGTTTGATTCAACACCAAAAACTTTCAAACACACTAAAAATATTGACTCTTAGATAAAAATGATGAAAGATGAGTATAATTCACTAGTGAAAAATGGGACTTGGAATTTGGTTGATCCACCATATGGTTGTAAATTGATTGGTTTCAAGTGGGTCTATCACAATAAATACAAGGTAGATGACTCACTTGACAAGCAAAAAATAAGGTTTATCACAAAGGGGTATGATAAAAAGGAAGTAATTGACTACAACGAAACCTTTGTACCTACAACGAAATGGACTACCACTCAGACCATGTTGGCTCTAACAGCTCACAATGGATAGAAAGTTCACCAAATAGATGTCAAAATTGCATTTTTGAATGGAGACCTCAAGGAAACTATGTACATGACACAACCTAACCATTTTGTATTAAAAGGACAAGAACACAAGGTGTGTAAACTAGAAAAAGCAATGTATGGTTTGAAATAATCCCCTAGAGCATGTATAAAAAATTGGTTGAGCACCTCATGAACATGAATTTCAAATGTTTTGAGTTTGAAGATGCAACTCTTTTCATCAAAATAGTTGTATTTTTGGTGGTGTATGTTGATGATTTACTCATCATAGGGAACAATGAATGGCACTCTACAAAATTCAAATCAGAGTTGATGAAAAGTTTTGAAATGACTAATTTGGGCTATTTTCATTACTATTTGGGTATTGAAATAATTCAAAAACCAAAGTATTTATTCATCACTCAGTAGAAGTATATTGGTGACATTCTGAGCAAGTTTGGAATAGAATATTGTAAGCCTCTCAATACGTCCATGGAATAGAATCTCAAATTGATATCTAAAGATTCAACAGATTTGGTTGATGCCACTTATTATATATAACTCATTGGAAGTTTGATTTATGTGACTAACACTCGACTAGATATATCATTTACAGTTGGTGTCCTCTCAAGATTCATGTAACAACCTAAGGAGAGTCATTGGGTAGCATTAAAAAGGGTCTTCATATATCTCAAAGGCACACAATATTTTGGGATCAAATACTCCAATGTAGGAGACTTCAAACTAGTTGGTCATTTAGATTCTGACTATGCTAGTGGTCATGAAGATGGAAAGTCCACCTCAGGTTTTCTAATGAACTTGGGAATAGCAGTTGTCAGTTGGAAATGCATGAAGTAATCAGTTTCAACAATTTCATCAACAAAGGTAGAATATATGGATGCTTCAGAGGCAACTAGAGAGATCTTGTGGCTCAGAAGGGTTCTTTCTGATTTGTAGGAGCAACAATATTCATCAACACTGCTCATGGTTGACAACACTTCTGCAATCTAGATGGTAAAGAATCCAATCTTTCATGACCAAACCAAGCACATCAATACCAAATTTCATTTTATTTGTCACTATGTGAAGGATGGCAGTGTCAAGTTGCAACATTGTCCGACAGTAGAGTAACTAGTAGACATCCTGACAAAAGTGCTTGGATGAGAAAAATTTGAAAAGTTTAGAGGAATGCTTGGTCTAACAACAACCTTTATGGATTAAGGGGGATTTAATATTAGTTAGATAATATTTCCTAATTCCTAGGTGTAGTTGCTCTTTTATTTTTATCTTTTTATGTGTAGCTCAAGAGTCTTGTAGGAATATGAATTGACTTCTTGGTAGGTGAAGTGATAAGTCACATTTTTGGCTTTATAATGTTTGCTTTACTTCATTTCAAATTGAATCATGAAATCAATATTTTATTATCATTTCGTAAATGTTATTTCTAGCCTATCAAATGCTTCTAGATTTTTTATCGCCTTCACTCTCATGGATTTAGATCTGGGTCATGGACTATCACTCTTTATGAAATGATAAAACCCTATATTTCCATCTTTAATATGAACTTAGGGGAAAATAGATTTGTAGGCACATGGTGTTGAGCTAACCTGCAATGACCCTACTATCAAATGGCACTATCTGCATAACCAATACTCCATAAAAAGGTCTCAAACTCATGTAGTTCTCTCCTACATGTTGGCTTGTGTGTGAATCATGCAATGTGTGTAAATTAAGTACAATAGTGACCTAGCTTGTAACTTATTAAATATGACTTAATGACTGCTCTTTTAGTAATTCATACTTTTAAATGTGTTGTACATATGAATAGTGTGGAAATAAGGAAGCTTTGATCAATTGAATGCTTGATAGAGTGATTTTTATAAGTGTCTTGGTCTTTTTGGTCTAATTGTTAGGTGAAGAATGAATGAGGGTTGATATCATATTTATAACAATATTATCAAGAGATAACTCGCATTAAATCACTTAGGCTAACAATTATAATACATTTCATTTATAAATTAGATGACTTTAGGGCACTGGACATTTACATTAGGTTGGTCAGTAACATTGATGTTATTGTCTATCATGGATGTTAGTGTCAAGGGAGTAGCAAAATAGGTATAGGATCAGAACTTGTAGTGGTGTAAGATAAATACATTTTAATCATTCTAGGTAAGATAGGATGTTTATTTTATCATATTTAATATTGGTTAGGCTAAGAGAGAAGCCAATGGGCACAAAATAGAGCAGAGGTGAAGCTTAGAGAAACAAGTCATGTGTAGGACTAAGAAAAATATCCAAGGTGTGAGTTTTCTAAGTGTATAAGACTAAGGTGCTATATAATCACAAAATATCATATATCTTTTATCCCTTTGATTTAGTAATAAAATTTCTAGTTTAAAGGAAAAGAACAAGTACTTGGGTGTGTATGCACACTTTGTCTTTGCTTAAGTTGAATTTGAGTGCTTTGCTTGAGTTGAATTTGAGTGTTTTGTTAGTGACTAACATGCAACCAAGATCATGTTACATTGTATACTTAATTCATATAATATGGGTTAAACTTACTTGACATAGATTCAAATTGAAAGAGTAAGGTTTAGGAGTAAACTTGTGTGCCGATGTAACCACCTTGCCTATTGACAAGTTATTTTGTAAAAATGATGTATCATTGTAAGGTTATGAAATTGAGATTAGGATAAATATAAAAATATTTAAAGTGTATATATCTAAGGAAATAGATAGAGATATAGATATTGGAAGGCACATAATAACAACTTTAAAGCAAAATTAAGTTGCCACATAGTATTAAGATTAGCTCAACCGTGCAACCCCATGATACTTATAACCTAGAGAGGTTGGATGATACAATAAGATCCAAATTGAAAACTTGGAAAGATTGAGTGATTTGATCACCTCAACCATACCAAAAGGTGAACCAACTACTACAGTAGATTGGTTTGATAAAATACGTAAAAGTTTACAGAGTATCAATACATGCAATGGTTTTAGAATCTAAAACTGATTTAGATTTTATAATATTAAGTGCATGTTAAATAGAATATGAACCTTAAATATGTCTCATGTTGAAATATATACAATAATAGTACTAATATATAGAATTCTTTCACAAATGTGAATTTGAATCATATAGCTATGTGTTTTGGCCACTTTGGATAACTGTGTAAGTGTGGGGGGCATGTTTCAAAAGCATGCCCACATAATATATGGATAAATATAAAAAAATTATATATGTAATAATGTGGAGGACATGTTTCCAAAACATGCCCCCACTATAGTTTGGGCATGATGAATACTGAGTAGATGTGGATAACATGTTTCCAAGCATACCCCAACTAAATCTATGAAGTGATATAAGTACCATATGTTGAATAAATGTGAATAACATGATTCCAAAGTATTCCCCCACTAAATCTGAAAATTTTGAATGTGTGGAAGCCATGTCACTATGATATTCTCCCACTAAATCTACAAACTGATGTAAGTGCCAAATACTGAATGAGTGTGGAAAACATGCTTCCACAAAATGCCCCCACTATAATCTAATAACTATGAATGTGTGGAATCCATGTCCATATGACATGCCTCAACTAAATCTATAAATTGGTGTAAGTATCAAATAATAAATGATTATGGATAACATGCTTCCACTGTAATCTACGAGATTTGAATGTGTGGAATCTATATCCATATGACATTCCCCCACTAAATCTATAAACTGATGTAAGTACCAAATATTGAATGAGTGTAGAGAACATGCTTCCAAAGCATGCCCCCACTAAATTTAAGAATTGTGCCAAATGTGGAAAACATGCTTTCAAAGCATGCCCCACTAACATGCCTCCCCCTTTGAGATAAGGTAGAAATAAGAACTAGGATTTACCTCACCTCAATAGGGTAAGACAACTATAAAATTTATGAATGTAACCATGTATTATGTAGAAGAATGTACATAGGTTAATGTATCATTGAAGTACAAATAACCAATGTGATCATATGTAGGCCTAATATGCATGATAAAGATCATGGCAACATCTAGATAGTAACAATACAAGGTCAACAAGCAAACAAGCACACACATAAGAGAACTCAAAATCGAGTCAATAGGTAATGGTCCAAGAAGACCAAAAACAAGGAGCATGCTCAAATGCCACAAATCAAATAGACGTGACCTAGTCAAATGTCCACAGAGCAAGGAATGACATATCCAAATTTCCATCCAACAAGCAATGACATATTCAAATGTACAAGAAGGAAAACATAGGCACAGGGTCCACATACAATGGAGCATATTCAAATGATCAAACAAGCAAGATAATATCAAGGCAAAACACTCAAATAAGTGTATAAAAGAAAATTATAAGCAACTAACATAAACATATCATAGTATCCCATGGATCCAATGTGTTATAAAAATATGTCAAGTGTATAACATATTAAGTACCCTATGTAAGATATAATCATGGATAATAGGCATGTGTAAGTACATATGTACGCTCAAACATGATAATGTAGAATGATCATCGAATTATATAACATGTGTGTATCAAGATCAAGAATATGGATGCCCCCAACGACCTGGCATCATGAGTAAATGGAAATCCCAACACCCATAAGTGCATAGAATCATGTATCTATGTATGCATGTACATGTATATGTAGGATTAAATTATATGTTATCCCTCAACATGGAACTAACACATAGATGTCAAGGAGCCAATAGAACATGTAGGTGCCAAAAATATTTGTGGATTTTTGAATGTTTTGATTTTTTTGGTATATTTAAAAGAGTTTTTTAAAAATAGAAAAAACTATCGATTTCCCCAATTTGAATGTAAAGAACTAACCATTTTCCCAATTGGAAAGTAAAGGACTATCCGGTAATTTAATTTTTTTATTCATATAGAAAAGTGTCTTATAACTTATCATGGCACATGTTTTGATGCATTTTGGTACATGTATTCCATATGTTGTTATCCCAAATTTATCACTGTACCCATAAAATGGTACACATATTTTGCTATCTTAAAATTGAAATGTAAGACACATGTTTTTCATATCAATTTTTGCTTTCATATCGGCCAACCAAGACTGGCCTAGATGGAAAGTGAATTTAGTTTCAAATTTGTTACCCATATCATAGAATATGCAATCTTTGGTCTACATGCTATAAGTATCCAAGAGAGTTTGGATTCAATGGATATTTCTTTAGGTCATCCATATGATGTCCCATTTGCTTTAAAAATATCCTGCTACAAAGTGAGTCCCATTTTATGCCAATTTGAATATATGTACAGCATAACCCATCAATATTTGTAGAAACTACTATATGTCCATATGTAGGTGGGTTTGAAGGTGGGTATCTTTTATAAAAATATGAAATATTGGACTTTCTTTGTTATGGGGACAAAAAATTATTTGTCCAGCACTCTTGTATTCTTGAATTTTGGCCTTCAAAGCCCCACATTAACTTGCATTATGGCCTATTATCCGATAGTAGTTACAATATGGAAATCCTTCTTGAGGAAGAAGGTGACTACTTGATCTGTGTCGAGTAGAAGGTAAGGAAATCATGTTATATTCAAGGAACATGGATGTTAAAATTAGCTATAGAATTTAATGAATCTAATAGAAAGCATAAATAAGAGATAAAACATTAATAGTAATAAACAATAACTGTATATCCAAGATAATAATTGAAATGAATAAATAACTCAAATATGATGATCTACTCTAATAATTCAATATTAATCTGATGTAGAATACACAAATAGCCATTACTTATATAAAGCAATACATGCATGATAAAGATCAAGGAACTCACACAACATGTGTAGTTCAACTGATATCTGACTACAAGAATAGTGGAATGCAACTCCACACTAACAAAATAGGTGTCCAACTTGTGTAAATGTCAACACAAGTCGACTACTAGTTAATCAATCTTATCTTACCCTGAATAGTGGAGTGGAACTCCACTGTAACAAGATAGGTGTCTAAGTTGACTACTTGCTAATCAAGTTTATCCTATCTGGTGAAAATTATTAATAAGCATAATAAACTAATTACAATAAGTATTTAGTGCACCAATATAAATAATAAATGCAAGTAAATGAAATAAATCAAATAAATGCACCAACAATGAAAAAATAGTATCAGTATTATCATGTTGTGTTTTGATCTGTAAAATTTGTTGTGAAGCCTTTTTAGAAGACTCCCCACTATGTAACGGAACATGGTTCTCATATGATTGATCCAATGTGTTCAATGAAGAGGAAGGTATGAAAGGAAGATCATCCATACGCTCATCAAGTTTGGTTATTATACTTATTCCTTGATCTGATTTTGTATCCACCTTTTTCATGCCATGGTGATGGATCACCAAAGGGAGCTCAATTGTTTGATTATCTTTTAATTTTTGTAACATTGGTTCCCCTTGTGATAGTTCCTTGTTTTTATGTGCATCCATGTTCACCTCAATATTTAATTTGTTCATAAGTTGTTGGCGATCCATGATTGTTTTTTAAGACCCCAAGCATTTTCAATTGTGATTATGTTTGAGAGCTATAGGATGGGTAATACCTTGTGCATATTTGTCCAATCCTTATCCTTGATACCCATATTTGATCAAATATCGAAGGCCAAAATTATGTAATAGTTTTCTTGAGGAGCTTGAAATATCTGAAGAATGTCATGCATCCACCATTGTCATACTAGAAAGTTTCTGCACATTATGTTTGTAATTCTCTTTAAGTGTAGAAAGTTTCCTTTTTCTTAATGACTTAATATGACTTGGTAAAGATGTCATAATTTCTTGGTTAACCTTTTAAAAAATTCAATATCAAATGAAGGCTAGGAGGAATCATCACCCTTGATAAGGGCAATATTGTTTGAAAATGTAGGAATATGAGGGGTTTTGATCAACGAACTTGAAATAACATCCCCTTTATGATTGATTTACAAATATTCCATGATTTTCTTATGGAGTTGATGTAAATTATCATGATCAAATGTAGGTACCCTTTCTCCATGTGGAACCAAATTTGGTATAGAAGGTAAGGGCGAATTCTTTGGATATTCCTTGGGATTGATCAAATCATGCCTTGAAGGGATGATAGCATGAACCTAATTAGAGGATTAGCAACCACCACCATTCAAATATTTTATATTATATGCACTGGCACTTGGAGGAATGAAAGAATAATTGATTTTGATTCTTGCTTTAATAGATTGTTGAAGGGTTTCATAGTCATAGTCATCAAAGCAATCAATGTTATCCATGATAAAAGAGAGAAAGAACACAAAGATTAGGACAAAGCAAGAAATAACCATCTATAATAGAATGATTATATAATAATGATGCTCAAATGTCAGGTTCATCAAATGTTTAACACTAATTTGAATTAAGATCATCTTAGGTAGATAGGGTTAAGAATATAGAAATGATAGGGCACAAGGGTGAATATCATATCTATAACAGGCTAATTAAATACTAAACTCAGATATACAACATACAAAATTTATTAAACTGAGATAAGTTATTAATGAAAAGTACAGCTAGGTTATGTATAGAAATAACATATAAAAATAAGGTACTTAGTTGGTTATAATGCTAACATAGTGTTGGATATGGATTAGTTGAAAATAGACATAAAATAAATTATAAAATAGTCATCAGATTCTAGATCTGGTGCCTCTAGCTGTTTGGATAGTTGTGTTAGCCTTGAATGGTTATGTCAATGTTATTATCCTTGTTTGATGCTAATATCTTGTATAGAATATATGGTGAAATAGGATGTGACCACCTAGATATTTTTGGGTTTTTTGTCACCTTCACTCTGGTACGTTCAGATCTAGGTCATGGACTATCAATCCTTATGAAATGAAAAAAACCTAGCTTTTCATCTTCAATGTGGCCTTAGGGAAAAATAGGTTAGTGGTCACACGGTGTCGAGTTGACCCGTAATGATCCCAATGTCAAAGGGTGTTGCCTACATATCCAATACTTTAGAAGATGGCCTTAGACTCATGTAATTCTCTCATATGTGTTAGCTTGTTGTGAATCATGTAATGTGTGTGAATCAAGTACAATAGTGACCTAGCTTGTAACTTGGCAAATAAGACCTTATGACTACTCCTTTAGTACTTCAGAACTATAGATGTATTGTACCTATGAATAGTGTGTAAATAGGAAAAAATTGACCAATTAAAAGCTTGATAGAGTGCTTTTGATAAGTGCCTTGGTCTCTTTGGTTTGATTGCTAGGTGGAGAATGAATGAGGGTTTATATTATATTTATACCAATCATATTAGGAGATAACTCACATTAAATCTCTTATGCTAACCATTGTAATACATTTCATTTTCAAATTAGATGACTTTAGGGCATTAGACA
Organism: Torreya grandis; assembly: GCA_037957365.1. Taxonomy (NCBI): domain Eukaryota; kingdom Viridiplantae; phylum Streptophyta; class Pinopsida; order Cupressales; family Taxaceae; genus Torreya; species Torreya grandis. Next base: position 906,879 of record JARHVA010003641.1, read on the forward strand.
CTTGCATCAGGTCAAAACAATAATGTCAATGTTGTTATCTATCATAGACATTAGTGTCCAGGTGGTAACAAAATAAGTATAGGATCAGAACTTGTAGAGGTGTTAAATGGGTATATTTTAAGTATTTTGGGCAAGATAGGTTGTTTGTGTCATCAATATAAAATTGGTCGGACGAAGAGATAGGCCAATTACAAGATAGAATAGATGTGAGTCTTGCAGAAGCAAGGCATATGTAGGACTAAGAGAAACAACCAAGGTCTGAGTTTACCAAGTATACAAGACTGAGGTGCTACATAATCAAAAAATATCATATATACTTTCAATTAAATTTCAGATGTGTTGTTGATTGTGTCTTCACCAAGGGATCTGGTCTTTGGTTCTTCTATAACCACAAATTTTTCTTTGACCCTTGGTCTTCCTTTTTTGATGTGGATAAGGTGGTTATTTTAGTTGCTCTAATGTGGCTTAGATTCTATAGTCTCCCACCTATTCTCTGTAAATAGGATCATATGAAAATTTTAACTAATTAGGTGGGTCCCTTTATCAAAATGGAGGAGATCTATAGGGGAAGTAATACTACAAGAGTTTACTTTGAATGATATGTCCAAGCCCTTTTTTCACTCTGTGAAGGTGGATTCTTCTCGGGGTTCCTGGACTCAATTCATGAACTATGAAGGTCTACCTTTCAATTGTTTTCGTTGCAACCATATTGGGCATCGTGTAACTTCTTTTTTTTTTTAGGCTTCTTTTGGACATTAGTGGGTCTAAAAGATAGAGGGTCCTCCTAATGATGACTTTGTTCGATGCAATCAGGGGGTTTTCTTTTCTTTGGGTTATGATCCCCTTTCTTCTCTCTCCCTCGACCTCCCTCGTACTTCTCTTGAGAAGGGGACAGAGGTGGAGAATGGAGTCGGTCTCTTTTATTTTAGGTGTTGATGGTTCTATTTTAGGGGTGTTGGATCATATGCATGATCATCTGGCCTTGGATTTTTTTCATATCTCTTCTCCCTCTTGCTATAAAGGGAGGAAACCCAAGGTTGATGTAAGCATCTCAGCCAAATGAAGAGGTCATAGATCTGAAGCAGAGAGATTGAGATTGAAAGCAAAAGGCATGATTAGAGATGGCTCATTGAGACTGACTGAGGAGATTCTTTCGAGGAAAAGGATGATTCCATCTTCTAGATGACTCATCCCCTTTTCAAAGCTCAATCAATGTCTTTGGTTGGGTGATGTTGGCCTTATCTTCCTTCGAGAGCTTTAGAAATTGAGCAGCAAAGTTGTTGTCTTTTAATGGTTAGATGTCAGCTTTACTGTTGATTATTCGCAATGTTGTTTATTCTTCCTTTTTGTTGTATTTGATATATGTTTTCCTCTCTTGTCCTCTTTTGCTTGTGTCTATTTTTGGGAATTTTAGTGATGGTGATATTCATCGTTGGTAGTTTGTAGGAAGCTTTGGGCCTCCCATTTGTATCCCAAACTAATTCGTTAACTCTAATTAAAAATTAGTTTACTTCCGGTTCATAACTCCAGACTCTATAAAAATATTTACCCCTGATAAAAAAAAATAAAACCTGCATAATTTGCCATTTCCCATCTTTCCAAAATTGTCATCTTTAGTGTGGATATAAAGATTTAGACTTCAACGTGCTCGATAACTTTAATTTAGTAAATGTGGATTATGATGGTGGAATATGCATATTATACCCTTTTCCTGTTCTAAATTTCTCAAAGTTGAAGTATTCTAATTGCTCTTTGTTTGATTCCGCTTCGTTTATGCAAGGCCTAATGTGATGAGTATTTTAAAGAAATATGCATACTTCGCTTGTCTATCTAGGCAATTTTTTCTCTGTTGTTTGAGAAAATATTTTCCCGATATGACTAGATTGGGTGAACTTTGTGTCTAATAATTTTCCCTCAGATACCGATACGCTGTTGTTTTGAGAATATTTGTTACTTTCCAGCTGAAAGTATGCGGGTCATGATTTGAATAAATGATTGAGAAACTTTGCTTCTATCGTGATTTGTCGCAGAATTGTCTGTTGATTGCATAAACGTGTTGTATGCTTAGGTTTTTGTCTGCTTTTCCTTTTGAGATGAGATTCACTTTGCATTTTCAGACTTTGGTTCGATAAGTGATGACCATCTGTATTGTTTTGATAGTTTTCCATGTGGTGAAGCGGTTTCCGTACAATTGAAAGACTGTGAGGACTCTAATTTGGCTAATCTGTGTTGATATTTTGCTAGCTGTGAATTTTAAAAGCTGCCCTTGTGGCAGTTATGGTTTCTACTGCAATTTTGTGCTAATTGTATGGACTGCATGTATGAGAATGGTTGGGCTGTAAGAGAGTCATGTATGTCAAATTTTGCCATCTTTGGGGATGTGTATTGAATGGATGAATGCTTGGGGATTTCTTGGTGATTGGTGCGGCCTTTGATTGATGGTTGATGTTGCTTGCTGACAAGCTACATCACTATGGAATGAATTGTTGAAGAATCCTCTTTTTCCCTTCGAGGGTGTTTACTAGATTGGTTTGGTGGTGCCCCGTGATACGCTTGTGGTAAGTTAAGCATCACTATTCCTTCAAGCCATGGGCGAACTTTGTTTATGTGGTTTTTGTTTTTTTTTGGAGTGGTAATCAATCTTTTCGTTAGAATATGTTTTCAAGAACTGCTTTTTATTTTATCTTCTTACTTTCTCTCTCTTCTTCTTCTTTTTTTTTTCTCTCTCTTTCAGGTCCAGGACCTTCCATAATCATTTTGGAAAAAATTGAAACAACAAATAAATTAAATAATAAATAAATAAGAATACAAATGATAAAAATACTAAAAATAAAACTTAATATAATAAAATACAATGAGATATATGTGAGACTTTTATTGAATATGTGTCCATTAGAAACCATAAAAGAGTAATAGAGTTATAAGAAAAATACATTTTAAATAAAAATTTATAAAGAAAAAATGAGATAAATTATAAAATATAAGAGTTAAGTTGCTGATATCTTTCCTCTGACAATTTGTGGTTGATGAATAGAATAGTGAGTCTACTTAAACCATAAAACAAAGAGTTGTGTTGACAACTCTTAAAGAGACAAACTCTATATTAGGTCATCTCTCTGATGAATAAAGCTACACATTTTTGAGCCTCAAAATGAATAAGATCTCATAGAAAGCCTTGATTTCCTTTAAAAAATAATAAAATTTGGCACGTGTCTCATAATACACTAGACAGCTAATTATAAAATATTCCTTTAATTAAGGCTCATTATTGTAAAGTTTACATATATGTTAATGTCACAAAAGAAAGTGCTATGGGTTCAATGCAAAGTTAATGAAAGCATACTCACAATTGATCTAAAGGAAATTTCATGACTAAAAGAGAGCATGATGTACTTGGAAGCAATAATACATCCATCTTCTATTTGAAGATAGTGCTCAAATAGTGATGCATTTTTATTGGTGAAGGTTATGATAGTTCTATCCTAGTTAATTTTATGTAGGATTTATAGATCTCATCTGTGATATATCTATGAATATCTCTTTGAACATGTAGGGAACATTGATGAAAAAGGTATTATGAGGCATATGATAACTATCAATACCAATTTCCTCTAGAAAAGATATATGTTGAGCATAGAAAGTGCTCTTGATCCCTTGTTCACATAAACTCATAGATGATTGAAGATCCTTGAATGGATATTTATTATGCCCAATTGTCGCATTTGTCATCTTAATTTGTGAAGCAACATCATTACATAGAAAATAGTGAAAATATGAAGGGGATGGATGCCAAAGTGAACAAAACTACTTGCATATGGAACTGATAATTTTGCTCGCAAGTTTTTAGACAACAAAGAAATGAGAACACTATCAATCCAATCCAAATTGGCATTGTGAATTCTATGTCCCCAAATCTCACAACCATATAATATTGTTGGTGATACTAAAGTTTGGAAAATATTGGCATCATGAAATTGAAGCTAGAAACATTGTCTCTCAAGTGTACTAAGTGCAACATACCCCTTGCATAATCTCTCTTCTATTGCATTGAGAAGATTGAATGGAGGTCCTTTGAAACATAGACCAAGGTATGTATAGGAGGAAACCACTTCAACTAAACTTCCTTTATAAATTAGATTATTATTTTTTTGTTTTTTCTTAGTTGTGTTGAAAACCATGACATTTATTTTATTCAAGTTCACTTGTAAACTGAGTATCACAAAATAAGCTTAGAATGTCAAGATGCCTTTGTGACTTACAATAGTGTGTGACATGAGAATAATGTCATCAACGAATAAAAAAGTAGTGATGACTATATCATAAAGAATATTATTATCTTCCCTAAACTTGCAATGATATCCTTTAATTCATCTAATTAGAGACCAAAAAAGTAAGGAAAAGTGGGCAATCACAAATTTAACACCAATGGTGATATTGATATCTTTGTAAACCTAGTAGGAATTTGGACTTGTACAACCACCTTCTCATAAAGTGTCACCACAAGTACAATTATTGTTTTGGATATTGTATATCTCAAAGTTGCTAGATTAAATGGTGTTTCATAATAGTGTTAAATACCTTCCAAAAATCAACAAACAATAGTAAACATTATGCTTATGTGTTTGTGATTATTCTATTACACCTCTAAGCATCAATATAAGGCTTATTCTTTGGTAATTATATCTAAAACCTACTTACCCATTTGCACGAAGTTTCTTGGACTTCAAAATTTTAAAAATCAATATATAGCTCACACTATAGAAAATAGCATACTCGACATGTAACCAACCACAATGGTTCTATAATTATTTGGATCTAGTTGGTTTCTTAGTTTAAATGTGGAATAGAAGATAAGAGATGCTAATGCAAGTGGGAATCCTTGAGATGCCACTATATTAAAGAGATATATATGTTGTTAGGGGAGTTGGACTACAATGAAGAGATTTTGCTAAGTGTTCCATGTCAACGGATTAATTTGTCTTGAGTTTGAGAATAACTTGCGACACCATATAATCTATGAAGATACACTCACGATGTAATCTATTTCCCACTATAAGATAAGCCAAATATAAATAGAGGATTCACCCCTAAGGACATTTTAACAAGTTGAAAGTCAACAAAAGGACCTAAATATCCAATTTAAACCAAATTAATTATATATAAGGATGTGACATCAATTTAAATTAACACTAAATAAGGCCACATGGCCAGTTTTAACTGTTTACACTTGATATTTGTACCTAGTTTTATGGACACATTACGTCTAGAAACTGAGCATTGTATGTTATCCTATTCCAACACTTTATCATGTCTCTTGGGTAGGGCTTAAATTTGATGGTTGACCCTATCTGTCATAAAAAAAATTGATGATAGTTTTCTAGTCAACATTGTCATTCAAATACTAATATATTTTATAGTAGGAAGAGGAAACATTAGAGAAAATATATATATTTATTATAATCTTTTATAGTTTTTTTATGGTCTTCCTAAATCTAATATTGTTCCCTAGAAAAATTGATTGTATTTTATGGCCAACCAATGTAAATATGACCATACAACTATCAAATTTAGGCTTTGCTATTAGGGTATAGTTTCTACATAATCTATCACTTACAACATCAAGCTTATGATGTTAAAATTTTAGAGTTGCAAAAGCAATTCCAAAACATTCAAATTAGGTATATTTGATTTGTGATAATAAGACATTTTTAAAATCTTGTTGTAAGGGAATTCTTTTAGATTTTTTAAATTACATAAGATAAAAAGGAACCTTGAATAAACAAGCATACTCATTCACAACCAATTAACTAGTATAATTTATTAGTAAAAGAAACACTTCCATTATGGAATCACTCTAATTTTTAAAAAAATCAATAAAACATGAAAAATATAAACCGAGACAAAGATAAATGTTATGTAAAATCTTTTAAAAATCAAAAACACATACAATTAATCATATGCCTTCACAATGACAGTTATGATCATTAGTCATTTAATCATTTTTTTTAAATATATGTTTCATATTCTAAACAACTTCAACCATAATGTAAATGTCTCCTACTCTTTTATATAATTAAATAATTTAGAGGGTTGATGAGATTAAATCTGAATCTAAAAGAAATTTCTCCTATATAACTCTTTATACCGAGAGGATAATCAAAATATTTTTTAAAGAATAAAATTTTTTAGAAGTATTTAATATAGGTAAATATTTTTATATTTAAAAATATGAAACATATATATATAAAAATATATATAATAAGTGAATATTAAGAAAAATTATAAAATTTACTACTAATATATATTGACAAAAATTATAATTATATAAACATTTTATAAGAAAACTTGAAATAATTTTTACAAATTTATTCATTAAAATATATAAAATTTATGAAAAAAAATGAAGAAATATTTAATTGATAGAAAATAAGATAACCAACATGAAGATAACCATTCAAACACCCCCTCATGCCATAGAAGATGCACCCGAACCTTAACACACATCACAACTTAGAAGAAAAGACACCCGTTGGACACCAATGTGATTATTTATTTTTATTTTTTATAACATTCGATAAATTAGCTTACATCATCTTTTTAAAATACATAAATGCACAAATAAAGGGTGAAATCTTAACACTAATCATAAAAATGGGAAATGTGATTGTTTACTTTCCTTATGAACAAATGTTCAATTTTATTTTGTTAGAGAACATGGGTGTGTCAAACAAATATAAAACGAATGAAATTTTGACTTCTAATTGTACATAAAGGACATAACTTAATTGATAATGCACTAAGTTTTTGTAGGAAAACTTAAATATAGTTTAGATGATGCAGTATTTATGAGAGATTTTGAACTCTGTTGGTTTTAGTTGATAATTAAAAAAATAGATTACGAATAGATTATAATTGATGTGTAGTGATATTTTTTGAGGTGAGAATATTAAAAAACTAATTTAATTGTTCATTTTTTCCACCTGTGATTTCTTCTTTAGTGGCTTTAGATGACGAGGGATATATCTCAAGCAAGAAAGATACTAGCTTTGACTCCTCTTTCCATTTTCCCTATTTCTGAATAATTGATTATTAATTTTATATTATCTGATTTTCACATCTCTTTAAATTTATTGAAGGAATATTATTATTATTATTATTGTTATTTTGACTAAGCACTAATTTTTAGATCAAATGTTTCAATTCCTCTACTGATCCATCTAAAAGTTGTGTTGTAATATCTAAGAGAAAAACATCCACAGTAATACAACGCAATAAGACCTCAAATCTCTAACCAATGCATATTGTTGGATTTTAGCACTACTGACCTTTGGAGTCTCGTTTGCCTATGAATTGTTTTCTTGTTGTTGCCCTTGTTGCATAAATCTCAAGAGATGCATCTAGGGGTTTTGATAATTGTTCATTATGTGAGACAAAGAAAATCTTAACTTCTTGTGTTCCTATTTCATAAGGCTTACAAAAAATATTTATACAAGGAAAAACAATTATATAAGAAATCCATGCATCAATACAAGTGCATAAAAAACACCCAATATTCCTTGAAACACCCAAAATCAAATATAAAAAGGAAACTCATTAGGCCTATTACTTGTATAAATATTAGGCGTTGAAGTAAGAGAATATGACTCTGAAGGGCTTATTTCCTTAGGTAGATTAGGAAGATGCATGGATGAAGACAATGAAGGTTGTCCACCCTTGAAGCATCTGGACACCACACACAATAATATAGTCCATGTGTGTGCCTGTAACCATTTATTTGTATATATTTATAACCAAATATTTTTCTTCTATGATTTTTAAGTTTTTCAAATTTTTATCTCTGAACAATTACCCTCGACTTTTTATTCTTTTGAGTAGTAATCACTTATTTGTGAAAAGGGAAGCAAACATAGCGAATTAGAGGTGAAGCATGTACCTTCTAAGCAGATGCAAAGAAGATGAGGATGAATTCAATGATAGTGTATAAGATGATATTTTGAAAAATTGCTTCATTAATTTGGCTAAATATCAGTGTTAGTAGCCAAACTATGGTAAATAAATTATAGTGAGAGAATGGAGGCAATAGGCGCAGTGACATTTTCTGTTGTAGATTTAGAGCCATAGCCATGCAGATAATAAAAAAAATTGTAATAAGTAATAAATCAGATCAAATCTTGTTGCAAAGAAGAAAAAACTTTGAATAAAATAAAAAGATATTCATAGTAGCATGACTGGTAGATAAGGGTAGTTCCTTGGATAAGCGACTGCCATGTCAAGAAAAAAAATTTATGGTGGTAATAGTGCCTTGATTGATGTGCAAATCATGTCAGAGCAAGAACAAGATGTAAATTTGAGCTTTTAATTTTTTATTTTTTGCAACATCTGCATAGTTGGTAGATGACTAGGGGTAGGCAAGTCACCCTTCTATAAAAATCAATTATACTCAAAATTAAACTTGCTCTGCATAGGCCCAAGTTGTGGTGCATGCATATTCGAATGCCCTAACGACCACGACGCCCTCTACTTTACTGATGTTCCACCCTTAGAACCAATAAATAGCTACCTCACTTGGAATGAGACTACCATTTGGGATGGAGATATGAGCCTACAGGTGCACCACCCTTCCCATCCATAAAAACCTACCGCCACTATGAATGTTATCATGACTTCTAGGAATAACATAGAAACTACATAGTCAATCATAATATACCAAATAATATTATTCAATAGCCCTATTTAAATACAATGCAAGTTACGATGCAAAATTTTGGCATATTTTTGAACACCAAAAATAACCCACTTTGATTGATTGGCAGATTAGGGAATAACAGAGATTTAAAGCATAGTGAAGCCTATAGTATCTCCCTACGAGACTAATAATAAATTCAAATCCAATTAAACAGTATTTTCCTTCCTTTTAGCTTCAAGAGTAATAAGATCTAATATGGTTAAAACAATGATGATCAAGCAACATTTACTATTGGAATAATATGATAGCTTAACATAAGTTGTTGTCTTAGAAGGAAGAGGTGGTGGATCGTCCTTAGGAGGTTAAGCACTCCAAGAGGAAGGTTTAGTAGATAGAGGATCTGGTACTACCTAATCATCCTAAATAGGATATGGAGGAGTCAAAGATATAATAATACCCTCACCAAGAGGTGGTTGAAAAATATTTCCAACTGGACCACTCCCCTACATAGGAGAACTCCACTGAATGAGTTATTAGTATACTTCCCATACAATGATGATAGACTCCATCCCCATTAACAAAGAGTGGAGTAGTTGTGACTTCATGAATAGCTTTATCGATGATGGGGCATTGACTGAAGAGATTCATACGTTGGATGATCTGAGGGGACATAGCTCATGGTGTAGGTTTTCAACCCTAGTGATTGAGAATATCCTACAAATGTAAAAATTTGAGAGCCACCTTATCTACTTGTGTTTGTATATGCATAAATGCCAAAGAGATAATCACTTTTTCATTAACAAAAAAGAGAGAATATGCTTCTTCATCGTTAAACAAAACTGAGTTTCTAGCTTTCCATAATTGAAACAATATGATAGCTCTAAAGAAATTCCAAATAAAAGCTACATATGTCATCCACTGAGCATTATCCCTGAAGAGAACCATTTTCCATTAAAATGGTTATGGGTGAAATGGATGGAGGAAGTTGTGGATCTAGTGCCAAGCAGATTAGATTTGGGGCAAGTCCAAACGAGATATTTGAAGGAATCTGATATAAAACAAGCAAGACACTTGGTTTGAGCAATCACAATATGAAAGAGACACTCCCCAAGAGGAATGCCTTGGTTAACCAAACATGAAAGAAAGTGTGTGAGCTTGAGATCAAGTTGTACCACTGAGATTATGTTCAGTCTGCAAGCTAAGTCTTATATGAGGAATTCTAATTCCATCACTTGTTTAACTATCCAAAGCTGAATAAAAAGGACTTGTGACTCAATATCAGATACATGTACAATAATTCTTAAATTTCATACCACTTTTCCATCTCTAGTCTTTCCACCATGCATGTGGAGGCCATAAACCCATTTTATGGAGCATGACATCGGGCATCATTTATTAGATGTGCAAGTTAGAAGGTAAGTCAAAATTAATTAATTTGAATTTTTCTTTTAACAGAGGCCAAGGAGCCCAATCATTGTAGGAAACTAAATCATTAACTTTATGAATACCTTTTATGAAGAACTTCAAAGCTTTCATACCTATAAATTATGCTAAGATAAGTATGGTATTTGTCATAATGGGAGACCACCACATGTTGTGGTCATTTAAAGACAAGTCATTTTGGAAACCATCACCCACCCATCTGAGATATGGTTTAACAGCTTCAAAATCTTTCCAAATGCTTTTATCTATGAAGGACACTTCAATTTTGATGAGAGCAGTAGTAACAATTAAGGTGTGAAACCCAAGCTTTTTTTAGCCAACTTTACCATATCACAAGCCAAAGGCAATACAGTGTCATCAGAGAATTTTTTAGGCCTCATTGCCTTTGATTGTTCAAACCACCCATTTAGCACATAGAGTGATGCTTTGTTTACAGATGTCAATAATTCCCATACCACCTTTCTCATGAGGAAGACAATAAATTTCCCAAGAAACTTTGTGATAGCCACAAGTCTATTTAGCATTGGCCCATAAAAAGTCCTTCAGAACTTTGCGTAGCTTTTCATACGAGGATTTAGTGGGGGACTAATAATAAGAATAGTAAACATGGGTGGAAACCAAGATATTAGAACAAACTTGAAAATTTTTAGCTAAAGATAGAGGTTTTTTAATCCAATATTCCACCTTTTTCCCCCTCTATCAATGACATATTGCCATAAGTTGGAAGGAGAGATATCAAAAGCAAATGGGATGCCAAGAAATTTAAATTTATCACCTTTTTAGATTCACTTCCAATTACATTTCTTGATCCATCCTAGTATAGGCATCATACTCTGCCTAAAACATAGGGTTTTCATCCACTATAGATTAGAGTTGAAGGCTTTGCATAAAATATCAAGGCAGTTAGATGCCTTTTTAATAGAAGTTTTTTGTTCATCAATAGTGACAAAGGTAGCATATATGAAGTAGCCATTGATGAGTTGAGAAGAGAGATCAAGAAGACAAATTCCCTTGATAAACCCTCACTCCACCCTATAAGCAAAGCAAATAACCAAAAGTTTCAATAGACAAAACATAAAGAGCTAAAGCCAAAGGAAAACCTTGTCTGATAGACTAGATTAAGCCAAAGCTATCTGATTTGAGCCCATTGATAGTAAGGCATGTCAAGTCTTTTGAAAATAAACTATGGACTGTTGAGATAAAAATTTGACCAAATCCCAAGGCCTAGAGCATGGCTAGAATGAATGGTCATTCAATTCTATCATAGGCTTTCTCAAATTCTAGTATGAGGAATATGATGCATTAATAAGATGTCTATGCTCATTCCATTCCCTCTTAGACAACAATGAGATTATCAAGAATGTATCTATTCTTAATGAGTCCAACCTGCTCTGGTCTAGTGATGGTAGGTAGAATGAAATGAAAAGAGTTTGTAAGGGCTTTGGTGAGAATTTTATATGACACATTGAGGAAGAGGATGGGACACCATATAGTGATGAGCTCTGGGTCTTTAGCCTCAGGAATTAACTTAATATTTTCCTTTTTTATGAGATCACTGAGAAACTTGCTTTGTTAATCTTCTTTGTATACTTATATTAGGTCAAGTCTTATAAAGTGCTAAGTAGCCTTGTAAAATTCACAATTAAAACCATCAATACTTAGGGTTTTGTCATTGGTTATGCATTTCATAACTAAAAAGAGTGCCTTTAAAGTAAGAGGATGATCATAGAGCTTTTGATTATCATTGATGAGCTTGTGAGGCACTACATCAAGTAATTATTACAGAGTGTGCTCCCTGTTTGCTATCTCTCCTTTGGCTTGGAACACTATCTTGTAGTGATTGATGAAAGCCAATGAGATTTCAAGTAGGCTAGTAAGACATTGTTGAGAAAGCTTGATAGTTTTGATTTTTTGATCTTTAGCCTACTTGGTCTGGAGGGATTTGAAAAACTCTCTAGAGACTTGGGCACCCACTTTCATCTAATACAATTGAGCATGGATCTGAGCCCATCTGTATGCATGATTGTCTATCATTTTTAGCTTGTGCTTTAGAGAGGCAATCATGGATTACAGCTACAGATCAAGGGTGTTGTGTTCAAGAAAAGAGGAAATCCTTGGGAATTCATTGAGCATAGCACCATTATCTCATTTTTTAAATCAAGCAACCTATTTTCCATAGTGATGAAGGAAGGTGGTAGTGTAAGTTATCATCTCATTCCACCATTTGATCTAGCTAGCAACATAAGGCAGACATGGCACAAGGCTCTACGCCCTAGTGATGAGACAAATGGTGCCTTCATGACAGAGGAGGGAAGTGTTGAGAAAGAATTGATTATGTGGCACATTGAAGTTTTCATCATTCCACTCCAATCCACCAGTAATGTGGTTATGGTCTAATAGGAGAAACTCCCAATGGATAGTGATAGTGTGCCCATTAGAGAGAGTAAAAGAGAACACATGTTGATCAAAGAGCATGAAATGGTCTAACCATTTGAGGACCCTATCATAATTGACATTACAGTTAGATCAAGTAAACTAAGGTGAAGTATTAAAGGCATACCACAAGATAAGTGGGTTCACCAAACCCCAATAGTATTTGAAATAAAACCAAGCTTCATGTTTTCCCACACACCATTGCACAAGAAGGGCACCAATTTGGTCCTTGGGATTTTCAACCATATTAAACTCATTGAATATCATCCAAATGGAGTATATTAGATTATCAAAAAGTCATTTCCATAATGTCGATCTATCAAGGCCATCATTAGGGGTGTATATGTTGAAAACGCCCAGGGACTGACCATTAATGTCAAGCAACACCCACACAACCCGATGTGATAGAAATCTACCCAAGAAACAACCATGGGGGGGAAGTTTTTGGAAACTAAAATATTGGCACCACCACATCCATCTTCATGTGAATGGGTAAATTTGATACGCATAAGTAAAAATTAATTTTAGAGTAATCTATAAAAGAAACCCTAGAATCTTAATCCTGAAAATAGATAAAATTTGAATCTCTTAGTTGTTGATAAGCAGCACACACAAATAATTTGTGAGAGGACTCAATGAGACCTCAAATATTTCATGACATTAAATTCATTGGGGGGAGTATTCCATGAGTAGTTATCCCTGACCATCCTCTATGTCTTCTCCAAACTCAAGCATTGCAAAATAGTTTCCCACTAAGGTGTGTTAGTTTGGCATAAATCCCCAAGCGATATGAAGCAACATTTGGCCCCATTATCTTCTCCAATAGAATCAACACCACCACAAGGTGGATTGTGTGACTATCAAGGGTAGGCTCACTTGCAAAGGGTGTCCCAACAAGAGGAATAATAACTTGTGAATGAGAATCTTGATAAACCTAGCTCTAAGAGGCCATAAGAGACTAAGGAGGATTGATGGTGGGGAATATAATATCCTTTTACTCTTTAAGGGAGGACTTTAAACTATGGGGTGTGATTTGGTTTAACACCTTTTTTTCCATAGGTGGAATTTTTATTGGCCACCGTTGTCCAACCATCACCACTTTCCACCAACTTCTAATTTTCTGGTAGTATCCAATCGATAGGGGGATACGATCGATCCATGAGAGGGTAATCATGTTTCCTATGATCAAGTGACTGACATCAAAAATAGGTATTTGGAATATTAAAATAAGTGATCTTTTGTGCCTAGTGTTCTAACCCTACTGGAATTTCAATGGCCTCTTTTAGGTTCTTGGTCAAGTTAACCTAGACACAAACCTACTTGTTGGGGAGAGCATAGTATAATTTTTTTTGTTCATGGAAAATCACTCACCCTATGGGTTTAATAATATCCTCAAATAAATCCCAAAGTGGAAGTGGAAGGCCAGGGAGTTTAATCTAAACTAACACCTTAAAAGAGGCTTGGTTGGAAACTTTAAAGGTACGAGTACAAGGGGACACAATCATAAGGGTATTCCTCAAGAACCAGTATTTCAACCTCAAAAAGAGGACTTGGACTTGAGAGAGATGCTTAAAGGAGAAAATAAAAAATCCTTAGTGATATTTCGAACCCCGATGACTTGGAAACTAGAAAGATCATAGTGAAGATGGATCTAGTCATTAGAGAGTCCAATGAGGGGATATGGATAACATAGTAGGCTATTAAATAGTTATTCTCATACCATTTGCATACATTTTTTAAAATGCATATTACAAAAAAACATCAGGTTGGGAGGGATTATCAAAAGTTATGCCTCTTTGTCTACATTCAAAACGAATTTCTTGGCTCTCTTTGATGCCATCCTTTTCACTATTTACAATAATAGTTGTGACAACATGATTGAGTGTCATTAAAAATGGTGTGGATATTAATGTGTAATAAGTGTGTACTTGATCTAGAAAATCCTGCAAAGTGGTATGACAGTATTGGGCGACAAGGATACAAGGCAAAACAAGACTAGCATGAAACCCTAGCAAAACAAGTTTTACAAGTTAATCAAGCAATATTTCCATTTGAAATCACAATATATTATATGACTAAGAATAAAAAAATCTTTAAAAAGGCTTTAAATGTTTTTTCAATAGGATAAAGGAGCCAATAGATGAATGGTGTTTGATAGTTAATACAATACATAATTAGATGATACCTCATATTTGTCATAATACATTATTAATACACATTCACATTAAATTCAATAATTGTTTACCTTTTAACTAATAATAGTGTAAAGTAGCCAATCACATTATGACATGTACTATTTAAAACTATTAGATATTTATCGTATAACACATTATAACTATTGGATCAACTATCGCTTTAATGCATATCAAAATTTTATTGTAAATCAATTCAAAATTTAACTTTCCTCTGCTTAAATTTTCTATGACAAGATCATAGGCTCCATGTCAATGTAATTTTTTTGGTTCTTGTGAGATATTTAATGGTAGTGTGAACCCCAAACTTATGGTACATCACAACTTGCTCCCTTCCCCTAAGGTTAGGGACAACACGAAGGATTAAAAGTTACAAAGGATTAAAAACTACTTCATAGTTAGCCCATATAAAACACACAATATTGCATAGACATTGAAACATGTGAACAAGGTCAACATTTAATGCAAGCAAGTGGGACATAAATTTTTATACGAGAGACATGTTAGCTTAGATGGCCAAACACCAAAATAAACTCCATGCAAGATAAAAGACAGTTATTTGACCTTTGGAAATAGTTTCAAAAACTAGTAGTGCTAACATGACCAAACCCAAAAAAACTACATGCAAGATAAAATGATGATTATTCAACCTTTGGAAAAAATTTAAGAACTTGGTGGTGTTAACATCACCAAACATGTAACATCCCCAGTGGGATATACTTATAAATACTTGATTTTTTTTTAATTTAAGCAATGTATTCTTTAGTTAGATTATACCACAAGAATATAATTAGTGATCCAGATAAAACATTATAAGTATACCAATTATAAAATAAGCATGTGACATTTATCCATCACCGATCACTATCATCATATGAAACACATCATAACTGAATATAAAAAATAATTACAGATATCTAGCTACGACTAGTATAACATACAGTCACTATTGTCAATATACGATAAGTAAATAATTGCATCTCATCAGAGATAATGTTTCAATAATAATAAATACAATACAATGTACAAGATATAAGATGCATGGATCCACGGAGCATGAATTTATTAAACTCTAGTATCTATGGCAATCTCAAGTGTTTTTTTCTAAATAAGTAATATTGTGGGGAGGGAGAGCATCAACTAGACACTTTTCTACACCAATCACAGACCATCGATCCCCCACACAATCACCCATTAGGGAATGGCCCTCCTTTTAAATATGAGTAGATAGTGATAGTGTGGAAATCCAGAGAGATAAATTAGTACTTGTATGTTATATGATTTCTAAGAGCATGTAGTGTACCATAAATAAATATATTCTAACATGATATCGCACATACATGTAAATCATACATATGAAGTGAAAATATCTCACTAACATTACTTTGGCCAAAGTTTTTAATAGTTATTAATGTATACGATTAGTAATTTCATGCACACCACTTGATCATATTACCTTCATGTAGCATGGGTGATGCTAGTAAACTAGTGAAGTCTATCTCATTACTTACTCAAGTCCAGCAATGTGAGATTTCCTTAACATAAATATAACTAATAGATTCATATAGATTATTTCTTAATAGCAAGCATAAAACATGCTAAACACAGGAATAATCAAAATGCATATATTTAGTCTGTCAGACATATGAATGAATCACCATAATATTATTTATCACATAAATAATTAAGCATAATAATTACACTTTATACCAACTAGGTATAATATATATTTAGACTGCATACTCAAATTTTTTTAAGTAAACACAAATGCAGTATATAATATGACAAGCACTAATATCATAGTCCACCATTTTAGGTACACACTACTCAATTTAAATAGCCACTTATACTTAAGAAAGTCATAGTTCTCATGATCACATAATCTTTCATTTTAATAGTTATATTTTTTAGGAGGTTGTATGCATGTATAAGTAGGGTTCTATTCTTCAGAAGTTTATGACTTGGTTGTGAACCATCAATTAAATTATAAATATATGCGATCATCACATGCACTATATGTACTCGTACATACTAGTACACTCACGGAACATATCATACACAAGTTTTCAATGGAACAATGTACAATACACTAACCAATAATTCTCAATAAGTATTAGTGTTATATGCTATGGTCTACTAATCATTAACAATACACATAGTCCATAAATATACTAACCATTAATAGAATAATCATGGCGTATACTAATCACTAACTACTAGATCAATATTTATTAATACATTGTGATTTACATTATCTAGTAATACAAGTATACTTATGAATGAAGAGTCTATATTCAACATATCGAGCTGAGATGATACAATCAATATGGTGTTTAATATAGCCTTTATTACAAATGAACTCATACCTATATATAATCATTTGGAGTATAATCACACACAATATCTAACATTTTATAATTAAATATATATACAGACTTGGCATGGCTTCTGATTTACTCAGTCGATACCCTTTTACATGACGTTAACATCCACTTATATTTAATATGTATAAGATAACATTGATATTATATTATATAACCACTTTTTATATCATCAAATTAGATATAATATGATCAGAGCTCACATAATACAATATATAATATAATCACTTATTTTATTATATTATCATATTTAAATCGACATAAATCAATTAAATTCTCATAGACTTACAAGCAACTATCCTGATTAACCCACATTCACGGAATAGATTGTATGGAATAATATAGAATATACAATAATGTAAATCAAAAAAATCATTACACTATCAGAGTATATTGTATTCTTTCAAAGTTGACTACAGAGATTATTCTAGATAATCCCAATTAATGTGGAATACTGGATAATCCCAATTAATTAATCTGGAGTTTCCATATTGTATATTTCTATTAATATAGAATAATTTAAGGAAATCCAAGATGGATAATCCCAATTAAGAGGGTGATATGGATTAACTAAGTAACATTAGATAATCTACAAATACTTATCTCGATTAGTCCCAAATGTTGCATGAAGCGATATGGAAAAATGTATTCTATAGTACATTCATGTTTCTGAACCTTATTAAATTTTTAATTAATAAAATATTACTAATATAATCAATCAACCTAAGCTATGTGGTATCATAATCGCTATAAGTCAACATAATATTGTCTCTAGTTTAAATGCATTGCTAGACTAATACATGTACATGGTCAATTCATACATAGTTATATGTCGGTGTCTATTTTTTTATTTAATTCGTTGCATATTATTTAGTTTATTATATATATGTTATTTGGTTCACTATATATATCATATGCTAAATCTACAAATTACTTTATATATGATATATTTAGATCACCAAGTATAAGTTGTATGAGAGATATAATATTATATGTATATATACGGCACTATTTTATAAATTCTCTATATTCATCATTGTTTATGCTATATATATAGTTCATTGTTTGTTATATGATGAATGCAGATCGTTATTTTGATTAAAAATATATATATGCGCCACATACAATCTGATATTATGATTGTTATTTTGTATACACTATTTTTTTACAAGCTATCAATCATTGTACACCTACATGATTCATTGTTTATTTGTGTTATACTGGTCAATAATATATTTAATCATATTTAGATCGTTGTCAATATTAGATAGTATAGCGACTTAGATATGTATTAATAGTAGATATCTAAATAACAAGAAATCTAATGATAGAATAATTGGCATATAACCAATTAATGGAAATATTTAAATATATCATATAGTAAGCATATGTAACAATGTTCTAGATAGTAATCACCGTATATATATATATATATATATATATATATATATATATATATATATATATATATATATATAATTGGTTTTAAAAGTATTGCATATATGTAGTTTTTTAGATGTACTAAATATAAGCATGTAGATCACTGTATCTACATTATTTACTACTTATTAATTCAAGAATCAATCTTAAACAGATCACCTACCTATAGAAAGTTTTTGACTAGAATGGCATGATAGGATAAGTTTCACTCTTCCACTACTCTTTCTCTCTGCTTCTTCCACTTCGCTCTCTTTCTTCCTTTTTCTCTTCCCTTCCACGCTCTGTTCCCTTCTCTAAAAATTGTGCCCTCCTTTTTTTTTTCCTCTCTTACAAGAATATGGCACTTTTTCTTTAAATCTCCTTCTTTCCTTTTTTTTTTTTAATTTTATTCCTTGAGTTTTCTCTTTTTATGTTTTTATTTTATTTTCCTAAATACATATACTTTCTAATTCACTTTTATTATTGATGTATTTTTTTAAATAAAATATAATAATATGTCTTAAAAATAAATAACCTTTTAAAATAAATGATTATAATGATTAATTAATGGTATGACTAATTTGAAGTTCATTACATTCCGTCATTAAAAATGGTAACTAACACATTATTATTCAAATTAAATTAAAACAATCACAATGCAAATCCCACAAGATTAATTCCACATAATCATTAAACTAATCTAGTACACAATTAGTATGCATAATCAATTATCTAAATGCAAACAATCATTAAAAATATTCTACCACTAACCATTCAAACTATGCATTTAATATGTACTATTTAACGTGATGTGTACAGGGTTCTAGTCGTTCCTCTATCATCATCCAACACCTCCATCTACGTCACCCTCTCTGATGATGTTCTCCCTCCATCATGCTCTAAGAAATGAGCTTATCATACGTCAAACTCACAACAAATAGGTAGTTAGTCTATAACATTATGACTTTTTTTCATAAAATATTGCTGAAATAATGAATCAACATGATTGTATTATAAAAAATATACAATACAACTCATAGTGATGTAATCATGAAATCAAAGAAACATACATCAATCCCATAATAACATATGACTTATATCTAAATTAAATAATAATCAAATCAAATGACTAAATATAAATATCCACTGATAATCAAGTAAGTTTGTTTGACGAGGAATCGAGATGTAATGTCTTTCCCCCTTAAAGCTGATCATCATCCCAATGACACTTATTCAAACATAAATTTTGAATTAAAAATACTATTCAGTAAAAAATTAACATAGTATAAAGTATCAAATCAAGCATATAAATGTGAAAATTATCTGTAAAACTCATCATAGTTCTGCTAAGTAGCACTATCCTCAAAGTAGTCCCACAAGACCTTTCACTATGACATCTCTCTATTATGCAAAAAAAATTTACGAGTGTTAATTATTCTAATTGGCTCTACCATGAGCACCCTGGATCTAAAACTTGCAAAGCATTCAAATCTAACACATGTGAAGGATCAGCTATTTTAAGATAAAAAATATGGAAGACATTATGCAATAGAGCTACAGATGGTGGTAATGCAAGCCTATACACTATAAGATTGACCACTTCTAAAATCTTGAAGGGTCCAACATATCTTGATAAAATTTTATTGACTTTCTAAATTTAATCGAGCTCTTCTACGACTTAATCCACAAGAATACTTTATCACCATCTGAAAACTATCTATTTGTTCTCTTCAGATCAACATAACTCTTCTACCTATTATTAGCTTCAGCCAATCTCTGCATGATTAATTTTACTTGATCTTCCATTTCTAAAAGCATCTCAAATATAAAGACTACTATCTTCTAACCTATCCCAACTGGTTGATGTCCTACACATTCTTTCATACAGTGTTTCAAATGATGTCATCTTCAAATCTGACTAGTATGAGTTATTGTAAGCAAACTCAACTAATGAAAGATAATATTTCCACTTGTATCGTTAATATATACAATACATATGAAAAAGATCCTCTAATACCTGATTAACTCATTATATCTAACCATCAGTCTCTAGGTAATATGCAATGCTAAAATTTAATTGTATACCCAAAGCTAAATTTAGAGTTATCTAAAATTTAAAATTCATCTTTGGATCATGATCTAAATAATCTTTTCTAAAAATCCACGCAACTGATATACTTCCTTTACAAATCTCTTTGCAAGAGTAGGTGCATCATCTGTCAAGTTGTCTGATATAAAATGAGCCACCTTGATTAGTTTTCAAACTACTACCAAGATCATATCGTGTCTACTTCATGACAATGATAAACCTTTGACAAAGTCCATGCTGATCACTTTCCATTTCCATTATGGTATATCATGTGGATATAATAATCCAACTGGATGCACATGTTCAACTTTTACTCACTGACATTCCAAACAATGTGACACAAAGTCCACTACATATTTCTTGATTCCCTTCCAAAAATATAATGGTCTAAGCTTTACCATGAGCTTGGTTGCTCCAAGATATTCTAAATATGAGGCATTATGTAGTTCATTTAGAACTGTGCTTCGTAGATTCTCTTGATCTAGCACATATATTCTTCCATTGTAATTTACAAAACCATCATTGTCTAATATTAATCCTTTATACCTAGGACTCTAAGCAATCTCAGACAATGTTTTTTTGACCTAATCATAGAATTTATATTTTGGCAAGAATTTGATCACTTGATCCCTGAAAGTACTCCTAATAGTAGGCACAGTTTTTATGTACCTTCTATGACTTAGGACATCAAATACTCTATTTTATTTACCTTTAATATAGTTGATATCAAAATCATAGTCAGATAAGAACTCTAACCAACATCTTAGATGAGCATTCATATTTTTTTAGGTGAAGATGTACTTGAGTCTTAAGTTATTTGTCTTGAGCTCAAATAGTTTTTTCAATAAATAATGCCATCAAACTTGTAAAGCATGCATAATTGCTATATGTTTCAGGTTATGAGGGGCATAATTCACCTGATAAATCTTTGGTTTCCTTGATTGATAAACTACCATTTCACCATCCTGCATAAGGACTCCTCTTAATCCAACCTCAGACACATTTGTGATCATTAAAAATTGACCATTAGAGTCAGGAACTCTTAACACTGATGCTGAAGTAAGCCTCTTTTTCAATTCTTAACAAGCTACTTCACACTTATCTGATCAAATAAAATTTTGGTTTTTATGCTACAGAGAGGTAATTAGATTAAATATCTTTAAAAAATTTAGAATGAACTTCTTGTAATAGCCCATTAATCCCATGAAACTCCTTACTTCGTGCACATTCCTTGGTGTTGGTCACTCCATAATGGCTCTTATCTTTGTTGAATCTACTAAAATGCTTTTACTAGAGATAATATGTCTTAGATATTTATACTCTCTTGTAAAAATACACACTTAGATAACTTGCCATACAACTTATGCTTCTACAACCATTATAAAACTAGTTTCAGATTTTGAAAATGTTTCTCTTCATTCTTAGAGTATATAATAATGTCATCTATAAAGACCAAAACAAAATGATCAAGATAATATTTGAACACACTATTCATAATATTCATGAATGTTTCTAGATTATTTGTCAACTCAAATGATAATGTTGTGAACTCATGATGCGCATAACGAGTTACAAATGTTGTCTTCAAAATATCCTCATCCCTTATCCTCAACTGATGTTATCTTGATGTAAAATCAATCTTAAAAAAAGATCGTTAATCTCCATATTTGATCGAAAAGATTATCTAAATGAGGTAGTGGATACATGTTTTTGATAGTTGCCTTATTCAACATTCTATAGTCTATGCAAAGTTGAAGAGTGTCATCCTTCTTCTTGAAGAAGATAAATGGTGCACCCCATGGTGACACACTTGGCCTGACCAACCTTTTTAACAACAATTCATAGAGTTAAGCCTTTAATTTAACCAATTTAGTGGTTGTCATCATGTATGTTTCCTTAGACTGTGGTTTTGACCAGAGTATGATATCAATAGAGAAATCAAATTCACATCTAAGAGGCAATCCTGGTAATTATTATGAAAAAACATCATAAAAATTCTTAAGGAATGGATAATCTTCAAGAGATGGTTCATTAGGTTCCTCCATTTCATTTATCTTGATGATAAATACTTGTCACACTTTTTTCTTGAGCCTTATTGAGTTGCATTACAGAAATTTGCCTCAGTCTCAACTCTCTTTTCTCACCTTGAATTTGTGTCTAATTTTCAAAATCATCTAGACAATCAACTTTCTTCAGATAGCAGTCAACCTTGACCTTATGTTTCATAATCCAGTTGACTCCTATGATCACATCATATGATTTTAGTGGTGCTACATACATATCCACTACTTTTATGAATTCAGACAACCTAATTTCAGTTTCAACTAAACACTTATCAACCATGGCTTTTAAATCATTTCCATATTACACCGACCATGTATTTGTCATTATTCCAACTCTTATAGATAATTTACTAAGAATTTTAAGAGATATAAAATAATTTATATCCCATGTATCTATCAAAATATAAATTGTATATTCAAACAAAATACTTGATAGCTTTATGGGTGAAGTTTGGAATTCAGCTTGCCGATTATCAACTACCACATGAATATGCTGCTAAAAAGTTCTCAACTAAAGAGGAATTTTGTTCTTTGACTTTTCTTGGGTACATTCATGATAATAATGGTCACCTCCATAAATGAAGTAACCTCCAAGTGGTCCTTTCATGTCAACCTATTGGTTTCTCCTAGAATTGCCTTTGAAACCATTGCTCGATTTTTTGTTGCCTAAACCATTGTTTAATTTGGCATTCTGATTTTTGAACTACCTCCTGGAATCTCTACTCCTCTATTTTTAACTCTTATTTTTGAAAGATGATTTAGAAGTTCCAAACTTTTTTTTAAACTTGTCCCTAACCTGCATAAGAGATTTTAACTTTTGCTCCTATTTGACTACTTTCTCGAAGACCTTGTCCATGGTAGATGGTCCATGAACGTCAACCTCTCCACCAATCTAGGGTTTTAATCTCATGATGAACTTCTTAGTTTTGAACCTCTCATCTACCTATTTATGAGGTATATACTTTAAAAATTTAGTGAATTGCTCATAATACTCATTCACTAATAAGTCTTCCTACTTTAAATTTTGAAAATCTATGACCTTTTGGTCAAAATATAATTGTGAAAACTATTGTGATTTGAACAATGTCATAAACTACTCCCATGTAGTGGTGGTTGAGTCAAGATTCATTTTCAATTTTTTGTTATCCCACCACGTGGTTGTTTCACCAGTCAACTAGTAAGCTCTCCAGATTGTTATAGTGACTTTGGAGTAGTTTTAAATCTTGAAATAATTTTTCATCTTAGTCAACCATGCTTTAACTTTGTCACCCAAAATAGTTCCATCGAACATAAGTGGATTCACATTTTTCAAATCTATAGCCAAATCTGTAGCTACTTGTGCTCTTGTATCCTAAAGATTTTTCTGCTCAGTGGGATGCTCTTCAAGTTCATTCTGATATTTTTATTCTTCATGGACATGAGTTTCCTACTCTAGCACTATAATTCAGTCGTTGGTCTCATTCATAGCCATGAAAATCTTATCCAAATTTACAACTTGCTCAGTAATAAATCGATTAGGATCAAATGGAGGGTTACTATCATTAACATTTGAAAGACCCTCTCTATATACTCTGACTTTCACCATTCTCCTTTATGTTAAACAAAAAGATACAAAAATGTTAGTGGAATCATTAAGTCTTAGATTTTGAGCCATAGCTCTGATACCATATGTAACATCTCCATTAGTATTTACTTAAAAATATGTGATTTTTTTTCATTTAAATAATGTATTCTTTAGGTAGATTACACCACAAGAATCTAATTAGTGATCCAAATAAAACATTCTAAGTATACCAACTGTAAAATAAGTATATGATATTTATCTGTCATTGATCACTATCATCATATGAAACACATCATAACTGAATATAAAAAGTAATTACAGATATCCAACCACAACTAGTACAATATACAACCACTATTACCAATGTACAATAAGTAAATAATTATATCTCATTAGGGATAATGTTTTAATAATAATAAATATAATACAATGTACAAGATACATGGCTCCATGGAGCATGAGTTCTCAAAACTCTAGTATCTATGGTAATTTCAAGTATCATCCTCAAAGAAGTACTATCGTGAAGAGGAAGACATCATCTGAGAACTTTTTCACACCAACAATGGACCATCGAGCCATTGCACAATCTCCCATCAAAGAATGGTCCTCCTTTTATGGATAAGTAAATAGTGACAGTGTAAGAATCTAGAGAGACAAAGTAGTATCTATGTGTTGTATGATTTCTAAGAACATGCAATCTACCATAAAGAAATTCATTATAACATGATATCGCACAAACATATAAATCATACATATTAAATGACAATGTCTAACTAACATTATTTTTGTCAAATTTTTCAATAGTAATTGATTTCTAAGATCAGTCAATTTTATACACATCACTTGATCGGATTACCTTCATTTAGCATTAGTGATGTTAGTAAACTAGTGAAGTTCATCTCATTGATTACTCAGTACCAAATATTTAGTTAACATAATTATAACCAACAGATTCATATAAATTAATTCCTACTAGCAAGCATAAAACATGTTAAACACAAGAATAATCAAAATGCATACATTTAGTCCATCAAACGTATGAATGAATCACCACAATATTATTTATCACATAAATAATTAAACTTAATAATTACAGTTTATACCAATCGAATATAATCTATATTTAGATTGCATACCCAAAATTTTGTAAGTAAACACACATGTAGTATATTCTATGACAATCAATAATATCACAATCCAGTATTTTAGGTACACACTACTCAATTTAAACATCCACTTATAATTAAGAAAGTCATAGTTCTCATGATCACATAATCTTTTGTTTTAACATTTGTTATATTTTTTAAGAAGTTGTATGCATGTATAAGTAGGATTTTATTTTTCAAAAGTCTATGACTTGGTTTTGAACCATCAATGGAACTATAAATATAGGCGATCATAATATGCACTGCTATATATGTATATGTACTCGTACATATTAGTACACTCATGATATGTATCATACATAAGTTTTAAATGAAATAATGTACAATACAATAACCAATAATTTTTAATTAGTGGTCTATGTTATGGTATATTAATCATTAACAATATATATAGTCTATAAATATATGGACTATTAATGGAACAATCATAACATATACTAACCACTAACCACTCGATCAATATTTAATAATACATTGTGAGTTATATTGTCTAGTAATACAAGTATATGTATGAATGAAGAGTTTATATTCAGCATATTAAGCTGAGAGGATACAATCAATATGGTATTTAATATAGCCTTTATTTCAAATGAACGCATACATATATATAGTCAATTTGAAGTATAATCACACACAATATCTAAAATTTCATAACTAAATATATATACATACTTAACATGGCTTCCTATTTACTCAGTCGATACCTTTTTACATAGTGTTAGCATTCACTTATATTTAATATGTATAAGATAACACTGATATTATATTATATAACCACTTATTATATCATCGAATTAGATATAATATGATCATATAATATAATATACAATATAATCACTTATCTGATTATATTATCATATTTAAATCAACATGAAACAATTAAATTCTCATAGACTTACAAGCAACTATCTCGATTAGCCCACATTCACAGAATAGATTGCATGGAATAATTTAGAATATATAATAATGTAAATCAAAAAAATTATTGCGCTATCAAAGTATATTATATTATTTCAATGCTGACTATAGAGATTATTTCAGATAATCCCAATTAATATGGAATACTGGATAATCCTAATTAATTAATCTAGAGTTTCCATATTACGTATTTCTATTAATATGAAATAATTTAGGGATAATCCAAGATGGATAATCCCAATTAAGAAGGTGATATGGATTAACTAAGTGACATTGGATAAGCTACAAATACTTATCTTGATTAGTTCCAAATGTTGCATGAAGTGATATGAAAAATTGTATTCTATAGTACGTTCATGTTTCTGAACCTAATTAAATTTTGAAATAATAAAATACTGCTGATATAATTTATCAACATAAGCTATATGGTATCAGAATCACTATAATTCAACATAATATTGTCTCTGGTTTAAATGCATCATTAGATTAATACATTACATGGTCAATTCATACATAGCTATATGTCTTTGTCCATTTTTTTATTTAATTCACTGCATATTATTCAGTTTATTGTATATATACTATTTGATTTGTTATATATATCCTATGTCAAATACACAAATTGCTTTATATATGATATATGCAGATCGCTAAGTATAGGTTGTATGAGAGATACAATATTATATGTATATATACAGCATTATTTCAAGAATTCTCTATACTCATCATTATTTATACTATATATATAGTTCGTTGTTTGTTATACCATGAATGCAGATCTCTATTTTGATTTTAAAAAACCATACGTCACATACAATTTGTTATTATGATTATTATTTGTTATACACTATATGCTTACAACCTATCAATTGTTGTACACCTACATGATTTGTTGTTTATTTGTGTTATACTCGTCAATAATATATATGTTCATATTTAGATCATTGTCAATACCAGATAGTATAGTGACTTAGATATGTATTGATAGTAGATATCTAAATAACAAGAAATTTAATGATAAAATAATCGATATATAACCAATTAACGGTAATATCTAAATATTCAAGATAGTAAGCATATGTAACAATGTTCTAGATAATAATCACTGTATATATACATTACTAATTTTAAATGTATTACATATATCTAATTTTTAATATGTATTGAATATAAACATGCAAATCATGGTACTTACATTATTTATTGCTTACTAATTCAGGGATCAATCATATACATATCGCCTATGTGTAGAGACTACTTGACTGGAATGGCACAATAGGATAACTTCCACTCTTTGCCTACTCTTTCTCTCTGCTCCTTCCACTTCACTCTCTTTCTTCTTTCTTCTCTTCCCTTTCACGCTCTGCTCCCTTCTCTAAAAATGGCACCCTCCTTTATCTTTTTCCTTTCTTACAAGAATATAGTGTTTTTTCTTTAAACTTGCTTCTTTCCTTCTTTTTGATTTTTTCTTTTATTCCTTGAGTTTTCTCTTTATATGTTTTTATTTTCTTTTCCTAAATATATATACTTTCTAATTCACTTTTGTTATTTATGTATTTTTTTAAAATAAAATACAATATTATGTCTTAAACCTAAATAACCCCTTAAAATCAATGATCATAATGATTTATTAATGGTATAAATAATGTAAGGTCTATTACATTTCATCATTAAAAATGGTAACTAACACATTATTATTCAAAGCAAATTAAAACAACCACAATGCAAATCTCACAAGAATAATTCCACATAATCATTAAACTAAGCTAACACACAATTAGTATGCATAATCAATTATCTAAATGCAAACAATCATTAAAAATGTACTACCGTTAACCATTCAAACTATGCATTTAATACATAATATTTAACATGATGTGTGCAGGGTTCTAAACATTTTTTTGTCATCCTCCAACACCTCTATCTATGTTACCCTCTCTGATGATGCTCTCCCTCTATCATGCTCTAAGAGATGAGTTCATCATACATAAAACTCACAACAAGAAAGTAGTTAGTCCATAACATCGTAACTTATCCTATAACATACTACTGATATAACAAATCAACATAATCGCATTATAAAGAATATACAATACAGTTAACTCATAGCGATGTAATTATGAAATCAAAATAACATACATATGTCCCATAACAACATATGACTTATAACTAAATTAAATAATAATCAAATCATCAAATATTAATATCCATGGATAATCAAGTAAGTTTGCTTAGCGAGGAATCAAGATGTAACAAAATACCAAAAAAACTCTATGCAAGATAAAATGATGATTATTTAACCTTTGAAATTTTTTTAAGAACTTGGTGGCACTAACATGAACAAACACCAAAAGAAACTCCATGCAAGATAAAATCACAGTTATTTAACCTTTGGAAATATTTTAATAACTTAGTGCCGTTAACAAGACCAAAAACCAAAAGAAACTCCATGCAAAATAAAATGAAATTTATTTAACTTTTGAAAATATTTTAAGAACTTGGTGGCTTCTACTCGCAAATTTGCTTTAATTTCAAGTCTAAATTCAATTGATTTGTGTTTAGTGCTTGTATATTGAATGTTTATTTGTGTTCAATGCTTTTATATTAAATGTTAAATTTAGGAATGCTCATTTGTCAAAGTGTGATTGTAAATTTTTCAGTTATTCACAAAGTCTACATGGTTTCAATTATTCATAAACAAATAAGTAACAACCTCAACATTGGGAACCATTGTCTATTACATGTTTAATTTAGGAATGCTCATATGTCAAAGCTTGATTGTAAATTATTCAGTTACTCATAATGTCTAGAGAGTTTCAATTTTTCACAAATAAATGACAACCTCAACATTGGGGAACATGAAGAAGCAATTAGATCTGCCCTCGATCTTAACAATATAAATGAAATGATGGGCAGTAGATTGCTTGAATACAAAGTTCAAAAGATGCATTTTATGAACTAAAAGTATTTGATAATTGAACACACAAGACTTTAAAAACATTTTAGTCTCACAGGTATAACAGATTAAAAAAAATTTGGCTCCATAAACACATCTCTACCACTTGGTCCTCAATTTTGGTCCTCCATTGCCACACACACACACATAGGGATGAGCACACACATAATGTTGGCTCCACAAACACATCTCTACCACTTGGTCCCTATTTCCTATCCTCCATCGCCATGTGTGTGTGTGTGTGTGTGAAGTGGAGGTCGAAGGAACCCTTACCCACTAGGGAAAAAAATGGGGACGAACTTTCCCATATCATTAATCCCCCTAATTCATCCAAGATGTGCCTTAGGGATTTGAATGTGGGACATCATTATGGTAATGCTTCATCTTTACCATTCAATCATGCCTTTTGGATGCCTCCATGTTATTTTCTTACACTATATCATGTTTATAATTTTGAGGTTACTTCTATGCATCCCTTTTTCATGTTCTCTCAAAATTTCCTTGTTATGTAGATGATATTTTATGATAATGTAGCACCTCAATATTATACACTTGGAAAAATCAGACTTTGGTTGTTCATCTTAGTTCTACACATGTTTGTTTTCACAAGCCTTACATTTACTTTATTTTTTGTCCCTTGACCTATCTCTTAGTCTGACCGACCTTATATTGATGACACATATATTCCATCTTACCCAAAATGCTTAAAATGTACTTATCTTACACCTCTACAAGACTTGACCCTATACCTACTCTCTTGCTGCTTAAGCACTAACATTTGGGATAGACAATAACATTGACATTATTGGCATGCCCTGATGCAAGTGTCAAGTGCCCTAAAGCCATCCAATTTGTAAATGAAATATATTACAATTGTCAGCTTAAGTGATTTAATGAGTGTTATCTCCTAATAGGATTGGTATAAATATAATATCAACCCTCATTCATTCTTCACCTATCAATTAGACCAAAAGCGAATTCAAGAAGCACTCAAGTTGTGAAAAGATTTTATATTATGACCTATTCTAATATCAATCAAATAAGCAATGTAGCTATAAGTCTAAAGTACTAAAGGAGTTGTCATAAGATCTTATTTGCCAAGTTACAAGTTAGATCATTATTGTACTTGCTTTACACATATTGCATGATTCACACACAAGCCAACATGTAGGAGAGAACTACATGAGTCTAAGGCCCTCTTCTGGTCTATTGGCTATGTAGATAGCACCCTTCTATAGTGGAATTATTATGGATCAACTCGACATCATGTGCCCACTAGCCTATTTTTTCCCAAAGTCACATTGAAGATGAAAAGCTACGGTTTTACCATTTCACTGAGAGTGACATCCATGACCTAGATTTGAATGCCCCAAAGCAAAGGCAAAACCAAACCCAAAAACATCCAAGTGGTCGCATCATATTTCAACTAATATTATGTACTTAATACTAGTGTCAGACTCATACAGTAGTGTCAATGCAACCATCCCAAACTTATGCAACTATATAAAGAGCTAGAGACACTAGATCTAGAATCTGATGATTGTTCTAGAACTGTGTCCTTGTTTGCTTTCACCTTGTACCAGATACATAGATGCATTAACATTAAAACCAACTAAGGACTCTTTTTTATGTCATTTCTATATTGCATAGTGGTACTTTCTATTTATAGTTTATCTCAATTTAAAAAATTCAACATATGATACATTTGAGTTTAACACATTAATTGCCCTATTATAGATCTGATATTCACCTTTGTGCCTTATCATTTCTATATCTTTAACCCTATCTAGCCAAGTAGGATTTCAAAATCCAAATTAGGGTTACACATTTAGTAAACCTGACCTGTGTGAATACATTTTTTTCTAATTCCTAGGGTTTTAAACCAATTAGAGTTTTAGATTGTTGTATTTTTTAATTTTTTATTAGTACTATTATGTATACAACCTATGCATAGACCTAGATTAGGGGATGTGTCTATTGAACATATTGATCTTCCCCTCAACCCATCCAAGATGTCTCAAACCAATGAGGGATCTCATACCTTAGATCATGTTGACGATGAAAAAAATGTTGATAAGGTTATCATAAAATAAGATTCTAATAATGAAAATCTAGAAACAAATGAAAATGATCAAGTAGACAATGAGAAAGTGCATGCAATTACAATGTTTCATGAGCACATTTGACAAAACCCTGAAGATCTTGATAAAATCTTAAAAACTATACTTAAATCCAAAAATTCAAAAACTTTAGTGGATACATCCCTCCCCTTGAAAACACTACAACTCAATACATCTAATGCGGGCATGGATTATGTGTTTCAACCTTTATTCACTGAAACTACTATTGATACATCTATTATGAACTTACCTATTGTTTTAACACAAATACTGATTTCAATGCCTATTACTACTCAAAACATGTTTTTGTCCCCTTTGTGACTATTCAATTGACCAATCTAAATCCCAATGTGTCTACAATTCAACCACTCCTTCAAGTCATAAAGAATCGCTTCAAAGTCTTCAAAGTCTTCACATGCTACAGAATCACAAGATGTGTTGCATAAGCCTCTTGCACTTAATATCTCTTTGCACCCTTTGCAAACTAGATTTGTTGCATCTAAGTTCACATTTTACTATGGCAAGGGTAATCCTCAACAACATCTTCAAACCTTCTAGTGGCATGTCTTGATTATGCTTCTAATAATAAAATTTTGACCAAATTATTTCCAAGGAGCCTCAAGGACTATGCTTTGAGGTGGTTTTATGACTTACTTCTCCAATTCATGAAAGCATTCAAACCTTGTGCAGATCAGTTTTTGACACACTTTTATATTAACATTACCAAAAAAAGTTTATGCTCAACTTGAAAAGATCAAACAAGGAACCAATAAATTAATCAATGAATATATCTGAGATATAAGACAATGCAAACAAAAATGACCAATCATATGGCAGACAAAGAATTGCAAGACATATTCAAGCAAAGTTTGCTTGTTTCTTTACATAAGTCCATTGTTTTCAAAAAGTTCCAATATTTTGATGACTTATGCTATGTTGTATGGGACCATGAAATGAAGCTTATGTAATTTAATAAGCTCAAGTATGTAGCAAACACACTAGTTTTATCTACATCTAGTACAAAATTTACAATCAAACCAAGTTATAAGGCAAAACCTCCTGAACCTAAAAAATAAACAACCTCTACGATTAACACAATTGCACAGTAGCCTAATCGGATTGTCCTATCTAATGCACCAAGGAGAAAATTTACACATTTACCTAAACTTCTTAGTTCATTACTCCTGCGGTTTCTATAGTGTCATCTTATATCTCTCCTCCTACAAAGATTGATGTAAATAGACCTCTACCCAAAAGAGATAATGCAAATGCTTATTGTGACTATCACCAAGGCCATGGGCATTCTGGGCATTCTACAAACAAATGTTTTACCTTGAAACATAAGATCCAGGACCTCATTGATCACCAACATATTACATTTGACTATCATCCAAAGGAAGCAGGTTCACAACCTAGTGACTATCATAAGCAAAAAATATTTAACAATCATTTGCAAGACCATTCTAAGAAGGAACCAGAAGTCCAAGTGGCATATAATGCACATCATCCTACATCATATTATGGACACACACTAGATGAGGTTATTGGTACTTACATGTGACATATACTTCTTATGGTTCAAAAGCATGCCATTTCCTTTGATGATAATGAAATTAAAGATGACTCTAATATTCATTCTTTATTTATTTGAGCATACCTTGATAAACAGCCCATACATAGTGTTATGATTGATAATGGTGGAAGTGAAAATATTTGCACCATAACATTACTTACGCATTTGGGTTATACTCATCATGATTTATACCCCTCTACTAAATCAGTCAAAGCATTTGATGGGACCTCCCAACAGGTTCTTGGCAAGATTGATCTACCTTTCTAGGTTGGTCTTGCACATGTGGTTACTACATTCTTAGTTATACCTTATACATGTGTCTTTTGACATCTTTGGACGACTTTGGATACATACTCTTCGATCAGTACCTTCTACAATGCATGGGTGTATTAAGTACATTCATGTCAATTGAGCAATTTCAATTTCTGGCATTCCATATGAGCATCTTCTTGAACAAGAGAAATTCATTCCCAGGTAGTTAATTATCAAAATTGTTAAGGCTAATCCACCACAAAAGGGTAAGCAACAAAAAATCCCCTTTACTAAATGGCTAGTACTAGAGAGACCTTTATATCAGAGATAGTGGGTTCCACGGAATCCTCATCTTTTATGCACCATATTCAGATATCTAAAACACCTAAATATGTTCCTACTGTTGTTATTCCAAAGAAACCATAGAGTACACAGAGATGGGTTATAATAACTCATATTCCTTCTATTGGTACTTCACGACCTCAAAGTCCTATTATATATATGTCAAACATCACAGATACTATAGTGACATATATTTCACCTATACATGTTCCTTGGCAGTACCACTAATTTCTTGCATCAGGTTCAAA
This sequence comes from Torreya grandis, assembly GCA_037957365.1. Taxonomy (NCBI): domain Eukaryota; kingdom Viridiplantae; phylum Streptophyta; class Pinopsida; order Cupressales; family Taxaceae; genus Torreya; species Torreya grandis. The sequence goes on from JARHVA010003641.1 coordinate 940,724, forward strand.
TGTGGAGATACCTATAATCCTCCTTTGGATGAGATCAAAGGATGATCTTGTCTCTTCAAATAATACACCAAGGGTACCACAATTCAAGGATCCATTATCATTACCAAAGTATCCAAAATTGAAGGATTACGAACTTGCACCTATTGTACATGAGGATGATGACACTCATATGCCTGGGTTCAAAAGAGGTGGTGGTTTAGAACGAATGATAACACCTATGTTAAATACCACCATTACCATGGATTATCTTGTGTCTATGATGAGTACTATTGGGGACCTTCAAAAATAGGTTTCTATATTTCAAATGCAAGTAGCTTTTCATAATGCAAATACACATGTTACTTCATTCAATAATCAACCTCTTGCACAATGTATACTTGAATATTCTTATCCACTTGGTTTTGAATTACCATATTTACTTATCTTTGGGCATCGAAAGGATCCACTTAACCACATGCTAAATTATGTACATTATTTTGGTTAATGGGTAAATGATGACAGATTATTATTAAAAGTATTCCATATGAACATTTTCAATGAGGCTCACAATTGGTTCTATAGCTTACCAAAGGGTTCCTTAACCATTTTTCAAACTCGGAAGATGTTTTCTTTATAGCTTTCAATACTCATAAGGTGCCAAAACTTACATTAGAACATTTACACAATTTCAAACAATGTGATGATGAGTCCCTTCAAGATTATACTATTCAATTCGAAAGTATATCATATGAACTAGCATTTATACCCTCATAATTGGAACTACAATTTATATTTAGTAGAAGTCTTATTTCCCCCTTAAAGGAAAGATCATTGCATAAACAATATGAATCATTTACATGTGGATGTACATAAAGATGTTGCATTCATACTTACTCATCTAATGAAGCTTAACATTTATCCTTCCAAGTACCAAAGTTTTATCCCTCACATAAAGGAAGGAGATCAATTACCTAAAGAATTTTATAAACAAAAAGGTAGTGTTCTTAATCTTTATATGACCAGTTTATAAACGTTACTTAACATGAGACCGATCCAAGATCCATATCCTATGCAAGAATCTCAAAATGAACAAAACAACAAGTGTCCATGCCAACAAGATTTAACAATTAAATTATACATAGGTGATGCTTATTTTTAGCATAACCATACTGATCGTACACAAGCAAAAACTACTTGTAATGTAAGATGTTTATAACAAATCAATTTTAATCTAACAAACTTACAAAATAAAGGAGGTTGAAAAGACTCCTTAAGCAACATAACAATACTAATTGCTTGTGATCCTAAAGTAATTCAAACATGGGTTTGGGTTATGCCTACCACATTTCCAAATGCATTTACACTCAGAACTCTTTAGTTATACCAAATGGAAGCAAAAATTGACCAAAATCAGCAAGGTATTTCATTTCCTCATGGAGACAAATTAATACATACTTCAAATGATAGCATTACATCTACTACACATGCAAAATGTGAGGAGAAACATGCTATGTACATTTTCAACCTATCCAATCATGATGCAAACAATGTAAAAGATCCAACTTAAAGTTGTAAGGTTCACAGTGGGGGGGAGATATCTATGACCATCCATTGGATGGCATCATAGGATAATCTTTCCTTATCTTCAAAAATTACAAAAATACAAAAAAAATCAAAACACATTCAAAAATCTAAAAATATTTTTGGCACCTACATGTTCTATTGGCTCCTTGACATCTATGTGTTAGTTCCATGTTGAGGGCTAGCATATCATTTACTCCTACATACATATATCTAGGCATACACAAATACATGATACACTCATGGGTGTTGGGTCTTCCTTTTACTCATGTCGTTAGGATGTTGGGGGCATCCATCTTCTACGATCTTGATATACACAAGTTATATAATTCGATGATCACTCTACACTATCATATTTGAGCTTACATATGTACTTATACATGCCTATTATCCATTATTATATCTAGCACATGGTACTTGATATGTTATGTATTTAATTTTTTTAGCTAACACATTTGATACATGGGCCACTATAACATGTGTATGTTGATTGCTTATGCTTTTCATTTACATACTTCCTTGAGTGTTTTGTCTTGTTATTGTCTTGTTTGTTCGAGCATTTGAATATGCTTTGTTGTATATGGGCCAAGTGTCTATGTTTGCCTTCTAAGACATTTGAATGTCATTGCTTGTTGTATAGACATTTGAATATGTCATTCTTTGCTTTGTGGGCATTTGACTAAGTCATGTCCATTCGATTTTGTGACATTTGAACATGTTCCTTGTTGGCAGTCTCCTTAGACCATTATTTTTTGACTTGCTTTTCAGTGCTCTTGTGTGTGTGCTTGTTTGTTTATTGAGCTTGTATGCTTACTATCTAGGTGTTGTCATGATCTTTATCATGCATCTTAGGCTTACATGTGATCACATTAGTTCTATGTGTTTTAATGATACATTTACCCAGACATATTTTCTTTTATATGCTACATGGTTACATTCACAAATTTTATAGTTGTTTTACCCTTTTGAGGTGAGGTAACTTCCAATTATTATTTTTCCCTCACCTCAAAGAGGGGGGTATATTAGTGGGGGCATGTTTGGAAAGCATGTTTGCGACACTTTGCACATTTCTTAGATTTAGTGGGGGCATGTCATATGGACATGGATTCCACACATTCACAATTTTTAGATTACAATGAAGACATGCTTTGGAATCATATTCTTCACATTTATTCAGTATTTGGTACTTTATCAGTTTATAGATTTAGTGGAGGCATGTCATATGGACATGGCTTCTACACATTCACAGTTTCCATATTACAGTGAGGGGATGTTTTAGAAACATGTTCTCTACATTCATTTAGTATGGTATTTATATCAATTCATAGATTCAATGGAGGGATGTTTCGAAAATATGTTCTCCACACTTATTCAGTATTCAACATCTCCAATTTATAGTGAAGGCATGTTTTGGAAACATGTCCTCCACATTAGTACTTATATCAGTTTCAAATTTCTTTATAGATAGTGGGAAGCATGTCCTCCACACTTACGCAGTTATCTAAATTGGCCAAAGCACACAGTTATATGATTCAGATTCATCATTGTAACAAAAATTTATATATGACACCATTGTTATATGTAATTTTAGCGTGAGACATGTCTAAGGTGCATAAGTTATGCAACATGTGCCTAATATTGCAAAATCCAAATCAATTTCAGATTTCAAAACTATTGCACACACTGATACCCCATAGACTTTTATGAATTTTAGCAAGCCAATCTACTGCAATAGTTGGTTCACCTTTTGGTATGGTTGAGATGATTAAATCACTCAATCTTGTCAATTTTTTGGGTTGGACTTGATCATCCAACCTCACCAGGGTAAAAGTATCAACAGGTTACATGGTTAAGCTAATCTCAACTACCATGTGACAATTCATTTTTACTCCAAAGTTGGGGGCATCTCTCTCTCTCTCTCTCTCTCTCTCTCTCTCTCTTTAGATATATGCGTTTTAAAATTTTATCTATATTTATCATAATCTCAGTTCAAGAGCCTTACAATGATACATATTTTGCAAACATAACTTATCAATAGGCAAGGTGGTTACATCGACACATGTGTGCTCTTAAACCTTGCTCTTTCAATTTCAATCTATTTCACGTACTTTTAACCCATATTATATGAATTGATTTTACATTGTAACATGCTCTTGATTGCAGATCAAGTCATCAACAAAACACTCAAATTCAACTCAAACAAAGACAAAATGTGTATACATGCTCAGGGAATTATTTATTTTATTTAAACTAGCAATTTCATTACTATATTAAAAGGGGGGCAAATGTAGATGATATTTTGTGATTATGTAACATCTCAGTCTTGTACATTTGACAAACTCAGACATTGGTTGTTCCTTCTAATTTTACATATGCCTTGCCTCTATAAATCCCACATCTGCTTTATCTTGTACTCCTTGACCTACCTCTTAGTCCAACCAACCTTATATTGATGACACAAATATCTCATTTTGTTCAAAATGCTTAAAATGTACTTATCTTACATCTCTACAAGTTTTGAACTTGTATTTACTCCCTTACTCCCTAGACACTAATGTCCGAGATAGATAATAACATCGACATTACTATCATGCCTCAACACAGGTGTCCAGTGCCCTAAAATCATCTAATTTGTAAATGAAACGTATTAAAATAGTTAACTTAAGTGATTTAATATGAATTATTTCCTGATATGATTGGTATAAATATAATATCAACTCTCATTCATTCTTCACCTAGCAATCAGAGTAAAAGAGCATTCAAGAAGCACTCAAATTACCAAAAAATTTCATATTATGCCTTATTCTGATATTAGTCAAAGAAATAGCTCAACTACATGTCTCAAATAGTAAAAGAGCATTCATAAAGTCTTATTTGTCAAGTTACAAGTTAGATCATTGTTGTACTTGCATTACACACAAGTTAACACGTAGGGGAGAACTACATGAGTCTGAGACATGCTTCTGAAATATTGGCTATGTAGGCAACACCCTTTGAAAGAAGGGTTATTGTGGATAAACTCGACACCATGTCCCCAATAACCCATTTTTCTCCAAAGTCACATTGAAAATAGAAATCTGAGATTTTGTCATTTCACCAAAAGCAACAGTCCATGACCCAAAGCTGAATTCACCAGAGCAAAGACAAAGTCAAATTAGAAGTATCCAGATGATCGCATCACGTTTCAACTGATATTTTGTACATGACACTAGTGTCGAACTCAGATAGGAACATCAACGCAATTGTCCCAGGGTGACACAATTGTTCAAAGAGCCAAAGACACCAAATCTAGAATATGACGATTACATTGCATGATTCACATACAAGCTAACATGTAGGAGAGAACTACATAAGTCTAAGTTTTGGAATATTAGCTATGTAGGCAACGCCCTTTGACAGCAGGGTAATTGTGAATCAACTCGACACCATGTGCTCAATAACTCATTTTTCTTCAAGGTCACATTAAAGATGGAAATCTAGGATTTTGTCATTTCCCCAGAAGCAACAGTCCATGACCCAGATCTAAATTCCCCATAGCGAAGACAGCCAAATCCAGAAGCATCTAGATGATCGCATCATGTTTCAACTGATATTCTATACATGACACTAGTGTCAAACTCAGACAATAACATTGACACAACTGTCCCAGGTTGGCACAATTGTTCAGAAACCCAAAGACACCAAATCTAGAATCTAATGATTGTTCTAGAACCGTCTTCCTCCCTGCTTTCACCCTGTCTCAGATCCAGATCTACATTAGTATTAGAACCAACTAAGAATTCTCTTTTATGTCATTTATATATCTAGTATAGTGATATCTTCTATTTATAACTTATCTCAATTTAATAAATTCAATATATGGTACATCTGAGATTAGCATATTAATTGCTCTGTTGTAGATATGATACTCACCCTTGTGCCATTTCATTTGTATATCCTTAACCCTATCTACCAAAGTAGAATTCCACAATTCAAATTAGAGTTAAACAGTTCCCTCCCAAAAAAGTACTCGTGATATATAAAAATAAGATACTTTGGCACAACTCTTGAGCAAATTTGCAAACAATTTTAGGTATTAAGTTGCAAACCTTAAACATATGCCAAAATAAACAAAACATAAACATCTTTAAAAACTATATACTTCAATGTAAAGAGTTAAATGAGATGATGGTAAAAAATTGAGTAATTCCAAAGCTTTTGAACGTTACCCCAAAAAGCACAATCACATTGGATAATGTAACTAAGTCGGAACCAAGAGGGACCTACATTGAAGAGCACTTGTAATCCTACATCAACCAAAAATATCTTAGATTAAGAAAATAAATTGTGTAGCACCGCACAAGTCTTTGATTGTGCATTGGATTTATTCTTTGTTTTGTGCAAGTCGTGTTGCACAGTTGTTCATGTTGTTTTGCACAACCTACAAAAAAAATTGAGTAATTCCAAAGCATTTGAACATTACCCCAAAAACCACAATCACATTGGATAATGTAACTACGTTGGAGCCAAGAGGGAATTGCATTCAAGAGCACATGTAATCCTACATCAACCAAATATATGTTAGATTAAGAAAATAAATTGTGTAGCACCACACAACTCTTTGATTGTGCATTGGCTCTATTCTTTGTTTCGTGCAAGTCATGTGTTGCACAGTTGTTCATGTTGTTTTGCACAACCAACAAATGCACATATATTTATTGTATTTTCCACTGGGGGTTTTGTTTTGCATGTTTATTGTTGTACATCGTTGTTTGAGTTTGAAGAAGCTTGCAAAGTCCTACACAAGAGTGTTTTGTTCTTTTGCACAAGCCCAACCTTATGAAAATCTGAAAAACAATTTTAGAGCCCTATGGCATCTTCCTAAGCATCAGAGTTTCATTTGAGGTCACCATGTAGTCTTGTTCTTTTGCACATGCAAGAAAAAATTGGTAGGCTTTATGAGGTTTTTGGAGGGGTTGGTCCATCGTGCAAGCATTGGGATACCCTACAATAAGTTTGAGAATTGGAATTGCCTTATAAAGCTAGTCTAACATCTATGTTCTTGATTGAAAGTCATTTGAGATGTTCCTTGTCATGACATAGAGGACAGATGAAAGGGTCCGTGAGATGTTATAATGCATCAAGTGATGGTGTAATGTAACATGTTATATGTGATGTATTACCATTAGGACTTGTCTTCATTTAATCTTTTTTAGTAGGTTGTTGATCATTAATGCAATTTGGACGAATTATTTTAATGCAATTTGGGTGAATTGTGCTTATATAATCCCACACCCTACTCTTGAGAAAACATTTGATCCCAAATTTGAGAGGTAGTATAAAGTGCGGTTGCGGTGAGTACTGGAAACAATTCCATGCACAAATTTGAGGAAGACTATTGGAGTTGACTCATTTGGAACCACATTGTGGTGTAGGATTGGTGTATGTAACCCTATGGGCATTTGTGAGATTGTGTGTGTTTATGTTGTGAGGATGTATCGTTGGCAATTGCTCTGTGTGTTTGTATATGTGTGTTGTACCCCATATTTCATTATGTGAAATCTCACATTTTCTAATTAATAAAGAGTTAGTAGTTGTTATTCACATTAATTATTTGTGCATTGTACAATCTAAGGGATCTTTTAATTGATACCCCTAGCCATGGTTGCATCAATGTGCCATTTAGCAGCAAACATCAATACATGCCAAGTCATATGTATAGGATTGTAAGAAGTCATGTCCATGGAATTGCATCAAGCTTTACAAGAAAAATAATTATAGGTAATAAGCGAGAGTAAACTTGAAAAATAGAAAACCAAGTAGAGATCGCCAAATTTCTCATGTACTTGTGGAGACCATCTTTTCTCTCGGGTCAAAAAGAAATAGCATGAACGTCTGAAATCAATCCATATGGCTCTACTTCAGCATCTTGTCTAACAAAGTCTTTGACTATAGCAATGCCTTTTATACAAGGATTCTCCATTTATGGACATTGCAAGCATTCAACATTGAATACCCATTTTGAACTAAAGTTGCCTCTGCATCATCCATCTATAATGCCACTGAAATAGCCAGCTGCATGGTGTGGGCATCAATTCTCGCTAGCTTAAGACAGCCAACACTGAACTACTTGTGATCTATGACACCCTAAACCTGGGTTTAAGACTTATAACTGTTTTCAAACCCAACAAATGCATACTTGGATCAAAGTACAAAAACAATAATTAAAGTCACTAAAATAGCCAACTGCATGGTGTTGGCATCAATTCTCGCTAGCTTAGGGCAGCCGACAGTGAACTACTTGTGATCTATGACACCTAAATCTGGGTTTAAGAGTTATAGCTGTTTTCACACTCAACAAATGCATACTTGGATCAAAGTACGAAAACAATAAGTGTTGGATCATGCAATGAATACTTTATTATAAAATGCATCTGACCATCATTTAATATCATCCTAATAATCACTGCTGGAACCAAAATCCAACAAAAATAAATCAAGTTTGCTTCCCAGGACCCAACATTTCCAACTAAAATCATTGAAGCTCTATAAAATGTAATTACGATATATCCCATTAGTCCAAGAACCCTTAAAATTCCACAAATGATACTAAATCTAGGTGCCAAGTTTCTTCCAGCTGATACATATTAACCACATATGAAACTAAATTAAAAAAATCATAAAATTCTAATATTAAGCACATAAAACATGCCCAGTTGGATAATTCATCCATAACATCGAGTAAATACCAGATTACACATACTACATTGTGGACTAGGTTTAGAAAGTCAATTATAATTTTTGATCAAGATCATTCACACCTTGGTCAAGAGGAACAAAATTCTTAAAATGCAAGAAATCACAAAAAAAAAATTGTAAAGGATATTGATCAAAACTAAATTAACTCAATACTTGATTGTCGTAATAACTTATCACCATACCCCTTTCTTAGATTGTGTACTCCTATCAACCCATTGTATGATGACCTTCTTTACTATGGTACAGTTTACTGTTCCCGATGCCACCATGACTACTTTTTCAAGGACAACTTTCTTTGTTCTGTGTCATTTGGCTCTCCAGAGGGAATGCGACTCAGTAGCCATATTAAAACCACCCCAACTAAAGCACCAGAAAGATGTGCAATATGATTTATGTTTCCACCAAGAAATAGCCTGCCATTGCTGCCACCTAATTGTGCTGAAGCTTGAGCTGCTTCCATTACCTGATGTCTCATAGTAATTGCAAAACAAATCAGCATAAAATTGTGTAAATCTAAAAACATACGGCGAGCAAAAGTGACAATTATGCAAGATAAGACACAAGGAATATTGCTACCATTTTAAAAACACAGGCGGAACCAATGACTTTTGCCAATGCAATTGGAGTTTTTTGCTCTTTTCAGAAACTGACAATTGTGGCTAATCGCATGAATTTCACTTTGCTTTAATTCATATAATTAAAAAGCCCTATCGGATAGCAGCATCACTTGGAGTATTCTGCAGCATTGATAACCAGGTGGAAGGAACCAGAAAAATAAAATGCAGATGTATAATTTGCATGTTCAGCATGGTTTATGAAGAAAATATGCAACACCCTTATCTAGATGCGAGATACAATCCCAACACAACGAAATTCAAAATTTGTCCATTACGTTAGGAGAAAAGCTGAGGATAGAATATAACCCAATCGTGGCATCAACCAAGGCATTATTGTTTTTCAGTGCCATAGCAAACAAGGGCTTATCCAAATTCTGGGGTGCAGGTCTCCAATTCTTCAATTTAATATATTCTCATTATCATCATCTCTCCACCCGCACTCAAAGTCTCTTTATGGTTCTGTCAGTAATGTGGATCCCTGTCTTTGTTAGTTTTATTGTGGTCTAGTTCATGCCTATCTGCAGTGTGGGTAACCGGCTGCCCTGCTATATATTCCATTACATTAAAGATTACAGTAAAAGCAGCTTTTATTGAAGGCACGCATTAATATCTTACCTGGGTTATAACATAAAATAAGTAGCGTGTACTGATAAAGGCATTATTCTGTCTATATTCTTGAAACATAACATCCTGAGGCATGCCCCTTTCTGAAAGATAATCCTAGATATCCAAATAGTTTGAAATTGGTTTTGATGCTAAGGGTGTTCTAGATGTTGCTTTATTTGTTGACTTTTCCATCTTCACCTGATATGGTCACTCCTCCAATATTTTTCTCTTGACCATGCAGCCAGACTCGGGTTCTGAGTCACATTTACTAAGATTGCCCAGATTCCATTCTTTCTTAGAATAATAAGGATAAACATATTTCTAAAATTGTTTTTAGAAAGCCAGCAAAAACACATTTCCCTATCCAATAGATTGTGTTACCTGGCATATAGATAGGTCATTAAATCAGATACTTAAGCTGAATACCTACTGTGTAATATTATCCTGAAAACACTACCTTGCACAAAATATATTATTAAAATTCAAAACCATAAGCTAAAATATAATCCAATTTCTTACAGAAAGCTAACCTTTTCACAGAGTCGTCTATAACAATATGGAAGCACACCATTCAAATTAAAATATATCTCAATCATAAACTACTGATTTCAAAATTGATCCTAAGGTCAATTGCTCTAACACAGAGGTAATAGAAAATAACTTGGAGGTTATTATCTGCATCTTTGACCGATAGTCATAATTTTCTGTCATTCTCTTTTGTTATTGCAGCCAGTCAAAATCATTTTGAATATTATCAGAACGTGTTTGATCTCTTTGATTATAGCAACCATGATGGCTGGGAAATTTTACGAATCAGTCTATGGTTTTTCAATTTATGCCATACTTCATTATCACTAGTCCCTTGCACTTGTGGTGATATTTGAATGTTTGGCAGTAATAGGACCAATACAAAATTTCCATGTTAACATCTGAATTACCTTTCTTCACTGCCAAAATTTAGAGGAAGCCTTATGTTTCATTTCACACTGATCTACACATTGTTATCCGAGTGTCACAGCATCCTATATTATAGCTTTTATAGGTTAATATGGATTTTGTTGCTTGTATTTATTTTGGCACGACTCCAAAAGCATATGCTTGCTCTTTCAAAAACAATGAAATGAAAAGGGTATGATTTTTTTTGAAGTATCGGAAACAGCATAGACTAACGTTAAAATTTTACCCCATTGAAAGGTGACACAAATGAAAAGGCCGGAACACTGCAAACATGAGAGAGGGAATGACAAGAAAGTACAAGTAAATAATCTGAAACCCCAATTGTTGTCATGGAAGAAACAGGAAAATGTTACAGAACAACAAAACAATGCCACTAAGAATGCCATGATTCCATCTCAACACCATAGAAATGTAGAAACGTCATCCCTCAATGGAAACATCATCCCTCAATTAGATTCTATTTCAATTTTGTACTATAGTGACTATGCTATCCACATTGTGCTCCTGGTAAAATGTATTCAAGCCAGCAGATACACTGTGTAAACTCAGCCAACTGTTTTTTTTCCCATGGTCCTCTATGATTCTGTGTGCAAATAAAAGGCAAGTGTTAGAGATAACAATCAGTTATGTCCCCATTACAAACTTGTTGCATTGAATGGATCGAAAAGGGTGGATCCAAACCACGGAGTTCATGAGAAAGACAGTGCATCAGCCTCCATACATGCATCCACTCGTACGAAAAAGCAAAACCACAAAAGCACTATACGTTGTTTGATTAACTCTCTGATGAGGTGCCAACAGTACCAGATGTGATTGGGGTTTCTGCCACTTTTATTCTGTCTAGTACAGAAATAGCATCAACTCCACCATGCCTTACTTTAAGACCCCATCGGATCAGCAATCATAAGTGATTGTTCTGGCACAGAACCTAGCCTTGGTTTTTGGGGGAAGCGGGGGTAGGGGAGGCAGATAGGGGTGGTGAGTGAGGATATTGGGTAGCATGGACTTTGACAGCTTAGATAATAACTTAATATTTGTGTTTTTGTTAATAATTTGCCCATGGAAGAGCACTATCAAGGAGTTTCAGTTAGCAACTCTCTTAATATGCAACTCTTAATAAGATTTTTAGGTGTCTTTTACTTTACTTTTTGTGCCATTTTTGTATCATACAATCTGATTGTGTACCTGTTCATATGTAGCAGTCATGGAATAGTATAGCTCATATGTGTATTTCGTAGTTACCAAATCCGGCCGGATCTACCCAAAATCCAGCTGGGTCCAGATGTTTTGGCCTGCCCAAATAAGTTCAAATGGGTCAGCCCTTTTTTTCAAAAAATATATGTTTTTAATTATTTTTAGGTTTTTTGCAAAAAAAAAAAATGCCCAGCAACTATAAATTAAAATATTATATAATATTAGCATTTTCTATTACTTTATTAATGTTTTTCAATGTATTTGTCAATTTTGCATATTTATAAAACTATGCTCACATATATATGTATGTATGTATGTATGTATGTATAATAGTATATATTCCAGATCAAAATTTTCCGAACTTTTCAAGAACTCTGGATTTTCAAAATTTTTTTGCCCTTCCGAACGGATCCAGATTTTCGAACTTGGTAAATAAGGACTATTTCCTTTACTGTTCCAGATCTGTAACACAAATAAACATGGGGACTTGTAATAGACCATATCACCTAAGTTTGTTTAGTAATTTATCAAATTAATGTGGTATTGGTGCAAGAACAGTCACAAACTGACCAAAACAAGTAGAGATATGTCACATAGGAAAACTATGCAATAAATAATGTTTTGCATGATCAAATAAAGAATATTCTTGAGAACAACTACAAATGAATTATTAAAAAGCTTGGTAATGGGTATCAACTAGAATTAGAACACACAAGATGATCAATGACACATTTGAAAGTTCCAATTTTAACCTTCAAAAATCACTCATTCATATCTATCAACCTTCCCTATATCTAAATCTTCCCTTGTCAATATCTTACTATTTCCAACAACTATGTGTAATAACCTAAATCTGGTCATGAATACTTGATCATGTCTATTTTAACCATTTTTGTCCTTAATTAACTTGTGCATTTAATTAGTAGCTATTTTGCTATTTTACCCCATCCTAAGCCTAAGAGAGAACCTATTCTATATTGTAACCGTCATCTGTTGTGCACAAAAATGTTACGATTGCTAAAAACACCACTATGCCTATGTATGCCTCAATCCAAACCCAAATCCCAGCACATTTCCTTAGGAGGCAGAAACCCCAAATAAGGACAATAGCGATCATCAATCATGTCCCTATCCGATGATTTTCTATTGCCTGCCAACGATCATATTTTCAAATTAAATCCTCTAAGATTGTCCTCTCTGTTTTTAGGCTTCCAAGCATGTTGTCATCTCAATGAGATTGCTATAAATACAAATTCAAATCACTTATTACAAAACTGGCAATTTCAATTCAAAAGGCTTATTGACACAAGTGCACAATGAGCAAAAGCTCCATATTTTTTCCAAATCAAGGTCCAAGCACTTCAAGTAGTCCTCAACCAAATTTCAAACCAGTTTTATGTAGCCCTAATCCCACATGATCAAGTATGCAATTCGATTCTAGATGCATTCATATAGTCAAAGGAGCACAATTACACAAAGCACTTAGGTGGGAGAACTACACAGAGGTTTGATCCCTCTCTAGAGTATTGGTACATAGGCAACGCTCATTATAGTGGGGTGTTGAGGTCTAGCACAACCACCACGAACCCCTTTTATTCATTCATATCCATTTATCTCATTGTGGCACAAAGCTAGGGTTGCAACTTCAAGAAGGCACATACAGGTCTCCCGCAGAGTTCCAAAGGTGGAAAGAAGACCTAATTTACATGGTTGTACCGAATATTCTGAAAGTTCCAGTTTTCTATAAAAACACAAAAATGGCAAATAGGGACAATAGTGGCAATCGCTCCTGTCCCCTACTGGGCATTCTTGTCCTTGAAGGCACTCTGGCACAACTTCTACAAGATTTATGGGTTTTATGTATTGTGTTTGTTCCTACATTCTATTTTCCTGTTCAGTCAATTGACGACTCAAAAAGCTAAGTTCGTCTCTATTTTGCATAGTTTACCCTGTTCATTTCTATTTGGCTTTGTCTATTTCAATCATTTATCTTCAGTTTGTTGCTATGTTGTTTGGGTACGGGTACAGGTACAAGGACATCTCGAGTATGTGGATACGCCGTTTTTCAAAAACCTTGATTTGGATACGTCGTGGGTACGTTAGTATATATGTGTGTGAGATGCATATTACTCATTTTTTTAGTAAAACACTAGAAACTACATAGTATGAAAATATTTGTCTATAAAATATAAACCACTTAAAAATATATAATATTCATTCATTCATTACTTCAAAGACAAAATATACATTCAAATCTAGAATAAATCATCTTGATTGCCCTCAAAATCATGAAGGCCACTCCCATTATTTTTCAACTATATCATTTACTAACGCTTTCTCTTGTAGGGACTCACCGGTTCATTGAATCTCCTAGTGTATGCCTTAAGGGGTGCATAGGGAATGGGGTGGGATCGGCTTGGGGCACTTTGCGAGAGATATTCTCATACTATTCTATCATACCTACATCCCTTCATGCCACCTTCATACCTCCTATGATGTCTCCTTGAAATCTTGAAACCCCGAAATATGGCTAAGTCTAGAACCCTGGAATTTAACTAAGTCTGAAATATGATAGGATCCTCCAAAACCTAGAGTTTGCATTATAGCTCCTAGAGGTCCGAAACCACTCTCAAACATCTTGAAAGTATATAAATAAAATATAACTTAAAGTATAAGAAACTAGATGTCCTTATCTAAATGTAAATTTATACTTCAATGTTTATATTTATTTTATTTATATACTATTTGGTTCAAACTGGTTGACATTTTTTAAATTTTTTGTTGACTTCCACTATTTTTCCCTGTCGGAAACACCCCAGAAACACCTAGGTACCCCCTGAAAATGCCCGAGTACCTCCTCAAACATCCGGAAACGTTCGGAAAGGGCTCGAAAACGTCACAGTCATTCCCAATACCTTTTGGACGCCTCTGGGATGTCTCCAACAAGTACCTGGGACATACCAATACCCGAGGCGTATCAAGACAGGACGGTGAAACCTGCAACACCAGTTAGTTGTTAAAAAGTGAATTTCCAACATCTTGCATAATTCTATTATATTTATGTGACGTAGGGTTAATTGCAATATTAAGTCAAATTTATCATCAACATTTAGTGAACCCGCTTATTGTTCTAACCATGTCTTCCTTACGGTTCCAGCGTTCTAAGACTTCAAAAAATTGCCTTTCGTTGTCAGTGTTTTCCTTCCTTTCGCAATTGCAAATTTCCTTTCATGGTTTTCTTCTATACCGCCTAAGCAATTTGTCTCTAATACTCCTTTAAGGCGAAGTGCTAGAATCAACAAGATCCCAATTGAACACATTTCTACTCTTTTAACAACTGCTAAAATGGATCATACTAATGCACACATTGGTTCCTCTTTTCATGAACAAATTGCTAAAGAATATTTTCAAGAACAAAATCAAAATGAACAAGATAATGATCAAAATACACAAGATACCCATGATGGTTTAGATAGGATTCATCCCGATGACCTCAATGGAGTTGACCAAGAACAAGTTCAATGTATATCTAAATTTTGAGGACTGCCAAATGCCACAAGACATACCCAAAGTAATTGAGGACCTATTAGCTTCCAAAAATGCACAAAAAGCCAAAAGCTCTACTTTGAATGCACAACAAGAACTGTTTTTTCATATTGTCAACCCTACTATAGGTGTGGCCACTACCATTGCTGATATTGTTATCCCATCCACATCTTTAGGTTTGGGGGCAACACATGGTTTACATCAGATTTTTATGCCTATGCCTAACCAAGTAAGCCATTCCAATCCTTTGATAGCTGCACATACTACACAACCTACCTTATTTACTACACAATCCCTCAAGCAAGCAGCTATATTTCTGCAAGTTAAGGTGTTGCAATTAGAGCAAAGTATTTCAAAAACTCGCCTATCATTGGATTCCCATGCTTTACTTCATAATCCTTTAGCACATGATATTGCATCATATCCTTTACCCACCAGATTTGTAGCTCCTAAGCTTCCTTTATATGAGGGTAAAGGAGACTCTGAACAACATCTAAGATCTTTTCATGTGGCATGTTTGAATTATGCATTTAATGATAAATTGTTAACTAAACTTTTTCCAAGGAGCTTAAAATACTGTTTTGTGTTGGTTTTATGATTTACTTGCTCAATCTATAAAAGCATTCAATCCTTAAATAAATTTATTTCCCAAACACTTTGCTATTAACATTGATGAAAAACTTTTGTATGCACAAATTGTTAAGATTAAACAACGAACTAACGAACCTATCAATGAGTATATACTTCATTACAAAATTATGTTAACTAAAATGACTAATGAATTGACAGACAATGAATTGCAAGACATATTCAAACAAAGTTTGCTTGCACTATCACATGAATCAATAAACTTGAATAAGTTTAAATCATTTGAAGAGCTTTGTCATACCATAAGAGATAAAGAAGTCAAACTTCTTGCTTTGAACAAGCTTAAGTACACATCTACATCTTACTACAACTGCTACAACCAAATTTCAAAGCAAACCATCTTACAAAGCTAAAACACGATGTTAAAGCAAAAGCAAAGATACAAGCCAATGGTATTTCTCAACCTACTAATAAAGTTGTTTTGTCGGATCAATCGTAAAGACAAGTTTCTAGATTACAGCACCAACCTCACAAATTGCTACAAAGGTTAATTGAATCCCACTTAATCACTTTGCCTCCTCCATATGAAGTTGACGTGAATAAGCCGCAAAATAAATTCTTTGATAACAATGCATATTGTGATTATCATCGATGCAATGGTCATTCTACAAACAAGTGTTATAAACTCAAGTATCTTATTCAAGATCTTATTGACAACAATGTCAAAGGTAGGCACTCTTACAAAGGAAGCAAAGCCTCAACAAAATGACAATGCTAAGCTCAAGATTGCTAGTAATTCATTTACTAAGCATGATACCAACAAAGATACTTCAAATGTACATCATACTTATAACGTCTATCCACTTCCCGCATCATATTAACATCCTTTAGATGCATTATTGGTACAATTACTCCAAATGTTACACCACATTCTATGATTACTTTTGATAATAGTGAAATAGTTAATATTTATTTGTATTTCCATGCTTCGTGTGTAAGAGCTCATATTGACCAACAACCTATTCAAGGTATGCTAGTTGATAATGGGTCAAGCGAAAATGCATGCACAATTACCTTGCTTCGTTCATTAGGTTACACACAAAGTGACATACACACAACTACTAAACTTGTTAAAGACTTTCATTGGTAAGCAACAAACCACTTTTGGACATAGTGTGTTACCTCTTCAAATGGGCCCTATTATACTATCCACTTCTTTTGTTGTTTTACCACAAACTAGAATTTTTTATATGATTTTGGGACACCCATGGTTGTAAAAAAAATCTGCTGTACCTTCTACAGTTCATAAATGTTTAAAATATATTTATTGCAATCAAGCTGTTACAAGTTCGGGGATTGAGTATGAGTATCCCATACATTTCACGCTACCTCCTCCTCCCCGTCCACCACCACAATTCAATGATACATATATTGCAAAAGCAAAGCACGTTTTTGGCATCTAAGCAAAAGGTTTATAATCAAGAGGTGCAAAAGGTTCAAATGCAAACAAAGCAAAAGAAAGTTTATAAGAAAAAGGTATCTCCTTTGCAACAAACACACACTTGCAACATCTCCTAGATCCATTTCTCCTATTCAAGATCACATGAATAGTCATTTACATAGATTAAATACTGAATATGATAGATGTTTTGATTCTAATATTGGCACCTCTGATGTTTTTCGCTCAAAGAAGGTGAGACGTTTACCGCTCATCACTTATTGCTTCGATTCCTATATTGATGGAATCATTGGATAGCTTGTGCATGGTCAAGAATATAAAAATATTCAAATAAATTCAAACAAATAAAAATCTGATTGTAGATAGTTTTTGATTAGTTGCATCTTCTTCTTCCATTTGTTTTCATTTGCGATCGTTTGATCTATTCAGCTATGCCCTTGCCTTTTATTGACTTGTTGGCCCCTTGGCCCTTCTATTTTACCTTCTAGATCTAGGCAGTCTCAGAACAGTGTTCAATATTGATGTAACTCAGCGTGCACAATTTTCACAAAAATTCTATCAATTTACCTACATGACAGCATCAATCAGAATAGCCAGAAATGTTAACCACCCAAAATCTTTATTTCTAGAACACAGAGACTTAATTCTTTCAATTTTCAAAATAATTTACTCAATTTCAATATGCAATTTCTTGCCTTTCATGCAAAATCTCTCTTTTTCAAGCTATATTCTTTATACATGCGACATCTTTCGCAATTGTACATTTGACGAAATGAGAATGTGCAATCCACTATTTGCATACATTTTGTAGTCCCCAACAAATTTCTAACAGTTCCAATTCACATTCCATAAGGGGCAAGTTCCTTGTATTTGGCCAATTTAAATCTTTGTTAGTGCATCTCTTCACTGACACTTGTTGTGAGCTATCCAGATTTGTCTCTTTTCTTTTATTTTTGACACCTTTGTTTCATTTCAATGTCTATTGTTGTTGATTTCCATATTGCAAAAATACAAAAAAAATCATATGTTCTCCGAAAATGCAAAAACATTCAAATATCATCCAAAAAAATCCAAACTCAAAACCTGAATATAATTAGCAATCTAATTTACTTCTTTGCAATATATTATTTATCTTATGAATAGTACATAACATATTCTTTCTATATCACACATGCATTTCACAGGTATCTATGAAATGTTGTGCAGAACATAGAAACATTTTTACAAATTAAAATATTGGACATTCTTCTACCCATTGGCCTTGCTAAATTGGGGTTTATCTTATTCACAGGTGACAGTATGCAGGTGTTATAATTCTATAGCCTCTATATTGTTGATCTTTCATATTACTTACAAATGTCTTGCTAACATTTTTATCTTACATAGTGTACATGAACATGTTATTTGCTAGCATATGATCACATGATATATGCATAGCTTACACTAACTTTGTTAATTCTACGTTCCATAGTGTTGCTTACGTGTACACAGTAGATTACAACTTTGTTTTTATGTTGTGTTGGCCCTTGGCCCTTATGTGAGAGTTCCTTGATTAATGCATCTCTATAAGATCTTGTGTGTTGTTTGTGACATTTGAACATGTCCTTGTGTTAACCCTTGGCCCTATGTGTGTGTGACATTTGAATGTGTCATTGCTTTGGCCTTTGGCCTTATGTGTGTGCGACATTTGAATGTGTCCCTTGTTTGGGACATTCCTCATGTTTATGAGTGTTGTTTAGAACATTTGAACATATTCTTACTCTTGTCCCTTGGCCCTTCTATGTCTATTTTATATGATTTGTGCTTGTTGTTTGTGTGAGCTTGTTGAGCATGTTGAGCTTGATAAGTGCCATGATATATATCATGCACTCCTAACATACCAACATACCGACATCCTAACATATTAATTCCATGAGCTTCATTGATATATTTTATGGGCCTTGCCTCTAAAGTTCTATGCAAAATTCAAATCTTACTATGATAACACACATTTTCCATATGCTATTTTCAATGATAACATCTTTATTATGCATGTTTCAAGTTAACTTTTCTTTTGAGATGAGTGACTTTACAAGAGCAATTCCCTCACCTCAAAAGGAAAGCATTCCGATAGACTTCTTATGCATGAGATAAGCCATTTTTAAGGAACCAAATTCAGTTATTGGCACGATCACAATTCAAAGTTGCAAAATTCAATTATTGGCACATATTATGGAGGCATGTGCCATTGCATATGCACTCCTATTTCAGTTTCAAAGAGCAAATTCACAAAGTTTCAAAGTTCATACAGAAGTTACAATGAGCATTCACATACAATTCAGATTCTACAATTGTAATGGGGGCATGATATAGTATTATGCCACATTTTTTAGCTACAGACATGGGAGGTGCATGGGTTACCTGTTGACCAAATTTCACCTCAGTACAATTTGTTCAACCCTTTTCAAGGAGAGCCGAACAGCAGTTGCAAGAACATGTCATTTCAAAGGTACAAGTTGCAAGTCAACGAGGCTAAAGTGTTTTGGCTCCATTGTAGTGTAAGTCGAGTTCTCCACAAGTCAAGTCTTGGCCCCTCATAAACCCAAGTTACTCCTCAAGACCAAGACGGGTTCTCTGAACGACTCGACTTATAAAAATTTCATGAGTAGAAGTAATCTGGGTTTACAAACTTGAATTACTCCTTCCAATGCTTTGCGGGCTTTCAACGATGCATGACTTAGGGTTTTCCAAGGAGCAAGTCTTAAATTGCTTTATAAGTAGCGAGCAATGAGAGGTCCGAAGTGAGTAAGTAATAGGGCTTAGAAAACCCGAAATAGTCTTGATAATGCCTCTCGGATTTCCCAGGGTAAAAATCTTAAATATTTTCGAAGGGCACGTTCCCTTCAGAAAGGCCCATTTCAAGAAGTCTGAAGGTTTCAACACTTCCGAAAGAACACTTTCAAAGTTTCCGAAGGGCACTCCATTCTTCCGAAGGGCAATTCAATTCTTCCGAAGGACAGTTCAACTCTTCCGAAGGGTAGTTCAACTTTTCCGAAGGGCAACTCCATCCTTTCGAAGGGTACATTTCCAAAGTTCCAAAGGTTTCTTACCCTTCGAAAGGGGCATTTTCACAAATCCGAAGGGTCTTTCTCGACAAAAGTGTCCTTCAGAAAGTTTCCTAAGGGACACTTAGTGAAAACCCGAAAGAATTGTTTCGGACATTTTGTCCGAAACAATCTTTTCGAAAAGACAAAGACAATGAGAAGTGGCGGACAAATTGTCCAAAAGAATTTCTTCAGGAGAAATGTTGCCGAAGGAAAATGTCCCTGGCAAAAGCCGAAGGAAATGCCCCCAAGGGAATTGTGTTGGTTGAGTGACGGGCAGACAGACATCAACTTCAGGATGATAGACTAGCCATTGGGAAGTAATTGAGTTCCAAAAGCCCGAAGTCTTAAGGCTCCAAGAGTCCGAAGTTAAGTAGAACAGAGAACCCGATTTTCACTGCGAAGAGTAAATTGGGTTTCCAACGCCACTGAACTTAATAAGCTTGGTCCAACGACATGGTTCACCGTCATGATCAGACAAATGAGAAGCTGCCACGTGGTGTGAGCTGGAGCAGAGTCGGCTTGTCAAAGACAGATGGAAGACGATCCACAAGCATTCGTGCCCAACAGATCAACGACTCAGAATCACCAATCCGAGTCATTCCTTGAGGACCAATCAAAAAGGAAAGACAAAGCCAAGCAGAATAAAAGCAACTTCTCTCCATGCCATTGTGCATCACGACAAGCCAAGGAGAAGCAATTGGGTGCCAAAACAAATCTCCAACAAGTGGCTCCATTAGCAACAACCATTTTTGACACCATCTCCACATAGCTCTATTCTGTTAAGCAGTCGTTGAAAAAACATCTCCAAGAGGGCAAGCCAAGGGCATTCAAGAAGGTGACATGGATCAATCAGAATGCCCTAAGGAGCATCATTGGCAAAATCAGTTGCAGCTGAAGATGACGACTTCCAATAGAATTGATTCTTTTCCTTGGCGCCAAAGGCCTCCCCTTCTCTCTTCCTTCTTGCGCTATATATAGCCCCTTGGCTAGTAAAAAAATACCACGCAATGTATGGCAAAGTCCTGTTGGAATGATTCAAGTTCTGTCTTTAAGCATTTAATAGCATAAATCTGTTTCCTTCAAGCTTTTTCTGGGTTTTTGGTCTAAGTGTGCAAGAGATGTATAGTGGCAGCGTGTGATGATTTTCCATCATTCTGCCCACTTTATCCTTCATACCTGAACAAGAGTTCTTAGTCTAACTAACACACAGTGTGTATCCAAGTGTATTGAATTTTTACATGTGTATTATTGTCTTAAATGTGCAAAGTTTGCCTTTCAGCGCATTTAGCTTGTGTCATTTTTTACACATCTCACCTTTGTGTTGAAATATTGTTGTTAGAATCTTTAGAGTTTGGGAATGATTTGTGCTTTTGTTGTATTGTGCACTAGAATCTGGCATTCATGTGGAAAATAGTTTTGGTGTATCACCACTTTTAGAATAGGATTTCCTTTTCTGTAAATTTCTAACTCTTTTCTCTTTAAACAAGCTAGTTTAGCAAAGATTATTTTGCAGAGACATATACAAGGAGCTAGCCCTTTCAATCTAGAGGTCCATTTCCTCCATGGGCATACCCACAGCCCTGAAAATGTTCCAACGTTGCCCAAATCTAGAAGATCACTGAACACTCTCTTCTAGGGTGCAAGATTTGGAGACAACAATTCTGACACGCCCGGTGGGACCAAGTCCAATTAGTGGAAAGATTATTGGTGTGTATTCTCCCTTATCAGCGTTTGGAAGCATCCAAGAAAACACCAATGGCGACTCCAAATGAATTTCCGGTTGTAAGCAGCTCAGGTGTCTATTGATGAAGATTTTGATCAATTCTCGTCTTTTCATGTGACTTATGAAGTTGATATGGATGGCTATGACGAGAATCCTTACCATACACCTCCCTATCAACCCTTTCATGACCCTTTCTACCCTTCTCAGCAATCCTATCAAGAATACCATCCTCCCTATGAGTCATGGCAGCCCTACGGTCAACCTAGTTCCTTTCCAAATGAGTATGTTGTTGTTGACCAGCTATATGACCCATCTTCACCTCAGCCTCGTCATGATGAGTCAGGCAACAACATTAGTTTGGGGGCAGAATATGAAGCTTTCAAAACCTTGCTTGAAGAAGTTAAATAACCCAGCCACTTTGTCCAAGCTTACTACACCTCTCATTCTCAAAATGTATGGGCAGTTATGCCAAGGTTTTTAGAATTGGAAGAGCATATGAGTGTGCTAGATAAGTGTTGTGATGAAACTCTTGGTGGTCTTGTGGATTGGTTAAGGGTTTCAGTTGGGTTGTTGATGGACATGTGGGGGTATGTTGAAGAAGAGAATCAATATGCCATTAGTGAAGGATTGTCTATGGCAAGAAAAGTTTTTCAATGGTGGGTTGATAGGTTAGAGAGATGGGAAACCCAAGAGGCTATGGAACAAGTTGCAGCTGTAAAAGAATCTCCAAAAGGCTATGAAGAGCCTCAAGAAAATGAAGATGATGAAAGCTTGTATGAAGAAGATCTCTTTCCTATTGCTCATCCTATCTTACCCCTCCCTCAAGAGCCCATTCAAGAGGTTTCACCCATCTCCATGCCCACTCATGAACATCACACTCCATCCCCAACCCGTAGACCTATATATTTCTCTTCCACCATTCCTCTCCTTGAAAAAGAACCTATTCAATCCTCAAAAGAGCCTACTAGTTCCAAGCTTCCAACTTGGGACCAAACTGTGAAGTATTGGGGGAAGAAAGAGGTTAAAGGAGAAGTCCAAGAAGATGATGAAAATCATGAGGTGGTTGTGGAAGAAAGTGATGTGCCCTCAACCCAACAAAGCCTCGTTTTTATCCAAGAGTCATTTCAAGAGCTTTCTCTTTCTCCCGCATCCATTCATGAGCCTCTCACTACACCTTACATCCCTTCTTCAGTTCATTCACCCATTTGCCACGCTCCCACCCCATCTATTCTTGAAGAAGAAACTCTTTTAAGGGAAGCATCAAAGGAGGGATGCATTCAGTTTGCAGCAGAACAATAGGATGACACAAGTGACGAGGAAGAGAAATTTATCATTGGAGCTCCACCTGGGGCTATCAAACATAACTCACCCTACTTGGACTTAGAGAGAGAGGTATTCAGAGAAGACTCCATGTCTGATCATGAAGTCGTAGATGACCATCTCAAGCATGAAGTTGAGTGCACTATCAAGGAGAGCAGTCAAGGCACTCCTCAAGAAGTTGCAGTCTTAAAAGAGTCTCATGAGATCAAGGTAGAAGACATAGTGCTTGCAGATGACTCAATACCTCTTTCTGATTTTGAATCACCCTCAAATGCATCGAAACATGAAGAACATCAGCTTGATGATCTCATATGTCAAGAAGAAAAGAGAGAAGAGGTAATGATCTAAGATGACAAGGAGGACAAAGACGATTGGCAGCAGCAAATGGAGCTCTTTCAAGAGCTTGAAAACCTTTGCCAAGATGAGAGCCAAGTACATGACAAGGTAGAGAAAAGTTTTCCCATGGAAGACAATGACCAAGATTGGGAAGACTATGCAGAGCTCCTTAGTGAGCTTGAAGAACTAGCAGCTGAAGAGCCGAATCCCATTGAGAATACCATGGAAACCAAGAATGCAAGCCTTGTTGCATCACCATTGGAGGTCAAAGTTGAAGAATCTTGTGAGAAACTTGAAGTTGTTGAGCTGCAAGAGAAGTTCATTTATTTGACTAACCTATTTGGAGTTGCTTGGTTCTTGTTAAACACCATGAAGAAGATGGAGGCATTGATGCCAAAGATCAAAAGGTTGGATGCCTCATCCATTCCTCTATGTCATGAAGCCAAGAAGGTTTCAAGCTACCCCTTTCATCCAGGTGGAAGTGTTTGCCCTTGCTCGTCCCTTTTGTGAATTCTAGTTTAGATGTGTGTGTTTCATTTTGTTCATTGTTGTGTTCCCTAAGTGTTTTGTAGCACATGTGTGTTTTCCTTCCCTTTGTTTGGTGTGTCTCTGCCTTGTGTGTGTGATCAACCCAGCTAGTGTGTTTTTGAACCAAAGCTTGTTCAGTTCTATTTGAAGTGCCTATATGCGTGACTCCATGCCCAATGGAAGGGTTTAGGCGACTGGTCTTTGACATAGCAAGCATGCCTCCCCTCAGAATCGCCAAGAATGTTGACCAAATTTCACCTCAGTACAATTTGTTCAACCATTTTCAAGGAGAGTCGAACAGCAGTGGCAAAAATAGGTCATTTCAGAGGTACAAGTTGCAAGTCAATGAGGCTAAAGTGTTTTGGCTCCATTGTAGTGTAAGTCGGGTTCTCCACAAGTCAAGTCTTGGCCCCTCATAAACCCGAGTTACTCCTCAAGACCAAGTCAGGTTCTCTGAACTTGACTTATAAAAATTTCATGAGTAGAAGTAATCCTGGTTTACAAACCCGAATTACTCCTTCCAATGCTTTGCAAGCTTTAAACGATGCATGGCTTCGGGTTTTCCAAGGAGCAAGTCTTAAATTGCTTTATAAGTAGCGAGCAATGAGAGGTCCAAAGTGAGTAAGTAATAGGGCTTAGAAAACCCGAAATGGTCTTGATAATGCCTCTCGGATTTCCCAGGGTAAAAGTCTTAAACATTTCTGAAGGGCACATTCCCTTCAGAAGGCCTGTTTCAAGAAGTCTGAAAGTTTCAACACTTCCGAAGGAACACTTTCAAAGTTTCCAAAGGGCACTCCATTCTTCCGAAGGGCAGTTCAGTTCTTTTGAAAGATAGTTCAACTCTTCCGAAGGGCAACTCCATCCTTCCACAGAGTACATTTCCAAAGTTCCAAAGGTCTCTTACCCTTAGGAAGGGGCATTTTCACAAATCCGAAGGGTCTTTCTCGGCAAAAGTGTCCTTCGAAAAGTTTTCGAAGGGACACTTAGTGAAAACCCGAAAGAATTGTTTCGGACATTTTGTCCGAAACAATCTTTTCGAAAAGACAAAGACAATGAGAAGTAGCGGACAAAGGTCCAAAGGAATTCCTTCGAGAGAAATGTTGCCGAAGGAAAATATCCCTGGCAAAAGCCGAAGGAAATGCCCCCAAGGGAATTGTGCCGGTGGAATGACGGTCAGATAGACATCAACTTTAGGTTGATAGACTAGCCATTGGGAAGTAATTGAGTTCCAAAAGCCCGAAGTCTTAAGGCTCCAAGAGTTTGAAGTTAAGTAGAACAAAGAACCTGATTTACACTGCGAAGAGTAAATCGGGTTTCCAATGCTACTTAACTTAATAAGCTTGGTCCAACAACATGGTTCACCGTCATGTTCAAACAAATGAGAAGCTGCCACATGGCGTGAGCTGGAGCAGAGTCAACTTGTCAAAGACAGATGGAGGACGATCCACAAGCATCCGTGCCCAATAGATCAACGACTCAAAATCACCAATCCGAGTCATTCATTGAGGACCAATCAAAAAGGAAAGACAAAGCCAAGCAGAATAAAAGAAACTTCTCTCCACGCCATTGTGCATCACAACAAGCCAAAAAGAAGCAGTTGGGTGTCGAAACAAATCTCCAACAGGTGACTCCATTAGCAACAACCATTTTTGGCACCATCTCCACATAGCTCTATTCTGTTAAGCAGTCATTGAAAAAGCATATCCAAGAAGGCAAGCCAAGGGCATTCAAGAGGGTGACATGGATCGATTAGAATGCCCTAAGGAGCATCACTGGCAAAATCAATTGCCGCTGAAGATGACGACTTCCAACAGAATTGATTCTTTTCCTTGGCGCCAAAGGCCTCCCCTTCTCT
Organism: Torreya grandis; assembly: GCA_037957365.1. Lineage (NCBI taxonomy): Eukaryota > Viridiplantae > Streptophyta > Pinopsida > Cupressales > Taxaceae > Torreya > Torreya grandis. The sequence continues at coordinate 966,837 of JARHVA010003641.1, forward strand.
CTTCCTTCTTGCTATATATACAGCCCCTTGGCTAGTAAAAAAAATACCACGCAGGGTATGGCAAAGCCCTACTGGAATGATTCAAGCTCTGTCTTTAAGCATTTAATAGCATAAATTTGTTTCCTTCAAGCTTTTTCTGGGTTTTTGGTCTAAATGTGCAAGAGATGTATAGTGGCAGCATGTGATGATTTTCCATCATTCTGCCCACTTTATCCTTCATACCTGAACAAGAGTTCTTAGTCTAACTAATCACACAGTGTGTATCCAAGTGTATTGAATTTCTACATGTGTATTACTGTCTTGAATGTGCAAAGTTTGTCTTTCAGCGCATTTAGCTTGTGTCATTTTTTACACATCTCACCTTTGTGTTGAAATATTGTTGTTAGAATCTTTAGAGTTTGGGAATGGTTTGTGCTTTTGATGTATTATGCACTAGAATCTGACATTCATGTGGAAAATAGTTTTGGTGTATCACCACTCTTAGAATAGGATTTCCTTTTCTGTAAATTTCTAACTCTTTTCCCTTTAAACAAGCTGGTTTAGCAGAGATTGTTTTGCAGAGACATATACATGGAGCTAACCCTTTCAATCTAGAGGTCCATTTCCTCCATAGGCATACCCACAACCCTGAAAATGTTCCAACGTTGCCCAAATCTAAGAGAGGACTGAACACTCTTCTAGGGTGCAAGATTTGGAGACAACATTACCCATTCTCTTGTGAACATGATTTCAAAACTGAAATGTTGCAATTGAATCTACAAGCCATCAACAGTGGTTGATTTAGTTTAGTTGCATAGTGAATGACTTGGAGTTCATTGTGCACTATTGTGTGCAAATCCATATTGGATTCCAACCCATTTCACACCTTGGGGTTACAAAGATTAACAGAATTAAAATGAGGTTCAATATCCCTCCATAGGTGTTGTTTTCATTTCAAAAGAGTAAATTCAATTTGAGGTTTGATCACCCCCAATTTTCTCCAATGGTTTCGCTAAGGAACCATCTTCTCCGAGTGTTTCATGGGAGGCACCAAATCTCCAATGCTTCAAGGAGGTATCATCATCAAGCAAACTTACAAAATAAGTGTTGCCACATATACAGGGGTACTCATTCCATACTCTCATTTCAATTTTCAAATTACTCAAATACGAGCAATTTTCAATTTAGCAAAGTTAATTTCAAATTACAAATTGTCAAAGTTCAAATAAAGTTTCAAATGTTCAAATTCAAGTTTTCAAATTTCAATTTTCAGAGGAACGAAATGACTATTTCATGTGTTTTACAGGGTTTGCCAAATTATATGATGCATTGCACGATTGAAGTATGCAGCTCAAAGACAAAGTGTCTTACAAACTAAAGTATGACTTTCTTTAATCTAATAATTTCATTTCTAGACTAAATGGGGGGAGGGCCAAGGATGAGGGAATGTAGTAACCTAAATTTGGTCATGAACACTTGTTCATGCCCATTTTACCCGTTTTTATCCTTAATTAACTTGTGCATTTAATCAGTACCTATTTTTCTATTTTACCCCATCCTAGGCCTAATAGAGGACCTATTATATCTTGCAACTGTCATCTATCACACAGAAATGTTATGATTGCTAAAAACACCACCATGCATCTGTATGCCTCAATCCAAACCCAAATCTCAACACATTTCCTTAGGGGACATAAATGATAGATAAGGACAATAGCGACTGTCGATCCTATTCCTATCCAACAATTATGTATGTTGCCCGCCAATGGTAATATTTTCAAATTAAATCCTCCCTAAGGTCGTCCTCCCTATTTTTAGCCTTCCTATCATGTTCACATCTCGATGAGATTGCTATGAATACACATTCAAATCACTTATTACATAATTGGCAATTTCAATTCAGAAAGCTTATTGACATAAATGCACACTGAGCAAAAGTTCCATATTCTTTCCAAATCAAGTTCCAAGCACTTCAAGTAGTGCTCAGCCAAGTTCCAAACCAGTTTTATGTAGCCCTAATCCTGCATGATCAAGTATTCAAGTTGATTATAAGAGCACAATTACACAAAGCACTTAAGAGGGAGAACTACATGCAAGTTTGATCCCTCTTCGAAGTATTGGTATGTAGACAGTGCTCAGCACAGTGGAGTGTTGAGGTCTAGCACAACTCCAACCGCTAACCCTTTTTTACTCCATGTCCATTTATCTCCTTGTGACACAAAGCTAGGGTTTGCAACTTCAAGAAGACACATACAAGTCTCCCACATGGTTTTGAAGGTGAAATTAGCGAAAGACCTATTTTTCACTATCGCCCCAGAATATTTTGAAAGTTTCAGTATTCTGTAAAAAGATAGGAACAACAGATAGGGACAATAGAGGCAATCGCTCTTGTCCCCTCCTAGGTGTTCTTGTCCTTGAAATCACTCTAGTATACTTCCTAAACAAAGTCCGAGGAGCGCTTCATCTTCCGTTGTCCCATATATTATGAGATCAGGGGGAGATTTCACTACCTATTTAGGAGGACACAGACTCTTTCTGACTTCTTCGGATATAAGGACCAGAGATGCTTGGTTTTATATAAACAGGAAGCCCTTAAGCTTCGTGATCATTTTACTCAAAGGCCCACTAGACCAATCTCCACTCAACGGATTACTTCATTTTTCATGGTGCTACCTTCAAGGAGGGGCACTAAGCAACAGATTGACATCAATACAGCCTCACATTCCAGATCAGTGCGACCTAGAGACACTAATCACAATTCCCCAAGCTTTCCTCGACTTATTCACTTCAGCCACGGCATCAGGAGACAGACTAGATCCACCAGATCTTCACAGAGGATTTTTCCTTCTAGGCAGAGGATTGGAGGACAAACCAAGCATCATACCTCCCCTTCTTTGGGTCATACTTCTATTCAAAGCTTCTTCTCGTCAGTCTTGGATGCTAGGAGAGTTGGATCGAACTCTTGATGGGTTCCCTCCTGGTTCTTCTTTTCAGGGTTCATTCTCATGCTCCCGATGTTTAGAGATTCTTGGGGGTTGCTCATTTCTTCTACTCCCTTCTTTGGCCTTGAGCGTGGTTGGTCGTGGCTTTTTGGCCCTTTGGTTCGACTCTGAGCGTGGTTGTTCTTTGCCATGTTTTAACTATTTCTTTCGGCATTGTTTTTCTTGTTTTTGGAGACCTTTTTGGTTTCCCACTTTTTCCTGACACATTTTTGTAATCTGCAGTCCCTTTGACCTACTTTTGTGGTCATTAGTTGGACATTAATATATTTATTTTATCTTATCTTATCTAGTATAGCTTCTGGAAGATCTTTGAGTTTTTGCATTCTATTTGTCCTTCAATTCTATTTTTCTGTTCGGTCAGTTGACGACTCAAAAAACTAAGTTCATCTCTCTTTTGCATAGTTTAGCCTTGTTCGTTTCTATTTTGCTTTGTCTATTGTAGCCATTTACCTTTAGTTTGTTGTTAAAAAGTGAATTTCCAACACCCTACCTTATTTTATTCTATTTATGTGAATTAAGGTTAATTGTAATATCAATTCAAATTCATCATAAACACTATGGAGCACTCATTATGGAAAAATGCACTTCATCCTATCTTCAAAAATTATGGGTCCCACATTATATTTATTTTTCTTCACAATGAGTTAGATTAGACTTTGAATTATATCTACCTCTCTTCCCTCTCCCCCCTATCTGCCAAACATATGGACCTTTGGCAATCTTTTTGTGTTCCAACAATGATATACTTGCATTAGGCAAGAAGTCCAATACTCTTTGGCATAGAAGTCAGCTACCACTTCTCACCTATAATCTAAGCTATCTAGAATGACACACAGCCAGCATCCTCTCTAATTTTGGATGGCCATTGACCGTGGGTGTTAGGGTAGTTCTTACAAGGTGCTCTTTCGCCCTCCTAACAAGGCACTCTCCCATGGATGACATCAACTCTTGACTTAGCCATTTCTGTGGCGATTGACTAGATATTGCTCCTATTGCTACACATTCTAATACAAATTAGGACCAGCTTTGGCTTCCAATCTTGGTCCCCATTGGCCCTAACTTCTTTGGTAAAAGGTCTTCCTTTCACATGATTACTTGTAAAATAGGGTTGAATTTGTTTTATCTGTTTAGGGTTTACTATTTTTTGGTTCACCCTGCTAGTTAGAATAATTTGTTGTTTGCTTTTAGCTTTTAACCTTTAGTTACTTTTTAGTTGTTGGAGTTCATTTTTAACTCCTTACTAATGTTAAATTGTACTTTTGAGTTCGATTGACCTACCTTGGTCACTTGGGCATTAAATATGATTTATTTCTTCTCTTTCTTATTGAAAAAAACCTTTAACATGTACTTTAATATAATTTCCCATCTCCAGGGAATATTACAACTTCTATCGATCCTTAATGTTCACTTTTTTCTCTCGAAACATTAATATGCTTCCCTAAAATTTTCTCTTCTTAGAGCATGGGCTTTACTTCCTTATAGGATATAACTCTCCAGTGTGTTTCACGTCTAAGGCACATTTCTACAATTCCATCGTAATTGTTAGGCATAGGTAGCAATGTTCCTTTCCAATCAACTAACCACAACAAATCAGAATTGATGAATATATGTTTTAATTTGTCATGTCCCCTTTCTCGAATTAATGAAATTGGAGGACCCGTAGCCTATCTTTATTTCCCATAGGCTAAAGGAGGGGATATAAAAAGAAAATAATATAATACTAATTTATTAAGTTGTTTAAAAAGGTACATTAAATTATAAATTGGGAAATGACATTTAATTTATTATTATTGAATGGGGCCAAAAGTAAATATTGGATACATGGTCAAAAAGTAAAAAATATTCATAAGTTGAAAAAATGTGAATATTTAATTAAAAGAAATATTAATTTTTTTTAGAGTTGGAATGAAAAAGTGAATAGTAAAAGAATTGGGTTAAAAAGAAATTATTACTCAAACACCCAAACAAAAAACCAACACCCTTTTTTTAGAGGAAAGGCTTGCAGCTTTAGCTCTACATCCAATGACAAAAACTCTCGGGTTTGCAAGTAGGAGGACGAAACCCCTCATATCCAATTGAGGATTCCACCTAGGAATCACATTTGTGTTACCAGTTTCAAAGGAAAATCAATTTTAGAGGTCCATTCAGCAAGGGTGTCATACTTTTAGCTAGGGTGTAGGGTTTAAAGAGGGATTACAGAGGTACTTGAGCATAACCAGCAGTGGCATCACTATTTATGGTTGTACCTAGGTGTCAACCTATTCAGTGTTGTTGGGTTGCCAGTATTCATTTCCAAACCTGGATGTCACCCATCAAGCCATCCATCATTGTTGTATTTCATTTTGGTGGATTGTGTGGTATATATTTGTTGAATTCATTGTTATTTGGGAATTTTCAGTTAGGGTTAGATTAAGTTAATAGTAATCAACAGTTTTAAATAAAAATACTCGGTTGGGCTTTTTCCGTTTTGTGTAATTTTGCATTGGATATTTACCTAGGGTTTCAATTATCATATTCTGAAAAACAAAACAAAAAGAATATTGCAAAATCCTAAAAAGATATATTTCAGTGGTATCAGAGCCAATTTTCTTGTCAACTTGTGAGAAAGAATTATTTTGCAACTTCGCCTTCATGCAAGGTAGTGACAGACAAGTCAGGTATTACTAGAGAGAGGAAAAAGGGTCTAGAATAGCCAAAGTAAAGGTTAAGGCAGCAAGATCCAGAATCACTTGCAAGGAAAGGAGAAAGTTATGGGTCACAGTAACAGGGATGAAGATGAAGCCCGTATTGAAAGGCTTGGACAAGGGCAAAAATAGTTAGTTCACATAATGGCTCAGCGAGTCCATACTATGCAGAATAATAATATACAAAGGCCTCACAATGGTGAAGGCAGTTCTTCAAGGGCAAATAATAATCCATCTATTCAAAGGACAACCATTGGTTTTATGACCAAGGCCTTCCAGCTCAACTTCATTTGTGGGGAAAAGGTGGTTGCAAAGGAGGAATTTCAACCCTCCATATGAAATGATATTGCAGCCAATTATGAGGAACACAAGGTCCTACCAAATGAAAATAGGGAGGCTATATCTCTTACTAATTTCATAAATTTTTAAAAAAATAGGAGTGGTCAAAGCGCTGAAACAAGGCCGCCAACCAATCAGAGGGACCTCCAACAGGGAATAGAGAAGATTACAATTCCAACATATGATGGCTCCAGTAAGTGTATAACACACTCCTGGATACAGAATTTGGACACATTCTTATCATTGAGACTAATAATGGAAGAGGAAGCCATCAAATTTGCCACCCTTCATTTGAAAGGTTTAGCACACAGATAGTGGTACCATGGGTTGATCACATAGGGGCACAATCACATGCACTCATACGTAGAGTTCAATACTAGGATAATAGAGAGATTTGATAAAGTTGACTAGGAGATCCATTTTCAAGAGTTAGCTCAACTTAAACAAACCAATTCAGTGGATGACTTTGTTGTTGATTTTCAAAAGTTTTCAGTTATGGTGTCTAATGTGACTGAAAGGAAGCTTGTGGTTTTATACATGTCTAGTTGAACCACTTAGAGACTTGGTGAAGGCTTTCAGTCCTATCTCTCTACAAGAAGCCATTAAAAAGGCTTTGGATCTTGAAATTGCAGCCCCTAGAGGAAGATTCCAGCCTACAGGACAACAAAGACAAACACCCTATGGGCAGCAAAAAACAGTCCCTTATGGGCAGCAAAGGACATAATTATGGACAGCGAAAGAAGCCATTACAGAGGGGTTCCCAATAAGAATTTCCTAAGACTGTCAAGGAAATTGAAATTAGAAATGAACTCCGAAGAAAGAAACTTTCTTTTACATGTAAGGATCCTTGGGAACTAGGCCATAGATATCTTCCAAAGGGTCAAGTACATTCCATTGAGGTGATCTCCAATGATGAAGTGGAAGTAGAGGAATAGGAGGAAGTAAAAGAAGAGGGAGAACCAGTAATGGAGGCTACAATGAAGGAGAAAACTTCTGATAATACCTTTGCTACACTTTCAGGTGCACCTAGATATCATCTATTAAGGGTCCATGGAGTGTTAAAAGGACATAAAGTGACAATTTTAATTGATAGTGGGGCAACCAACAACTTCATTGATGAGAGTTTGGTAAAACAGAGAGGGCCGCCAATAGAGAACTTTCAAGGATTTAATCTTACTGTAGCAGATGGATTTACTATACCACGCACAAAGAGGGTCAAGGGCTTGGACATTACTCTTGGTAAGCACAAAGTTATTGATGATTTTTATGTAGTTGGCATAGAGAGACAAATTTGGTTAAGTGTACAATGACTCCATTCCCTTGGAGAATTCACACAAAACTACAAAACCATGGAGCTGAAATTTCAATCAGAAGGCAAAGAAGTTGTACTTCATGGTATGGCTAATGGGGCTCCAATATCAATTACAACTAGAAGCATGGATAGAGCTTTCCGTAAGGGAAAAATAGAGTGGTGCAGTATTTGGTGATTTACCTTCAGGGCTGCCACCTGATAGAAGTTTTCAACATATTATAGAGCTGGAAACAAGTTCTAAACTTGTTATGATTACTCCTTACCGCCATCCTAGAGCTTTCAAAGAGGAAATTGAAAAGACAATCAAAGAGTTATTGGAGATGGAACAAATATGACCTAGTTCGAGTCCCTTTGCATCTTCTGTTGTCTTGGTAAAGAATGATGGAACTATAAGGATGTGTATTGATTACCATGCCTTGTAAGAAAACTATCAAAAACAAGTACCCAATACCCAATATCAATGAATTGTTGGATGAATTGCATGGAGCAATATACTTTTCTAAAATTGAAATGAGATCCGGTTATCATCAAATCAAAGTAAGAGATAAGGATGTACACAAAACAAATTTCCAATGACATTTTGGACATTTTGAATTTTTTGTTATGCCTTTCGATTTAACCAATGCTCCAACTACCTTTCAATCATGCATGAATCATGTTTTTAATGAGCAATTGGGGAAATTTGTTTTAGTGTTCTTTGATGACATTTTAATGTACAATAAGACTTGGAAAGAGCTCATGAAACACTTGGATGCAGTGTTGGGATTATTAGAACAGCAATCCCTTTTGCGAAAGAGTCTAAGTGTGAATTTGGTATGACCAAGATTTTATACTTGGGACATATCAACAATGCCCAAGGAGTACAGGTTGATCAGGAAAATATTCAAGCAATAATTGATTGGCCACCATTCACCACTTTAACCCAATTGAGGGGTTTCTTGGGACTTTGAAGTTATTATAGGAGATTTGTGAAAGGGTTTTCACAAGTTGCTCCATTGACTGAATTAACAAAAAAGGGAGCTTTCAAATGGTCCGAATCAGCCCAAAACACATTTGAAAGCCTCAAAAAGGTAATGAGTACTTGCCCAGTACTTGTTCTAGATTTTTCTATTCCTTTTGTATTAGAATGTGATGCATCAGGGGAAGGAATAAGGGTTAGTTTTGTTAGGACTTGTTCCAAAGTCTTAACATTAGGTTAGATTTTTTGGTAGGTTAATAAATAATATTGTTAATGGGGCATGCATCTTTTAGTAAAGACACCCCCATAAAATAAAGTTAATTTTAATTTCAGGTAGTTTTCATGTTTTGTATTTATTAATTAAAACCACCTTACGGGTTGTTTTACCGTAAATAGTTGGTTAAAGGATTAGTTGGTTTTACCGGTCATGGGTAAAACTCTATATAATCCATGTATGCAATGTAAAAGGGTTAACAGAGTAAAGGCACCTTTATGTACTTGTTTTTTTTAATATTAATAAAATACTTGTGCACTCGCACTAAGCGGGGACAAAGTTCAAACTATTTGTTCAAGGAGTTATCAGTGGTATTAGAGTATAGTTTTGTCCAGCACGGTGAATTTTTGGAGCATTGGTGAATTTGAAATGAATGCAATGTGAAAAGTCAAATTCACGTGAAATCAAATGGCATGAAATAAGGTATGCCATATAATGAAAATATCTTATTGGTTTAAATGTAATGTCAAAAATTTGAAAAATTAATAAATTATTTTAATTTTTCAATTTTTTTTTTTTACATTTAACCCTATATATTTCTCATATACCACAATCTGGTCATTTTGGTCATTCATACTCCATTTTACTGTGTTCAAACTCCTCATCTGACATTTAAAATAAAAAATTTAGCATTTAAATGTTATTAAATTCATTATTTTTTTGCATAAATGAACTTGTACGCCCTGTTTGCATTGTAAAAAATTCTGTATTTTTCATCCATGGCTGCCATTGTTGATTCAATTCATTCTCAGCCCTCTTAAAATCCAAAAACACCTGCAAATCTTGTTAAAACCCCTGTTTTGCATCCTCAAAAGAAAATTTGAAAAAAAAATTGAGTTGTACGGCCTATGGTACGGCCTTCCAACGCCCTGGCTGCAATTTAAATCCATTTCTAGCAAAAACTACTTCAAAAATTTGCAAAATCTCAACCAAAATTCATTTTTATCCTGCCTATACGGATTAGTATGGCCTCTAGCAGTGAGAGCAGGTGCAGAGAAATTTCTGGGAGCAGCCATGGCATCCCAAGCAAACATGGCGCAGGTTTAAACTCAGAAAAATAAAAAAAATTTATGTTTCTAAAGTTTGTTATCAAAAATTTGTTTTGGATGGATCCCACGTGAGGAAGCTTGGTTGAGAAGACTAAAAAGGGAAAAAAATTGGAATTATTTACATATATGTTAAAAAAAAAATTATTTTCCCTCATAGACAAAATCCAGAATAAGTACAAGTTCCTGAGTATCATATTTTGAAAATGCTCTTAGAGCAATTGGTTAAGCTTATTTTGTAAAGAAGCTTGTAAGGAGGAGGTCAAGGGTTCAAATCCATTCTTTTTGGAAGAAGTTTTTTTTGCTTTGGAATATACTTTTTGTAAAAGAAATATTCCCTTTTAAATCTGCTTTTTGTATGCCTTGAAAGTTGTGAAACGCATACTTATTGTATTGTGTTGTTTTTAAAATAAAAAAAAAAGAATTAAAATTCTATTTCTTTTACATTGTTGTGGTGATATAAGGGTGTAATTGGTGGAATAAGGTTGTAATTTGGCGAAATAAGGGTGTAATCATTGATTTTTTGTGAGGTTAAGTGCAAAACCTATCAAAAATTCTTGTTTTTATTTTGTGCTCTACGCGGAGGTTAAGTGAAAAACCCCGTAGAAGTAGTGTCTTGTGCAGTGAGTGTGATATTTGTTTCATCTGTTTTGCATTTTGTCGCACTTTTCTCTACTGCACTTGCTTTTATTTCAAGATGCCGAAGATTCAAAATTTGCTTTCAGATGGTGATAGATTAACAATTTCCAATTATTCTGATTGGAAACAATTGATGGAGGCTTCACTAATTTTTAATGAATTATGGGATATTGTCAAGAATGAAAATCCCACATTGCCAACAGAACAAGCTAAATTAGATGTATTCAATTTGCATGATTCTAAGGCCTTAACTCTCATTAAATGTTGTTGTACTCGTGATACTTATGTTCATATTGAAAATTCTCCTCATAGTTACACTGCATGGAAAACATTGTCAGATTTGTATAATAAGAAACCTAAGCATAAGAAGATAGATATTCATATGCAGTTGTTTACTTTGTCATTAGAAGAAGATGGGGATATGCAAAAATATATATCTAAATTGAAAAATATCACTACTGAGTACACTAAGGCTGGGTTTGAAAAACTAGATGATGACCTCATAGTCACTGTTGCTTTGAAAAGACTACCTGGGTCCTATAGAAATTTTGTTGAAATGTTGCATGTCTCTAACAAGATCACAGGTATCACTTTTGATAAGTTAGCTAAGTTGCTCATCTAACATGACCTCTCTCTACCCAAGAAATCCAAGAAAACCGAAGAAGCCCATGTTTTAGAGTCAAAGCCTCATTCATCTTCATCTAGGCATCAAAACAATAAAGGAAACAGTTATAGAGGGGGTCGAGGTTATAGAGGACGCAGATATCAAAACAGAGGTAGGGGTCATTCAAATCATCAACAATCTAACCAATCACATTCACATGAAACAAGTGATCGAGGAAATGGTCACAACTCATATAGGGGCAGAGGTCGACGTAGATCAAACATTCAATGTCATAGATGTGAAAATTTTGGTCACATTGCCTCACAATGTAGGATTTTTTTTGATAAAATTCAGAGGCCACAAAAAGTGACTAAGTCTAACTCTGCTCAGTATGTTGATCATGACTATGATGAGTCCAGTAATGTTGCCTATGAATCTGCATTCACTACTTTGGGGCACATTGATTATATTGAATATGAGGCTAGAGATGAGCTCACAGATGTATGGGTTTTAGACACAGGAGCAACCAAACACATGACATTTAGAAGAGATTTCTTTTGGTCTTTTAAGGAAGCTTCTCTCTCTCCAGTTGCCTTAGCAGATAAGTCTATGCATACACCACTAGGACTTGGATCTATTCGGATTCTTCTTCCTAATGGGTCTATAAAATACTTGGAGGATGTTTGGTATGTTCCCACATTGAAGAAACACTTACTTTCTTTGGTAACTATTCGAAAGAAAGGATATCAAATAGTGCTTGAAAATGGGCTCATTTACATCAATTCAGTGAAAGATGATTATAAAACAATGTATACAGGATACGAAGATGGAAACTTGGTTAGATTGCATTGTAAAGTGCTTCCTCCCACTATAGAACTTGTGGCAGTTGTTGACACAGGAATGGGTACTATGTCTACACAGCGGTTATGGCATCTCCGCTATGGACATTTGAATATCCACTCTTTAGTGGATTTGCAGAGATATGGTATGGTGAGTGGGTTGCCCACTTTTCGCAAAGATAGTATTCTTTGTGAATCATGTGTTTTGGGCAAACAAAATCAAGAAAAAATTCCTAAACAATCATCTTGGAGGGCTAACAGAGGTTTACAGTTAGTTCATAGTGATGTATGTGACATGAAAAACTCATCCATTGGTGGGTGTAAATACTTTGTTTTGTTTATTGATGACTTTTCTCGAATGACTTGGGTATTTTTTATGAAAAACAAATCTGAAGTTTTCGCTAAGTTTGTTGATTGGTTACACTTAGTCGAAAAAGAAACAAGTTCACATTTGGCCACTCTTCGTTCAGATAATGGAAGTGAGTATACCTCAAATGAATTTTTAGATTATTGTCGAAAACATGGCATTCATCGACAATATAATACTGCTTATACTCCACAGCGAAATGGAGTATCTGAATGGATGAATAGAACTTTAGAGGGTACAACACATGCCATGTTGCACTATAAACAGCTTGATGATAAGTTTTGGGCAAAAGCCATTGGTACTGCAGTGTATTTGAGAAATAGGTCCCCCACAGTTGCACTTTTGGGACAAACTCCATATGAGGCATGGTATGGGTTTAAACCCAAAGTTAAACACTTGAAAGTGTTTGGATGTCTTTGTTTTTCTTTGGTTCCTATTAAACACAGAACTAAGTTGAAACCACGAAGTCAAAAATGCATCTTTCTTGGTTATTCTGAAGATAAAAAGGGGTTTCATTTGCTTGCACAGGATACAGGCAAATTCATAGTGAGTCAAGATGTTATATTTGATGAGTTTGGGACTATGAACACTGCAGAGATTGATTCTCAACTTGATAGATTAGAGAGGAAAAATACAAAAAGAGATAAGGGTTTGAATAATGGGGATAATTCTTCGAAGTTGTGGTATGAAACTCAAATTCTTTCACTTTCCTCTCCATCTACAAGTTCACAGGTTGATGACTTAGAAATTGTTGAAAATTCTCTAAGTCCCCCTTCGAATGATGCACATGATGAGAATTCTAGAGTCCCTGATTTGAACGATTTGACTAAGTATCCAAAATGGGCTCAAAGTACTTTTTCTGACTTGAAAGCAGATGAAGTTGGTTTAACAAGGCCCAGGAATTCTCGAAAACAGTTAAACTATGATACGGTTGTTACTACTTCTTCCTCTAAGCCATCCACTTTTGAGGAGGCATCTATTGAACATGTTTGGCAACAGGGAATGAAAAATGAATATGATGCCATACTTAGCAATAATACATAGGTTTTAGTTGATCCTCCTCCACATGTTAAACCCATCGGATGTAAATGGGTTTATAGGACTAAGTATAAATCAGATGGCTCCATTGATAAACATAAGGCACGACTTGTTGCAAAAGGATATGCACAACAAGAAGGTATTGACTATGAGGAAACATTTGCACCAACTGCCAAATGGCACACTATTTGTATGGTACTTGCCTTAGCAACACAAAATGGTTGGAGAGTACATCAATTGGATGTTAAAAGTGCTTTTTTAAATGGTGATTTACAGAAAGAAGTATATATGAAACAACCTCAGGGTTTTGAACAGGTGGGTGCTGAACACAAAGTGTGCAAATTGATAAAAGCTTTGTATGGGCTCAAACAGGCACCCAGGGCTTGGTATGAGAAAATGGATTCATACTTGAAATCCATTGGTTTTCATCGCAGTGAATCTGATGATACTCTCTATTTTCGAGTGCAAGGTAAGAAAATGGTGATACTTGTTCTCTATGTCGATGACTTGTTTATCACAGGTAATGATGAAAACCATAACAAGTCTATGAAGAAGGAATTAAAAGATGGGTTTGAGATGACAGATCTTGGACTTCTTCACTACTATCTAGGCATATAGGTAACTCAGAAAGAGCATAGTATTTTCATTTCACAAACTAAGTATCTATCTGAGTTATTGATAGGTTTGGCATGAGTGATTGCAAACCTGCCCTCACTCCCATGGAAAGTAATTTGAAATTGTCTAAGGATGATAGCAGTGTCTTTTTTGATGGCACCACATACAAACAATTGGTGGGAGGTTTGATATACTTGATGACTACCAGGCCCGATATTTCATTTTCAGTTGGAATTTTATCTAGGTTTATGCATGAGCCTAGAGAAATTCATTGGCATGCAGCAAAATGAGTACTTCATTACCTTCAGAGAACGAAAACATATGGCCTTGAATACCGCCGCAACAAGAACTTCAAACTTGTTGGATATTGTGATGCAGATTTTGGCAGATGTGTGGATGACAAAGTGTCAACCACAGGATACACTATGCATATGGGTTCAGCTGCCATTGCTTGGTGTTGTAAGAAGCAGGATACAATGGCAAATTCATCATTAAAATCAGAGTATATTACAGCATGGGATGCTTCCAGAGAAATTTACCTTCGTCGAATTCTTGAAGATCTTCAAGTTTCTCAATTTGCTCCTACACAGTTATACATTGATAATCAAAGTGCAATCAAAATGTCCAAGAATCCTGTGTTTCATGCCAAAACAAAACATATGGATGTCAAATACCATTATCTGTGAATGCTGGTGGCAAAAAAAGCTCTTGATCCAATATATTGCCCAACTGCCAATCAGACAGCTGACATCTTCACAAAACCCCTTGACAGAATCAAATTTGAAAAATTTAGAAAAATGCTTGGTATGTGTCCAAAGACCTCACTTTGGATCATAGGGGGGTTTGTTAGGACTTGTTCCAAAGTCTTAACATTAGGTTAGATTTTTTGGTAGGTTAATAAATAATATTGTTAATGGGACATGCATCTTTTAGTAAAGACACCCCCATAAAATAAAGTTAGTTTTAATTTCAGGTAGTTTTCATGTTTTGTATTTATTAATTAGAACTACCTTACAAGTTGTTTTACCATAAATAGTTGGTTATAGGATTAGTTGGTTTTACCGGTCATGGGTAAAACTCTATATAATCTATGTATGCAATGTAAAATGATTAATGGAGTAAAGGCACCCTTATGTACTTGTTTTTTTAATATTAATAAAATACTTGTGCATTCGCACTAAGCGGGGACAAGGTTCAAACTATTTGTTCAAGGAGTTATCAATTTTAATGCAAAAAGGACATCCTATCGCCTTTGAAAGTTGGAAATTGAAAGATACGGAGCGCAGATTTTCTATCTATGACAAGGAAATGTTGGCTATCATGCATACCTTAGCAAAATTATGAATATACTTGGTTTGTCGCAGATTTGTGGTCAAGATTGTTCACAACAATTTGAAGTTTTTTCTCAACCAAAAGGACTTAAATGAAGGCAACAAAAGTGGGTGAGTAAGCTTTAAGCTTATGATTTTGATATAGAATATGTAAAAGGTAAAAATAATGTGGTGGCAGATACTTTTTTTGAAAAGCCTTTTTTATGTTCTTTGTCTGTGATCTTTGCGGATTAAAAAAAAGTTAATAATGGCAGAATATGCCAAAAATGATTTCACAAATGAGATGCTTGAGGGCAAAGTATAGGATGACAGGTATAAGGTGATTGATGACCTCATCCTCTACAAGGATAGAATCTATTTAGTTCCTAAATCAAAGATGAAAAGCAAAGTCTTGAAAGCTGTCCATGATACACCCTTCGCTGGTCACTCAGAGTATTTCAAGACTTACAAGCAAATAAGGGGCAAGTTATTTTGGAAAGGACTCAAGGGGAAATCCTCCAATACATCAGATAATGTATCACCTACCAGCAAAATAAAGTAGAACATGTTTTTCCAGTAGGACTATTGCAGCCCTTTCCAATTCCGAATCAAAAATGGAAGAGTATTTCCATGGATTTTATCAAAGGACTTCCCAAAGTTCAAGGTTATAGTTGTATCTATGTGGTGGTTGATAAACTCACCAAATATGCTCATTTCTTTGCCATTTCTACTAAGTTTAAGGCTCCTCAACGTGTTGATTTATTTTTTAGAGAAGTGTTCAGGCTACATGGTTTGTCTAAGAACATTGTGAGTGACAAGAACAACCGATTCTTTAGTTTGTTTTGGCAGGAACTCTTTCATCTGACAGGGACAGAATTGACACCAAGCACCAACTACCACCCACAAACAGAGGGACAAATTGAAATTGTTAATAAATGGCTTGAAGGTTACTTGAAAAATTATGTGGTGGGGCAGCAATCAACTTGGGTTAAATGGCTTTACATGGGAGAGCATTGCTACAATACCACTTACCACATGTTCATTGGTATGACACCTTTCAAAGCTCTATATGGGTATAATGCTCTTTCCTTTGTTGATTTGGTTATTGTTGATAGTAGAGTCCCAGGGGCACAAGACTTGGTTGCTCAAAGCCAAGACATATTGGGTATGTTTAAAGAAAACCTCTAACATGCTTAAAATTAGTAGAAATAATATGCAGATCAGCACCGTACAGAGAGAAGTTTTGAGGTGTGGGACATGGTTTTCTTAAGGTTGTAGCCATATAAACAGTCTTCTATCAATAAGAGTGGCGTTGAGAAGCTCAAACCCCATTTTTATGGGCCATACAAAGTCATCAGAAGGATTGGGGAGGTTGCCTACGAACTTAAGTTGCCAAAGCATAAAAGAATACATAATTTTTTCACATAATATGCCTCAAAAAGGCATTGGGGCAGCATGTCATTCCTTCCATTCAGTTGCCTCCTTAGATGATGAAGACAAACTCATCTTGGTACCTGAAGCTATATTGGATGTCAAAGCAAAGAAATTAAGGAATAGAACTGTCACAGAGAATCTAGTGCATTGGAAGGATCTATCAACAGAGGATACTACTTGGGAGGGTGCAGAAATTCTTAAGCATCCCAGTTTGCAATTACTTGTGGGCAAACAATTCTGAGAAGGGCAGAGTGTAATGTCCCCTCTTGAATTAATGAAATCAGAGGACCCGCAACCTATCTTTATTTCTCGTAGGCTAAAAGGAGAGACTTAAAAAGGAAATAATCTAATAATAGTTTATTAAGTTGTCCAAAATGGTACTTTAAGCTATAACTTTGGAAAATGATAATTTATTATTATTGAATGGAGCCAAAAGTAAATCTTGGATACATGGCCAAAACTAATTAATATTCATAGGTTGGAAAAAGGTGAATATTCAATTAAAAGAAATATTAATTTCTTTTAAGGTCCGAATGAAAAAATGAATAATAAAAGAATTGGGTGAAAAAGAAATTATTATTCAAACACCCGAAAAAAAAACCAACACCCTTTTTTTAGAGGAAAAGCTTGCAACTTCAGCTCTACATCCAAGGACGAAAACCCTCAACTCTGTAGGTAGAACGACAAAACCCCTCATACGCAGTTGAGGATTCCACCCAAGAATCATGTTTGTGCTACCAGTTTCAGAGGAAAATCAATTTTAGAGGCCCATCCAGCAAGGGCGTCATACTTTCAATCAGGGCATAGGGTTTGAAGAGGGATTACAGCGGTACTTGAACATAACTAGTAGCAACATTACTATTCACAGTTGTACCTGGGCATCACCCTATTCAATGTTGTTGGCTTGCTAGTATTCATTTCCAGCCCTGGATGTCACCCATCAGGCCATCCATCACTGTTGTACTTCATTTTGGTGGACCGTGTGTGGTATTTATTTGTTGAATTCATTGTTATTTGTGAATTTTCAGTTACGTTTTGATTCAATCAATAGGAATCAACAATTTTAAATAAAAATCTTCAGTTGGGCTTTTCCCGTTTTGTGTAATTTTGCATTGGGTATTTACCTAGGGTTTCAATTATCATATTTAGAAAAACAAAAATATCAGAATATTGCAAAATCCTAAAAAGGTATATTTCATAATTATAGATAGAATCAGGTAATTTCACTTTTCAATATTTTGAATGTGAAAAGAACATAAAAGAATGAACAAAAACACATTGAAACATATTCACTTCAATGTATCAGCCTTCACGCCTTCAATATTTCTTCACACGTGCCTCTCACATCCCTCAGACTGCTGCTGCTATTTTTCGGCTATGCTCCTGATGTGCCACACACCATTGATGTCTTAGAAGCAATGCGCCAATGCTCTTTACACCAAACACTTTTCATTACATGCCAACCAGCAGAGTAGACAAATTCATGAGACATCCTAGCTAGTTTGGAAGCCTCAACCTCACAAGATATATTGCTTCAAATCAGAACTCACTATCTCAAAACTCCTTGTGCAACATACAACATTATAACATTTTACTCCACAACACCCCCCACATCACTCATGCAACAAGGCTCCTGGCTGCACTCACACCTCCCACATATTTCAGATGCCAACAGGCTGAATGATACATCCTATCCACCTCACACCTGCATCAATTAATGATGCCTTATGCATACAGCAAAGACTTCATGCATACGATATTATCTTTATTGCACAAGACGTACATTACATTGCTTCATGGCTGCTTAAATAAGCTTCAGCCTGTAGCAAACTTCACACACAAAATATGCGCCTGTAAATATACAAAAGATTGCATGCTTTGAATGGACAAAGCAATTTACTTATTTCAGCCACAACATAACAACTATTAGTTTTCCTGATTATTATCTAATTTACCAATACCCCTACCCTATCCCCCCGATCATGAGTAGAGATATCAATGTACCACATGGCATCGCATATGCACTCACGCATTTAGGGAGTTCACTAACAACCCTTGAGCCACATCTCGACAGCAGTGTACAAAGATTCCACAATATCCCTTGATGCATGCATAGCGAGTTGTTACATTATGTTCTCTTCTCATGTACATAGTGAATATGATACAAATAGTTTACTAATATATAATTTGCTCTATACTCTTGTGCAGTATTTTGTTCTTCATTCATTTACAATTAATCTTTAATATTTTGTTTAAACTGCAAATTTTATTATGCTTTGCTTCCACTTATAAGACATCTAAGTTCTTACAATTTAGAGAGTTGTCCCC
The DNA here is from genome assembly GCA_037957365.1 of Torreya grandis. Lineage (NCBI taxonomy): Eukaryota > Viridiplantae > Streptophyta > Pinopsida > Cupressales > Taxaceae > Torreya > Torreya grandis. Next base: position 985,605 of record JARHVA010003641.1, read on the forward strand.
CAAATGCTCCTAGGATCTGGATCAACTATAGAAACACAACCCTGCCTATAATTTATAACTGAGCTGTTGTTAAACCATTATACGAAAAGGCAAAAGCCATCTAAACTGTCAGAAAAAAATCATTGCAATAGTCATTACCCTTTCAATAACAAACTGGCCAAGAACAAGTACTTCTAGAATCTTTCGCCAATCCCAACTGATCTGCACTCAATTGAAGATTTATCAAGGCCCATGACAGAAAAATTTATCATTTTCACATAAAAAATCAACTTCACAAGGTTAACACCCCTGAAGAGTTTGCTTAAACCATGTACCTGACAACACAGCATACCTTAACAAGCACACTAATAGCAAATAGTCCGAAGACAGCACCAGATGCTCCAACAGAAACTATTGTTCTGGGAAGAATTAGCCATGAAACAATATTTGCTCCAGCTCCTGTAACCAAGTAAGAAAGCCAAAGTGCCCCACCTCCTTCCTCCTCCTCAACCAATTTGCCTGCAACAGGAGCTTAAATTTAAAAGCTAAAAGGTGTAAAAGTATATTATCATGGCAGATTTTGGGAAAAAATAAGGAAGCTACAATTTCTGGGAATAATGCAATCTATCCATTTTATTGCAAAATTAAGGTGGAAAAAAGAAAAGGTTTACCAAAAATGTACAAGAAAAACAAGTTGCTTGAAAGGTGGTTCCTGCAAAATTGTTTGAAAAGCAAGCATATATTATTGAAAGTAAAATCTTCCAAACATGCAAAAAAGGGTCCTAAAAATTATATTATTTATCATATTTGAAAGCAACTGAAAAGATTTCCATAGTATCTGCATTTGAATTTCAAAACAAAAAATTAACTAGAAGAATAGAAAACAAAAGGCAACCCAGCACGTTCAAAGCATGTCCAATGCATTACCAATTGACATGACAAAATGTTGATGTGATGAACTGGAACCAGCGTGGCCCGTCATGATAAAGATATAGCAATTTAATTGGCTCAAACTGTTCCAAAATGCACCACTTAACATTCAAGATCATGTCATAAAAGAATTACAGTATTCATAGAAATCCTATCAAGTTTGAAAGGCACAGAAGTGAGAAAGCTTACTCCCATTACAGAACTATATTTAAATTTTTAATCATACCTGAAGCCAATGATCTGCCACATATATACCAATGTTCAGAAGCAGAATCCAAAACACTCCATTAACAGGTCTCCGCCTAGTTGGAAAAGCACCCGATTTTTCAAGTTCCAACTGTGACATCATGTCTGACAATGTTGTATTAGCTAGGTAAAACACGATAATGAACGTGAATATAAACAACCTAAACGATGACATTAAAACAGGAATTACAGGAATACAAATGAACAAACGCCATGAAGCAATTTCAGCTTGCCTTACAAATGCCAAATTGGCCTATGCTAGTATGTTAGTGTAGGCAATTTCACTCTTTGACTAATGATGCTCACAATTTGTTCTTAATTAGATTTAAGTGACTCAATTTTTTGGAGTTTAAACCATTTTAATTTGTTATTAAAATGTCACAGGGCACTTTGAGTTTGCTTGTCAGGTACCCTTTTAACTTATTGTTTTTGTATTGAAGGTATATGGGCCGTTACCAAGAGATGAGTACAGGTATTGATATGGAGAGACTAGGACAGGTGTGCCATTTTTAGAAAAATAGGAGACGGGTACTTGGAAAACGTAAAACACACACACATATAGAGAGAGAGAGAGAGAGACAGGGAGACAGAGACAGAGAGACAGAGAAATATTATGTGGTTTAATATAACCTAAGAAAAACATTAATAAGTTTTTGAAGTAAAGAAATTAGGTGTCGACAAAAGAAGAGCAGTGATATTGATATTTGACTTTGATATCTCATCATATCTAGGGTCAAGAGTACAAAATATATTAAAATCAATAAAAGACTGATGCAAGTCTCTGAGACGAGTATCAGTCTCTAAGACACGTCTCTAGTGGTAGGAGGCAAGTCTCCGTGCAACACTATTTATGGCTCAGGATTCCAGGGCATACATCATACTCATAATGCTCTTCCCAAGTGGCCAAGTACTTACAGGTTAACTCTACTCTCAAGGAAAATGAGCACAATCAACTCTTTGTCAAACCATTACAGAGTTTTTTTCCAAGATTGCTGAGTTTTTCATTAGTCCAATTTGCATGACTATGATTAGTAGACATCTAAATTACCAAGATAAGATGTATTAAATTAGCAAATGGATTTATATTGATAATGTGAATTTTCTTATACTGCTGGTTGCCTATTTAATGCATGTTTTGGGTTCACTTTGATGTCTATTGAGTGGATTTGTAATACAATGAGAAATATCTTTTATTTTTAAGTCTCTTCCGAGTTTGTGTCAAGTGTGAATCACACTTTAACCCTTCGGCAAAGAGTCCTTACTGAGTCCAAATCATGCAACTTTGAAAAACATACTGGTTGAAGTACTGTCCATATGATATATCCATTAATTACGGTAGACCATTCCCATTCCATCAATTTGGTAAAGATAAGAAAACATTGCATGGAAATCCGTTTGAACAAACTTTCCTTTATATCTTTGATTATCTGACATGTATTTGCATGAATATTTTGCACCACATTTCATATTTGATGAAAACGTTTTCTAATTTCCAAATTTATGCCAAAGAAAAACTCTATTGTCTTATGAGCCTGGGCAACTATGCTTCCGACATTTTAAATAAGCAAAATTGTAATATTGCAAGGATTAGAAATAATTGATTTCTAGTATTATCCAAATAACAATACAATCAATCTAATTAATCTTATAACAGACAAATACTTTAAAAGTTTCTAGTGTGCAACTTTATGACGGCCTACAAATTATATATAGGAGATGCAGACAGTGAAAATTGAAGGAATCTAGAAACTTGGTGCTCCTTGAGGGCTGTTATTCATTGTACAGGGAAGATTTTTCTTAACCCATGAAACGTCTCAGTTCCTCTACCATGTTCTTATCTCCTGCTATATGCAAGATTATTATATTCAGTAATTTTAAGTTTTCTTCATTTAAGGTCCGCTATTACTCCCAGCCCTTGGCACCTTATGATATTCTTGTTGCTCTCCCAAAACCCAATACATCAAACGAGCAAAGGGAACAAGACAAAACTTCTTCCTTTGTACAGAATTTGGCCAAGATTCATGCCAAAGTTCAAGAGGCTCTTCACCAAACACATGCCAAATTCAACATTGAGCTTCTCACTCTTTCCAAGTTGGTGATTAAGTATGGCTTCACTTGGACACGCATCAGTTCCCAGATAAACATCATCATAAGCTTAAGCGAATCAGACATAGGCCATATACTATAGTCGAAGCAGTACGCCCCAATGCTTTTCATTTAGATCTCCCAGCTCAAGTTGGCATCCACGATGTTGTCAATGTTGGCCAACTTAAGTTGTATGAACCCTGTCACATGGAAGAGGAAGTTCCAATCACTCATCCCAAAGACGCTATTCCAGATTTTCAGCCTCTTTTGTCTGAGGATACATTGCTTGATAGACCACTACTTATTTTGTTGGCTGCAAGGGTAATTTCCCAACAAAGGCCAAGTGGTTTCCCCAAACAGCTTTTCAAGAACAGTTTTCCCATCTGTAGCAGAAATTGGGGACAATTTACTCTAAGCATGGAAGGAATGATGAGATGTAGTCACATGGGCTATTTGATTAGTCATTGAGCTATTGTATTTTATTGCATATTCTTATGCTTATCCTATTTATGTACTTATTTCCCTCTAGAAGCTTCCTCTTTCCTAGAAGGTTGCTCTCTCTCTCTCTCTCTCTCTCTCTCTCTCTCGTGACATCAATATATTCACGTTTTTACAGTTCCGTGTTCATCTTTCAATGTTTCACTCATTTGGGACCATCTCCAAACTCAGAATTTGTTTTGCTCTCCCATCCAGGAAATTCAGAGAATCATAGTATTTCTGTGGAATTTTTAACCATGTATATTAAGTCATCCCTTTGATAACCAATTTCTATCAATAGTATTGTTTTTATAACATTTTCATCATGTATATAAATAAAATCTGTTCAATCGGATGAGCTCAAGTGGTAAGGCAACAGGGCCAGCGTAACTATGACAGTCCACCCCATCGGGTGAAATTTTCATGCCAGTTACCTATTCAGCATTGCCCTTTAGATGCTAGAACAGTTCATAGCAAAGCAGGAAAACACCTAAGAATATATATATATATATATATATATATATATATATATTACGGACATTGAATAGTCTTCAAAAAAGAAATGATGGTGTTTACAGTAAATAAAAACATGAACACAATCATACAATTATCAAATTTAGTGCCCGATCAGTTTTCATTTCGAAGCCCCAGGTTTGAAAACCCATAGAGGACATGATAAAGTGCTGCAATTGGAAAAAATAAAGCATCCAGCATGGCACCAAGAAAGTTTAAACTTAAATATATGAAAACAAATTTTATTTTTACACTGGGCACATAGGCACTTCATGCTGCTGTGCATTCGTATTTTAAAACAAACTGCCTATATTGATGCAAGTAGCTGGTACAGGAACAGTGTCGATTTATACCAAACTATTTGGAGCAAATCTTCAACGTTCTGTAGCTCATGTATTTGTGTCGCTTTAGTGTTTTCCATTTTGAAAAAAAATTGAATATATTTTTCATGGTATCAAACTGTTTTCAGTAAAATCTCAAATAAATTAACATATCAAGCGGAAGTTACCTGCAACCACAACGAGAATTTCCCAAAAAAAAAAAAAAAAAATAACAAACGGGGGTGTTGAAGACCCTGACTAATAGGGCATATAGGATTTGTGACGATGAGCACTTGAAGCAAGACATTGACCATTTAAAAGGGGCTTTTAGGATGAATAGATACAAAGGAAATCAAATTGCAAGAGCTCTGAGATGGGCAAGGGAAGGTCACAGGACGCAGCAGAGGGAGGAGTCTTCACTGGTGTGGCCAAAGGCTTTCTTACCTTATATTTATAAGGTGTATCCAATAGGATTTCAGGAATCCTAGGGCGCCAAAACATTAAGACCGCTTTTTTAATCAAAAACAAGTTAAGAGAATCTTTGTAGTCAGCAAAGGACCATTTAGAACCCAGTTTAAAAAGTGTTGTTTAAAAACTTGAGTGCTCGTGTGGGGTCCCTTACATTGGAGAAACCAGAAGATCCATCCAAACCAGGATTAAAGAACATGTTGCTGATATATGGCTGACGACGAAAGAGAAGTCAGCATTGGGTGAGTACTCCTGCAAAATTAAACATTCTATTCACATTGAGGATGCCAAGGTGCTTGCCGTGAGAAGTTATTGAAACAAACCAAAATTAAGAGAGGCTGTTTAGATAGGGAAGCACACTCATAATTTGAAGAGAGTCGAGGGCTTTGGTGTTGGGTCATGCTTGGAGACCCATTATTAACAAGTTAAAAAAAAACTTTCACATTGGAGGGTAAGCATTCAATTATTTAAAGGTAGTTATAAGGACTATTTTTATATTTATTTTTACCCTTAATGTGACCCTTTAGACATTTTACTATTGGAACACATTAGTATCACTATTATGAATCAAAAAATAACAATATACATCAATGGTTACAACAATAAGGCAACCAGTTGATGTTTGCGGCCCAAACTCCACGCCAGAGGAAATAAACTAGCTTAAAACAAAAACAAAAAAAGCCAGTAAAGCACAGAAACAAAAAAACCAAGGCAACTAGAACAACATCATAACAAATTACAATATATTAGGCACAAGCTGCAGCCCCCAAAGGAGGAGGTGGCAAATCGTCCTTGGAAGGCTGGGCACTCCAAGCCGAAGGCTCAGTTGAAGGAGGATTGGGCACTTGCACTAGTGAACTCCATCGGGATGGGCTGGCAGCATACTTCCCACGAGGCAGAAGCAGACCTCACCCCCCCCCCCCCCACTCCCCCTAATGAGGAGTGGAGAAGCATCTGTGACTGAGAAAGCGGGTTCGCCGATGTCAAGGCGCCAACGTGGGAGATCCGTGTGGTGGATGGTCCATGGGGATGGAGCCGATAGTACAAGGAGCACTCCCCTAGTGGTTGAGCAACTCTTGCAAGTGCTGAAATTCAAGATCCACCTCTGCTTGAGCTTGAACTGCATAAAAGCCAAAAAGATAACAATCACCTTGTCATTAACAGAATAGTGAGAAAATGTTTATTCATTGTTAAACAATACTGAATTCCTAGCTTTCCATAGTTCAAATCATAGTTCAAAAACTCGTACTCGGCAATTACTCGGTAGGCCAAAATTTCGATCAAGATTCGGGGCTTGAGAGTTTCTCGACAATTACTTGGCATTACTCAAGAACTTTAGTGTTACTTTAAAAAACATATGGATGTCGGGTTTGCCTGATAATGCATATATTACAAAAGGGGAAGATGAATTCAACACTTCGACATCGTACATGTTTTATTGACAAAACATTTGTCGCTCAACATAGGCTTATTTAACAATTTGACATAGAGGGACAATAGTGACTTACAATGTCGATTTTAACCACTTATTTAATACCAAAAACTAACCACTAAGAACACACAACTAATTGACACCTATAGACTTAACAACACCTAAAGACTTAACAACACCTAATCTAATGACCATACAATACCAAGAACAAACTACAAAATTATTTTAGTCTAAAAAATTAAAACTCATAAAGACAAATATAGCTTATACGTTATAACAACAAAAAATAAAACCTAAAACGTGTTTTTTATAAAATAGACATAAAAGCTATAACCTAAATAATAATGACATTAAACTTTTAAAAACGATATTAAGACTGCATTATAAACTAAAAAGACTTCTACTCAAAAAAACTTATTAAATCACAAACTATGACTTAAAAAAACCACAATATGTAAAAAGAAAAAAATATAGAAACTAAATACCTAGTGAACATTACACTCTAGAAAATGAAGCATGACATGATGGACACAGTCGAACGGCATAGTAGATGACAAGCATAGCAGAATATTGAAAAACATTTCTTTTTTGTTAGCCCTGCTGAAGGGAGTCTAGCCGTATACCATCTCGTACAGTAAAATTCCCAACGCCCACCAATTTACAGGAAAAGTGTGTCCAATGCTCCACAAAATCTTCAACACTACGTATTCCTTCATTCCCCAATTCAAATCTCGTTGTAAATGAGTCCTGTAGCTAGAAGAAACGCAAAGAAATCTCGCCATAAAGGTTCCTCAGCATCGTTGAGCATAAAGTAGATGTGCCATCCACAGTACAGGATAGTCATTGGACGGGCTTTTTGTGAAACCTTATGCAGATCAATGTAGTTGAACAAACCTTCAATGTGTTCCATTGCAATACAGTACAAATTGGTCAGAGGGGATGACCATACCCACAAGATATTCATCATTAATGTCATAACTTGCAAGGTATTGCTAGGGTTTTGCGTAAAGCAACAAGGTTCTAGTAGAGAAGCGTAACTGGTGTAGAGTCACAACTCGTGAGGTATCGTAGTGCTTCTGCGTGAAACAACGAGCTTCTATGAAAGAAACGACATCAGTTGATCAGTACCACGGTGTACAGTGTGCCATTTTGCAAGGTGCAGCAGAGACTTTTGATAACTTCACAGTCATATGCTCTAGATCATCTTCTATACCTCTTTGGATCAAGGGGGTTTGTTGGATTTATGATCCAAATGAGTTTTTATTGTTAGTATGTGTTGTAAGGGCATGTATCTCATATGAGACACCCCCTTTAGTTTAATATTATATTAATCACTTTAAATTAATGTTAGACAGTAATATAATTAGTGTTAATAAATAAGGTATTTGTTATTCAATTGGATTGGTAAGTTAGTTGGTCTTGTAAGCAAACTACCCGAAAAGCTTATAAAATCGTGTTGAACAGTGTAGATAAATACAAAGGTGATTTTACCTTTGAAATAAACTTTGTCAAATTAATTCTTCTAATTTACTCCTGTGTGTGGTCCCAATAAAGGAGCAACCTTGTCTTATGGAATGGAAGAGGCAAAAGCTATCAGATTTGAGCCCATTGACAGTGAGGTAGGCCAAAGCTTCAGAAAACAAAGTCTGAACTACTAATATAAAAAATTGGCTGAAACCTAAAGCCTAAAGCATTACAAGAATAGACGGCCACTCAATCCTATCATAGGTCTTCTCAAAATCAAGTTTGAGGAATATCGTTCGCTGACAAGAAGCACGCGCCAAATCCATTCCTTTCCAAATAACAATGAGATTATCCAAAATGATTCTATTTTTAATGAACCCAGTTTTCTTTGGTCTAATGATAGAAAGCAAGATGAAATGAAGATGGTTCACAAGGAATTTAGCAAGGATTTTATAAGACATTGAGGCAAGTGATGGGGTGCCAACTAGTAATGAGCTTTGGGTCCCCAGCCTTGGGAATGAAATTGCTATTGACTTTGTTAATAAGAGAGACTAAAGAATTATTTTGCAGGGCTTCTTCATAAAATTGCAACAAGTCGGGCCCTACAAAATGCCAGGTAGCTTTGTAAAATTCACAAAGGAAACAATCAATACCAGGGCCTTTATCATTGGCCATGAATTGCACCGTATAAAACAGTTTCTCAAAAGTTAGAGTGGCATCACAAAGATTTTGGTTAGCAAAGACTAAGTTTGCAAGGCACCACACCCAAACATTCTTGCAACGCATATGTATGTTTCGTTGTCTCTCCTTGGGCTTCGAACACCGACTTTGTCAGGGGATCTGTAGCTCTACCAATTAGAGCACAATTGATTACTTTCTTATATGCAATTAAACACGAAATTATACCAGAATGATAAAGTAGCTAGAAACTTGAGACAGCAAAGAATTTGAGAGACAATACACACTCTTGTATTAAATACTACTAGAAGAAAATACAATAAGGAAGATGCCACTTCTTCCTCCACCTCAAAGGCTTGCCACACCTCAAGACCTTCTTCCCTCTCTCTCTTGCTCAACACAACTCTAAAGCCTGAGTTGCTATCCCCCCTTGAATGCTTTAGCTGATCTCCTTGACCTTACACCTGTAGATCTCCTTGACCTTGCTAGCTTCAATGCCTTTACTTGCCTTGGAATTAATTTACAATACATGCCTTATGGGTCTATAAATAAGATCCCATGCTTACAAAAATAGAAGTCTAACTACTAAAATTAGACACACAGCCCGCGACTTAAATTAGCCCCTTAGCATGCAAACACTCGGTTTAACTAACTGACTATTCGTCAACAGCAGTTCTGAAAATACACAGGTGACCGACGCCGGTCCCTGCTGGTCTGGTGCTGCCGACGTCGGTCATACTGCCGACGCCGGTGGCTCTGGTTCTTCAGCATCCTTCCTTCTAGTGTCTGCAAACAGTTGAAGCTTTTAGCTCCACACCACAACAATCTCCCACTTGGAGATAAACAGTTGCAACCTGTACCTGTCCCTGTACACCATCTATTTTGTTCCTTAAGCTCTGTATCCCTCTTCAACGTCACTCTTGAAGACCAACCACCACGCAAACCTGTGATGTAATCCCTGTATCTTATGCCACAAGAATTTTGCTGCTCCCAAATTCTCCATGACATACTTATGAACCAACTCTACTCTTAGCTCAGAGAACTCCCTGTTTATGAAACCCTGCAACAAGTAACACAATACAGTAACAAGATAATGTAGCTAATATTATCCAACCTGGTAAAGATAAAATACAATGGTCAAACCTCCATTGTTCTGCAGCATAATCAAGACCATATACCATAGCCTTCTGTCTCATGTGTCCATTTACTCTCTTCTAAAACGGGAATCCATCCCTCTATCCAGTGCTTTCTTCCAGCTGAAAACACTACCAACAAATACCTGTTTGGTTCTCCAAGGACTCACACTCATCCATGCCAAGCTCCCACTGTTTCTGGATTCTACCTGCATTGCTTCTTCCATCTTCCTAATTCATGACTATCAGTAAGCAATATAAAGAAGGTGAACAACGAATATGAGGTTCACATACCTTTCCTGACCTCCGCATGGGTGTTTGAGACTTAATAATTCACCCAACATCCGTTCCAGTGACCGATCTAAGCCATCTCCCAGTCTGCTCCCGACCGATGTCGGTTCCCTGCACTGATCCTGACTACCGACGTCGTTTTCCTGGCCGACGCCGGTGTCCCTCCTGCCGACGTCGGTCCTTGTGACCGACGTCGGACTTCTCCTGTCCGACCTACCGACCCTGCTAGTCTGCACATGACCGATGTCGGTATCTGGATGACTGACGTCGGTGCCAAGCTACTGACATCGGTGTCTGTGTGTTCCTGTAAGTGATGAAATTTTCATCCGCGAGCTCTTCTTGGATCAAACCTCTGTCCATGCTGCCCTGCTCAGACTTATTCAGCCCCTGTGACTGATCTCTGTCCTTCATCTCCTCCATAAACACCAAGGCTTCTTTGTTCCTGTCAAAGGCATCAAATTTCCTCTTTCTGCAATGAACTGTATCTGTGCACATACCTTTTGAATCAAGAACTTTCATTCCCTTCTTATTCTTGTGACCAAGCCTATTAGGCCACATCTTCGAATCTACACCAGAAGTGGAATCAGTAATACAAGTAGACAGATAAAGAGTATCTACTTTCTTACCTCTTGCTAGAACAAGTGCTCCCTTGGTAACCTTCCAAGAATCCGCTGTGAGGGTTATTGTGCATCCCTCATCTCCCAACCTTCCTACAGAAATCAGACTCTGCTTCAGAATCGGAACATGCATGACCTCTTTCAACACCCACGTGTTGTCAATCTGCAATCTCAGTTGCACTTTCCCTTTGCCAACTATCTGACAAGGCGTACCATCCCCTAAATAAAGAACTCCAAAGTCTCCTTGTTCATACTCGTAGAACAAATCTCTGTTTGGGGATGCATGAAAAGATGAACCAGAATCTAAAATCCATGATCTTACCTGACTATCTGAAGAAAGTAGAAGAGCATCCTGCATCACAATATTTGCATCTTTTGCTTCTCTCATACCTGCATGTTGATTCTCTTTATCTCTCAACCAACACTCCTTTGTATGTCCTTTCTTTTCACAAAACCAGCAGGTAATACCTTTGGACTCGGATCTCCTTCCTGACCTTGATTTCCCTTGCTCAACCTTCTCCCTTTGCCTTTTCCTGCTTTCTGCACTTAGAGCATTCCCTGATGATTCACCTGTGCTTCTCCTGCGTATTTCTTCATTCAAGATCACACTCACAACATCATCAACTTTTAAGATTTTAGAAGCAGATGCAGAGTTACTTACTGCCATAACCATACCGTCCCAACTTTCAGGCAAAGAACATAAAATCAAGAGAGCCTTTACCTCATCATCAAAAACAATATTGACTGAAGCTAGTTGGTTTACCAAACCATGGAAATCACTGAGATGAGTATGTACCGATCCACCTTCCTGCATTTGCAAAGTAAATAGTTGCTTCATAAGATATACCTTGTTAGAAGCCGAGGGCTTTTCGTATAGATTCGCCAAGGACTTTATCAACTCTTCCGTTGTCTTACACTGTGATAAGCTGAAAATCACAGATGATGCAAGGCTCAACCTTATGAAACCGAGAGCCTTCCGATCAAGAACGTTCCATTCTTCATCTTTCATATCTGTGGGCTTGCATGCAACCCCACCCAACGGTAAGTACAAATCCTTCTGATACAGATAGTCCTCAATCTGCATCCTCCAGTGTTGATAATTCTTGCCGTTAAACTTCTCCATTCGTAACTTACTTTCTCCTGCCATTGCTGAACTCCCACTCAATCAGAAAACCCTGTGAATGACCTGTAATCAAAAACAATACCCTGCTTCTTGCAAATCGTAGCTCTGATACCACTTGTCAGGGGATCTGTAGCTCTACCAATTAGAGCACAATTGATTACTTTCTTATATGCAATTAAACACGAAATTATACCAGAATGATAAAGTAGCTAGAAACTTGAGACAGCAAAGAATTTGAGAGACAATACACACTCTTGTATTAAATACTACTAGAAGAAAATACAATAAGGAAGATGCCACTTCTTCCTCCACCTCAAAGGCTTGCCACACCTCAAGACCTTCTTCCCTCTCTCTCTTGCTCAACACAACTCTAAAGCCTGAGTTGCTATCCCCCCTTGAATGCTTCAGCTGATCTCCTTGACCTTAAACCTGTAGATCTCCTTGACCTTGCTAGCTTCAATGCCTTTACTTGCCTTGGAATTAATTTACAATACATGCCTTATGGGTCTATAAATAAGATCCCATGCTTACAAAAATAGAAGTCTAACTACTAAAATTAGACACACAGCCCGCGACTTAAATTAGCCCCTTAGCATGCAAACACTCGGTTTAATTAACTGACTGTTCGTCAACAGCAGTTCCGAAAATACACAGGTGACCGACGCCGGTCCCTGCTGGTCTGGTGCTGCCGACTTCCTGCTGTCGCCGGTCTCCTTCTCCACTGCACTTGACCGACGTCGGTCATACTGCCGACGCCGGTGGCTCTGGTTCTTCAGCATCTTTCCTTCTAGTGTCTGCAAACAGTTGAAGCTTTTAGCTCCACACCACAACAGACTTGTCATGGTCAACAAAATCCGAGGAGATTTCGAGTAGATCAATGAGATGCTAATGAGCAAGTTTGATAGCTTTGATTTTCTCCTAAGCTTGTTTGGCCCGAAAAGATTTGAAAAATTATTTAGGGGCCCGTTCCCTGATTTTGAGCCAATGCAAGTAAGCTTGGATTCCAACTCCTCTAGTTGTGTGATTGTCTACAACTTTAATCTTGTGCTTGAGAGAAGTTGCCACGTATTGCAACTCTAGATCAAAAGAACGTGCTCAAGAAAAGAAGAGATTCTTTGGTATTCTTTGAGCACCGCACCATCGACCTACTTCCGGACTCGCGCAATTGTTTGCCATGGTGTCAAAGGAAGGTGGTGATGCGAATGATCACCTCATCCCACCACTCGATCCAGCTAGCAACATAATGCGGACGTGGTGCAAGGTTCCAAACTTTGGCGATGAGATCGATGGTGCCCTCATGGCAAAGGAGGGATGTGTTCAAAAAAAATGATTGTGGCACCTTGAAACAGCCACCAACCCACTCCACTCTACAAGTGATGGGACTGTGGTCTAGAAGGACAATTTCCAGATGTATGGTGGCAACTTGTCCATCGAAAAAAGCAAAAAAGAACACGTGTTGCTTAGAAAGCATGAAATGGTCCAACTGCTTAAGGACTCTATTGGCATCGGCACGATAGTTGGACCAAGTAAACCAAGACGAACTATTATATGTGCACCATCGGAGAGGTGGGTCCAGCAAACCCCAACAATTTTCCTAGCAATTTTTGAAATAAAACCATGCTTCACGTTCTCCCACACACCATCACATGAAAAGGACACCAACTTTGTCATCAGGACTGTTAACCATATTAAAATCACCACAAATCAGCCAGGTGGAAAATGGCAAATTGTCAACGAGCCATCGCCATAATGACATTCTATCAAGACCATGATTTGGGGAGTAAACGTTGAGAATCCCCAAGAAATGACCATTGATGTCAAGCAAAACCCAAATAACTCGATGTGACGAATCTTTGTCTGTGGCAACAACCAAAGGGAAAAAATTACTAGAAATCAAAATACTGGTGCCACCATGTCCATCATCATGTGAAGTGGAAAAGTGTGATGCATCAGACAAAATACATTTAAAAATAGTCTACAGAAAAAACCCTGAAATCTTAACTTCCCACAGACAAATAAAATAAAAACCCCCTAATTGTTGATAAGCAGCCCACACAAAGAATTAGCGAGAGGACTTTGTTAGACCTCGAACATTCCATGATAATAAATTCAATGGAGGGAAGTCTTCCATGAGCAATTCTCCCTAACCATCCTTAATGTCTTCTTCAGATTCAAGTGTCGCAAACTGGTTTTCCAATAGAGATTGTTGGTTTAGCAAAAAATCCCCAAACGAAATGTAGTGGCGTTTAGCCCCATTGTCCTCTCAAGGAGAGTCGGCACCACCGTGAGGTGGACTGCGCAACCATTGAGGGGCAGGACCACTTGCAGAGGGTGTCCCAGCATGGGAAAAACTTACTTGAGGCTGAATAACTTGAGAAAATCGACTCTCAAAGGCCATCGGAGAGATATGAGATTGGGGAAGGTTACACAAGGAAAAAACAGGTTCCCTTCGCTCCTTGAAGGAGTGTTTCGTAACAGAGGGACGTTGGTTGACTTAGAACCCTTTTTCTGACAACAAATTTTTCCGTTGTCCAACCATCATTATTCTCTGCCACCTTTTGATTTTCAAATGATGCCTATTCGACAAAGGGCTTTGCCCAACCCATAAGAGGACAATCGCATATCCTATGATCAGGTGATTGACAATGAAAGCAAGTGTTCGGGAAATTTAAATAGGTGACTTTTTGTGCCCAACACTATCCCTGCTTGAATCTCATTCGACTCTTTCAAATCAACTTCAACACAAACATGTTTCTTAGGGCATGCAAAATAAAACCTGCTTAGCTCATGGCAAAGCACCCGCCCTATGGGTTTGACAATCTCATCAAGAAAATCCCATAGAGGAAGCAACAGGGCACAAAGTTCAATCCAAACAAGCACCCTAAGGGATGTTTGGTCTGAAAATTAAAAAGTACGGGTCCAGGGGTACACAATCATGAGAGTATTCCTCAAGAAGCAACAGCTTGACCTAGAAAGGAGGACTTGGACTTGAGAAGGCCCTTTGAAAGAAAAAAGCAAAAAACCCTTGGTGAGATTTCAAATACCAGTAACTTGGAAACCCAAGGGTTCCCAGGGATGACGAGTCCAGGTATTAAGGGATTCCTATGAGGGGGATACAACTGACATAATAAGCTATCAAGCAATTATTTTCATACCATTTACAAACGTTATTAACAGCATCAGATTGTAAACAAACATTGGGTTGAGGGGGATTCTCAGAAGTTATACCTCATCGTCTTCAGGACGAACTTTCTGGCTCACTTCAGCACCATCTTTTCCACTATCTGCAACAATAGTTGCAACTTGCAACAGAATGGTTAAGGGTCATTTAAAACTTTGATGGATATAAATGCACAATAAATGTGCACTTAACCTTGAAAGTCCCACAGAAGTGGTATGGCGACACTGAAAAGCATAAAACGAAACAATACAAGACCGACATGAAACCCTAGCAAAGCAAGTTTTCTCCTTTAAACATTTTTATCACAGTTATCTATATAAGGAGCTCTAGTCTATTGTTTTTACATATAGATGATTTGAAACATTGATCAAAAATCCTGACATAGTTTTTTCCAAAAGCTTTCCTTCTTCATATCATGGACTGGGAAAGCCTTAAATCTCTAAGAAATAACAAATTTTGGCTATAAATGCATATATGAACAGTGCACCAAACAAATAATCGTTTTCTACGACTGTAACTATATGTTTTTTTGCAAATAACAAAACCCTAAGTACATAACATAAACAGTTTAACAGCGTTACCTGATTTTTTGCGGTGAGGAACGTTGCCCGCCTGATTTCGAATCCCAGGCATTCTCTTTGACCTCAAGTGCCCTGGTAATGCAGGATGCCTGACAGTCTGTACCAGTCGTTTTGAAAGAAAGAAATTCCTGGTCGTATGTTTTGCATGTGGCCGATTGCTCCATTTTTGCAGAGAGAACAAAAAATTGGAGGTCAAACTTGTGTGGTCTTGAGCATGAATGATATTAATTGGCGACTGCATTATTATTTTTTATTTGCACATCCACTGCTGATTTTGGCATCCATAGATGCCAATTCTATAATCAGCAAGTCTAACATGATTGAAAGCTGCTCGAAATTTTTAAAATTGGATTAATAATTTTTATGGGATTTTAGTCTTGCGTAGTGATTTTAAGATGACCTTCACCAATAGTTATTATTTTTTAAATACTGTAGATATTCAGGGTTTGTGAGACGGGTTGTTCTTAAAGATAAAAGTAGGTTTGGTTCGAAACTCCATAATTTTGATAGGTGGACAATAATTTTTAATAGAAAGAATAATGTAGTTCATGGAAATGTTAAACCCTAGCCCCATAGGGGGACAAGTTCTTCAATCTCTGTTGGTAAAGTCCTTATGCTCACACAAGTTAAACCCTCGCCTCTTATATCCCGTTTTCCTCAAACGGTTGTCCATTTGTTTCTTCCCCATCTCCCGCTCCTACAGTGCCATCCTCACGGCGTCTTCCAGGGGCATATAATTCAAATTTGGAGCTTGGTCTTGTGACCCTCAACCGTAAGGTTATCTTATGGAGCTCACAATGTCCCTCACCCTCTGCAGATGAGGATTGTGTGCCAAACAAAAGGCAACCTTTCCAACTTAGAGACTATGTCATTCCCAACTCAGCTTCCAATCGGTTTGCAACCTTCTTAGGTCTTACAAAGGGAAATGATATAAACCTTGATGATTCCTAGTGATAGTTTATTCTTTGAATGTTAAAGGGCTAGTTTATTCTTTGAATGTTAGAGGGCTCACTGATCTGACATGTAAGTGTACAATCAAGAAAAGTTATCATCATTTTTCCAAAATAAAAAAAATTTGCATGCAAGAAGTCAATTTTTTTGATTTTCTGCTTCATTTTGTTGCTCACACTATCTACCCTAGGGCCCTTTGTCAGGGCACCTATCATGACCCTAGTTATGGGGTGGTGGTCACTCTTTTGGCACTTGAGTTGTCTCAAAAATTTATTTTCTAGGGTTTTGACCCCACCCATCAAGTGGTTTGGACTCTTTTTGACTTTGGTAATCACATCATTGGCCTGGTCAACTTATATGTCTCTAATGATGTTGTGGAATGCATATTGTTCTAGAGATGGTTGGTAAACTCTTTACCAGATGCGTATTGGATTCTATGTGGTGACTTCAACATGATTGAGTCTGATGAAGACAAAGAAAGATGTATTCCCATGAGATGGTGTGCAGGATAATGGGAGGCATGGTTTTACATGCGAAATAAACTTGGAATTTTTTATCCCAACCATCGCAGAAGGAGAGAATCAAATTCTCCTTGGTTCGCATGGTCTAATTTTTGTCAAGGAGAAGATCGAGTTCTTAAGCATCTTAATCATGCCTTGCTAGTAGAACAAGGCCTTTTCTTCTTCACTCTTATTCATGATCAACTTGTTTTTGTGATCCCATGCACTTTTTTGTCTAACCGTCATCATATTTGCTTTTGCATTGAGTGGACTACCCCACAAATTAAATCCCATAATTCTTAGTTTTTACCTCAATACTGCCCATCTCAAACATGAGCAAACTGTTGGGTATATCATTAGAATTTAGAACATGGCTCCTAAACCCACATGAGACACTGACTAGATTGAGTGGTGGGCTGATGTAATAGCCCACACCACCTCTTTTCTCCAGATTTATGACAAATAAGCGGTTCTTTTTAGATGACATATTCATAATGCTACAAACTATGAATACCTTAGGGTTTCATGGGAATTGGAAGCTGTACCTTTAATCCCTCATTTGTAAACTCAAGCTACCATGTGGAGACATGAGCTCTAGTCGACTGAGGCTTACAAGGCTAAAGGAGCACATCTTAGATCACAAATGCATTGGTTGAGAGTTGGAGATAAAATGACCAAATAATTTTCCTCTCTCCTCTATTCAAGACAAGCTATAGACAAAATAAAAACTATTAGATGCAATTCGAATAGATTTACCAAATTAACGGACATCTTACAAGCTTTTGTGCATCATTATGATGGAGTGTTTGTTGCACAACCCTCCTCCGCTACTCATGAAGTTGTTCTCTCTTAATGCCTTGAAGTGGTCCTATGTAAGCTCTTGAAAGCTCAAATAGTTGCATGTGATAGGTCGCTCAGATTCAATGACCTTAAGGATGCTGTCATGTAGATGCCCTGTAATACACCCAAAGAGGGGAATATAGTACATATTAAGGGTAGAATAGTATTAGAATAAATAATAAGGAAAATAAGGAATAGTAGTTTAGTACCACATGCATAAGAATGATGAGTTAGGTAGATTAGAATAGTATAAATATAGGGGCATACACTATTGTAATACATTCCAAAAAAATAACTGCAATTGAGTTTTGCTCAAAGGAGGCAACCCCCTTGAAGTGGTATGTGATCATAATTATTCATTCCTTAAAAAGAATGTTGTGTATGTAATGTATGATTTAGCTAATATATAGTCAATTAGTGTTGTTATTCAATTATTATGTGAATGAGGTTCTTAACATCTAGTATCAAATCTCTTTCTAGGGCCATTTATGTATTATTATTTTTTTGTAGAAGGTTGTACAAGTAGGAGTTTTATTCACCATATGCTCTCACCTTGCTTTAATGGGATCCTGGTGATTAGAAAGTGGATAGAGTGAGAGATTATAATTGTAAAAGTGAGATTTTTATAGTATTCTGAAGTCAGCTAGATCTGCCATTTAATTGTAGTTTCAAGTGCAGATTTACGT
Organism: Torreya grandis; assembly: GCA_037957365.1. NCBI lineage: Eukaryota > Viridiplantae > Streptophyta > Pinopsida > Cupressales > Taxaceae > Torreya > Torreya grandis. The sequence goes on from JARHVA010003641.1 coordinate 1,004,100, forward strand.
TTTTGGTCCTAAAAATTTTAACTGTTCTTCTACATGTTGCTCTCAAACGAGAAATAATTGCACTAATTAATTTATGGGTTTTGTGCATCTCATTCATAGCTTTCTAAAACAGTTTAAATTTTTGAATTTCAATAAGTATTGAAAAATTTATCGCATTTTTAGTAATTGATTCTATGTAAAAAAATATGATTGTTCTTTTACATGTTGCTCCCAAACAAAGAATAATTGCACCAAATTTTTTTTTGGGTTTTGTGCGCCTCTATTTTATATTTCTAGAATAGTTTATATTTTTAATTTCATTTAGTAAATCAAAATTTATCACAGTTTTACTAACTGCTACTATGTGTAAAAAATTATGTTATGACGTATTTTCAAGTTGAAATCGATGTCCACTAAATTGTAATCATGGGGCTTCCTATTTTATCTGAAGGTAATCTCAATGGGAACTTGACTTAAATTTATAAAAATGACATAGTTAGATCATATCAAACATAGTTTAACAAACTCGTTAATCCACTCAAAGGTTTATCTAATGATTTCTATCGAAGATGATTCATCATTAAACTTCATGATGAGACTCAAGCAGAGGTAAATATGTGGAGACTTTAAATCATGATGGAAGCCATGGGATTAGCTATGGATGCAAAATATCACATCACTTGGTAATGTCATCACTAGACAACTAACGAGCCTAAGCCAGCCCTAGATGAACCCTAATAGGCCACAAAAGTGCTCGAGCTGGCAATAATAGCACTTGAAGAGTCCAAAATGGAAATAGAAGCATCCAAGTTGGAAATCGAAGCTTATAATCCCTCAACTTCACCTATAACAATCACTATGCATACCTTGGTTGTGGTACCCACTCCACAACCAATGTGTGTCAAGAACAATGCTAAGGGGGGTGACATGTACTCTCCGTTGACTAACCCAACAACCTATTTTGAGCACCCTTCTTCTAGCTTTAAGGTGATGATGATCGTCACACTTCAAATTTCAGTGCTCAACTCTAACCTCATGACCTACATGTTTCAAGTTGAGGTTATTCCATTCATAGCTCTTTGTGCGCTTCACCCTCATGTTATAGTACTTGATTTCACATTGTACTTGCTCATCTCCAAGCACAAGAGGAAGAAGTGGACGCAAAAAAGAATGCATGGCAGGGCCTCCATCTGGTCTTCTACATATTTTTGATATATAATTCTTCGCATGTTTTGAGGGTGAAATATGTTAAGGGGGATGGAATGTAATATACCTAAGGAGGGGAATATAGTGCATATTAGGGGTAGAATAGTAGTAAAATCAATAGTAATGAATAGTAATTTAGTACCACATGCATAAGAATAAGAAGTTGGGTAGATTAGAATAGTATAAATATAGGGGCATAGGCTATTTTAATATATCCAATAAGAAGAAATGTAATTGAGTATTGCTCAAAAGAGGCAACCCCCTCGCAATGGCCCACGATCAGAGTTATTCCTTCCTCAAAAGGAATGTTGTGTATGTAATGTGTGATTTAGCTCATAGATAGTCAGTTAGTGTTATTATTCAATGATTGTATGAGTATGGTTCTTAACATGGCCTCTAACAAGGCCCCAGAGGTTGATGGGTTTCCCTGTAAATTGTATCAAACTCTCTGAGGTATAGTTGGACTTGATCTCCATAAAGTCTACTCCAAAGTTGTTTTGTCCAACTCTTTGGGCCATCTCATTATTCAAGGTAACATCAAATTCATTTATAAGGCCATTGATACTAAGGTAATTACCATCTACAGGCCCATCACCTTACTTAATGTATCTTACAAAAACATAGCTAAAGTTTTAGCCCTCATAATCAAGCATTTACTCCCCTTAATTATGAGAAGTGAACAAACATGGTTTATTCAACATAGATACATATTGGATAATGTTATTATTTTCTAAGAAGGTATGGAATGGGCCAGGATATCCAACTAGAAGGCATTATTCATCAAGATTGATTTTGAGAAAGCTTATGATCAGATTGAATGGCCTTTTATCATAGTTATGCTTCAGGCTCTTGAGTTTGGTCTCGGGTTTGTTTACACTATTAATATGTTGTTTCAAGATGCAGGGGCTTGTATTACTATTAATGGCTCTCAATCCCAACACATACTATCACACAAGGGTGCCCCTTTGTGCCTTCACTTTATGTTTAGGCTGCTAAGGGCTTCAGTTATCTTTTGGATAGCCATGCTTCCAAGGGCTTAGTGAAGGGTATTTCTCTCCCTAACTCAGACCACCAGTAGATCAATGGGAACTTTGTCGATGACTCATTTCTCACTCTTCAAGAGGATGAGGACTCTATTAAGTATGCTATGGAATGTCGTGACATTTTATGCCTTGCCTCTAGGTCTTATATTTAATGGCAGAAAACACAATGTTATCTCCAGTCCTTTTCACCTAAACCTCCTTGGTTGGAGGGATATAAGTGGCAATAAATCCTTGTAGGGGTTCATTTTAAATTCTTAGGCATTCCATTTGCTTTTAAAGCCTCACCTATAGAGTTGTAGTCCTATATGGTTAAAGAGTAGAGAAAAAAATCTCTTTCTAGACCACCAAACCATTGACTCTAGTCGAGAAGTTCTAGATTTGTTCTAAGGTGCTCACTGCTACTTGTGTTTACTACTCATTTTGTTGGGCTCCTTATAATGCCTCTTATGTGAAGCTAGAAAAGCTCTTGAAAGACTTTCTCTAGGTTAATTATGAAGGGCACCACAATTTTCATCGAGTCTCTTGGGCTATTTGTTGTTTCCCTAAAGAAGTTGATGGACTTGGGCTCATTGATATTGAGCTTCAAGGGCCGACTCTTGGTGTTAAATGGATCATTAGAAGCTTGGAAGGGGATGAGGCCTGAAAGATCTTATTGAGGTACTGCAACGCTCAAGGTTATCCACTTGGCAGAAGGCTTGGCAAGGGATTGGTTTGCATAGTGTTCTCATCACTCCTATGTTGGTTAAGATAGGGGCACTTTTGTCATGCAAATCATCTAGAATGCCTAGGAAAAACTCAAACCTCACCTCATCTAGGTGGGGGAAGGGTTTATAAATTGTATTTTTCTTATATCTCAATCCCTATAGTGGTCTCCCATGTTGAATTTCCATAATGTCCCTTTTGCCATGGTCCATTGGGTCAAAAGCCTTAGACTATTTAAAAAAGTATTCACACCATTGAAGACCTCTTCTATAAGGTCACTTGGGATCGGCTTCTTTAGAATACGATTAAGTCTAAGTTCAATTTAAATAAAGAAGATGCAAAAAACATTTCTAAATTGTAGAGTTCCATACCTGAAGAGTACTTGCACAAAATTAGAGTTTCCTCTCTTACGCCATGGTGGAAGGATTGGTCCTAGCCAATAGCTACGTCATTATGTCATTATTCCCCTAGGCTAGGTTATAATCTTTTGGCCCCTCAGCATATTGATATTGAATCCCTCAATCATCGGTGGTCTCTTAAATCTCCCCATTGTGCTTTGGCTTGGAAGTTTGATAATATTTGGGCAACTTGTATTAAGCCTAAACAAGCCCACTTCCTTGGGTGTATTATTTACCAAGGTCTACCTATGGGGGACTAGCTCAAACACATGAGGGTTTTGAATCCACTTGCCCAACCTATCACCACCTAGAATCCATTAAGTATCTCTTTTGATTTTGCCTGGAGATGGATTCATACCCTTTTCAAACCCTTTAGGTCTGAAATGTTCATGTGAAAGATGGTTCTCTTGGGGAAATCCTCCCTGCTTCTTGCAAGATATAATAAATTCTGGTAGATTTTTTGTATTGATATTCTTTTTCAGATTTGGAAATCTAAAAATAAAACATGTTTTAATCATTAAGTTATGGAAAAAAAAATTGTAACTAATAAAATTGATGTGATTACTAATGTTACCCTCCAAATTCAGAGTCAAACAAATAAGGTTAGACTCGAGCTCCACCATCTGCAACTCCTCCTAGACCATTGGGGGAATGCTGCTTGTGCAGTCAACTATAAGCCTCTTGATCCACCTCCCAACCATTCCCCCCTTGAGGGGCGTGAGCATGGAAGGCGACATCACCGATCTTGGTGCATTAAACTAATACTCTCTCTCTCTCTCTCTCTCTCTCTATTATATATATCTTGGTGCTTATCTTAGATTTATCTTGGATAAACACCAAGATTTATCAGATACCTCATCAATTTATGACTTCATCACTTTCTCTACAAATTTTTCATTGATAGGTGACAGATGGTCTCAATCTAGCTACACCACTATGTCAAGATCGAAAAAAATGAACTCTACCACATGCCCAAGATATTATAATTTATCGACCAACTTCTCTAAGTAAGAAGAAAAAACTTCCATATAATGATCAAGTGGATGCCAAATTTAAATTTGAAACTACCTTATGACTTTTAGATTTAATGTTAGTCATTAATTGTTAACATCTTATGGGTATTACAACCCACCACCACCCTTGAGTATCATTGTAGGTTACACCTATTAACATAATTAGTAAAGATATCTTGAATACATCTATTTAAAGAAATAGAGAGATACAATCTTGAGATGCCTATCTTGGATTTGTATTTGTCACATACCATATTGATTGTTAGTTGTTAACATATCACAGGGGTTACAATCTACCACCACCTTCAACTATGATTGTAGGTTACACCTATCAATATAATTAGTAAAGGTATCTTGAATACATCTATTTGAGAAACATCATGAGATATAAATCTTGAAGTGTTTATCTTGGATTTGTATTTGTCACGTGCCACATTTATTAATGATTCCATTACCTTCTATGTAAATTTCATGTTGATTGGTGAGATATGACTTCAATCTGGCTCCACCACTATGTTGGGATCGAAAAATCTTTCTAAAAAAATAATAGGTCCAAACTCTTCTCTAAGCAAGTAGAAAAAAACTACCATATAATAGTTATGCGAACGTAAAATTTAAGACTACAATTACTCTATAACAATCAAATTTAATATTTACAATTAATTGATATCATCTCACAGACATTACAATCTGCCACCATCCAATTATAACGTAAGAATATAAACCTAACACACAAATACAATGATAAAGAATCATATTAAAAAAAACCCCACAACATTAAAAATTTGATCAACTATTTCAACATTAAAAGTTTGATCAACTATTTTCAATATTAAACTCTGTGTTGATTATTGTTAAGTCTATCTTATTTTATTTTTAGTATAATTAATTAAGTTTGATCAATTATTTTTAATATTAACTTTATATATTGATTATTGTTAAGTCCATCTTATTTTATTTGTAAGATAATTAATAAAGACTGCATAGCAACTAATCCTTATCTATATTCTATTAATTATAAATTTTAGAGATAAAAATAAAAATTGTATATTAATAAAATAGTGTCCCTATCCTTAACTTCTAATAGACATGCATTGAATAAAACTTTTATTGCCTTTAAAGTCTTTATCTGATTTCACTGCTACTTAAAATTTGTAAGGGTTCAAATTTTTGTTAGAAAACGATATTTCTTTCTCAACATGGTAAAAAGTTATAAGAAGATTTTAAAATATAAAGCCCGTCTATGAAAATCAGAAATCATTTATCCGTACTAAATTAAGATATTTAATAGAACAATTGTGTGCCTCACATAAACTTAACAGTAGCCTTAGAATTTTTCACCGTTTATGTTGAAATCATAATAACATTTAAAGTTATAATAAATTTAAAAAACATTGCAAAATTCTTTTTACATTTGAGTTTGTTTGGGGGTGAGCAACTTATTTTTTTTTCTGGGAGGTTAAAGGTCTGAAACCTGCAAAAGTGGGATTTATATGCATAATTAGATACCTGTTGCATGTTTATACTAGCTTTTGCTTTTTCCCCATCTTTTCTCAAATTACCAGCATAAAATTGTTTTTAATTTTTTACATAAACCTATTACTTACAGCATATATATTTTTAATATATATATATAGACAGATATAATCCAAACAAAAAAGCTGCACACTGATCAAAGCAGGGAAAAATTAATAATTTAAAAAAAATATATATTGGAAACTAATGTAGTTGGAAAGTAGTTTTTTTTTCTAAATATAATCAAATTTCATTCGAATGCTACGTATAATCTTATCCAACCAAGATCTATTTTCTTAAATTAAATTAATAAATTTAAATATAAATAAAAAACTCCACTAAATACTCTCTATTTAAATAGAAAATAAATACAAGTAAAAAAATTCTACAGACGAATAAAGAGATGGTGAGGTTGATCAGAGTTGATGACAAAATGATATTCATAAAAAGAATGATAAAAAATAATAATTTGTTAATAAATGATATTTATAAATTAAAAAGTATATATTTTTTATAAAATAAAATTTTTTTGGTTAATTATTGATAAATAAATGAAATATTTTATAATAATGATTTAAAAATATTTTAAAAATTTATACATAAATAAAATAATTTGTAAATTCTATTCATTAGAAAGGAAAAACTATTATTTTATAGTACCTTATTTTAACAAAAACTAATTAATGTGTTTTATTTATTTTATTTTTTTAAAAATAGATACATGATGCTATCCAAATACATGATTATGCCTAAATGCCCATGTGCAAATCTATAATTGTGTCCTAGGCTCTATTTCTTACAATTAATATAAAAAGGTAAATGCTAAATTTTTTTTAGTCCCTACAGGCTGGAGGGTACTCTAGGAATCAATAGAACAAATAGTTTTGCTATTGTGACCAATAAAAAACTTTAAATTAATATAATACTAGATATATTTCAAAGTTAACGACTATTGGATTTCATGTTCTCAAGGAATATTCTATGACTTCCTGTTTAATGTGCCCCCACTTATGCTTGTGGACTCCGTTTAATTAGGTTTCGATCGAAGCTGTCAAAACAGAAGCCAACCAGAAATCACTGGAAGCTTCCTCAAAGGATGTTCTACAAGAATCTTTTAATGAAAAAGCTTTTCAATTTGGGAAAATAAGCCGTTCTTTCTCTGTGTGTGTGTGTATATGCAAATTTTATCGATGGTGGACGCGGTTTATTCTTGTGTGGGCAATTTACTCCTCATTCTTTACTCCCTTCGAGTTCGGCCTTTTCCGTAGCTTGCTGAAACATCTATGGCCTCTCGACATCACGGCACAGATAATTTTCTTTGCGGACTTGATCACGCAGTTTTTTTTGCGTACAGAGACTCGCAGACTAACAAGATAATTTACGACTGTCGTAGAATTATTTTGCGGTGAGTTTTTAAGTTCCTTTATCCGTTTTTTATTTTATTTTGTCAGCTCTAAGCCACTGAGATTTTATATTATTGTCAAATCAATTGGTTTGATGAGCTACGCTAAAACGAGTTTCGTTGCGAATTTACTTGGCTGCTTTCCATGGTATTTTTCTGTGCGAAATTTGACACAAAGGTGGGGGTAAAATCCTCAAGATTTGCTAAAAATATAGGGCAAATTGCATTTGGGAGAAAGGCGGAAAAGTTATTTTTTTTCTAGGAAAAATTGTAATCAGAACCATACTCTTGGAGACAATGCCAAAAGTTTTTCATGGCAGCTTGAACGATTACAAAATTGGTTGTGTTTGGTTGTTTCTATGCAAAAGGGTCATTTAATGAAGGCTTGCTTTTCTTTTTCCTAAGCCATATAGCAAATTTCAGGATACCAATCTACAAGAAACCAACCATAACAAATTGACAATACCACCGTGTAACTTCAGTTTCGTCCTGGGATTAAAGGACCTCAATATGATTACAACCACTCCTCGAATTTATCTGAACGACCAAATAATCTCTGTTTTTATCATGTGATTTCGCTGGTTTTGTCATGCAGAAAAAATTCAAACGGAAGAAATTGCTAAGTAATTGTCTTGCCTTCGGTTATTGGTCCTCTGCTTTCTGCCAACTTCAAATTTAGAACCCAACAAGCGCCAAAAATAAAAAAGTGCTAAATTTCGCTATCACCGCCAAGTTTAGAGAACCCCCAAATTCAAAGCTTTCGAATTGCTAAATTGGGAATAAAAAATTGTTGATATATACATAATTATCATAATAAAATATATTGTTTAGAGTTAGATATTAATTTCAGTAAATCATAAAAATAATTTTTTATTTTACCATTAAATGATAAATCAATTGCGGCTACTCTTTATCTATTTTGGGTTAGTTGCAATAAAATTTGCAATTGAAAAGAAGAAGCTAAAGGATTAACACTTTTGAATTAGTGAGTTTTCTAGTAACTATATTTATATCTATATGTAGAGTTGGAAGCAATTGCTAGAAAAATTGAGAATATTCTTATAATTAGAAAAATAACTAAATATAACAATACCTCAGATCGATTGTAGTTATTTCTTTAATTGTAAGAATATCCTCAATTTTTTTAGTAGTTGCTTTCAATTCTACATATAGATATAAATATAGTTACTAGGAAACTCACTGATTCAAAGGTGTTAATTCTATAACTTTTTCTTTTCAATTACAACTAACACAAATTATGCAGGGACTAGTCGCAAGGTTTGTAGAAAGGATTATGTAGATTCAACATAATATGCATGATCAACTCTAGAAGTCTCAACAATGGTACAAAGCCAGAAAAAAACATAATTAGGAAACACATAATTTCCATAATGGAGACTTTTTCGAAGTAGATGCATTTGTACTCTCGAGCAACGTACAAAAAATTAGAGCTTCTTTAAACATAATTTGTCTCTCCATTAGCCAATTTGTTCTCTTATCCACTTCTGAATTTTTGTGGGACTATACACAAAATGGGTTTCTTGAAAGAACACCTTTAAGCAAATGCAACTTTCAGGTTTAAATCCAAACTGCATAAGCTTTTCCAACTTCCTCCTAGCTTGTGACAAAAAAAGGATCTTTACAACTGAAAGTGGACATCCATCAAACAATAATTAAAAGCAATTATTTGTCAAATATCATATTTGTAAATGCCCTGCGAATGCACATGCACATTGACTTGATTTTCCATGGAATCTTCAATTTATTATTACTTTTTAGCTTCATTCTCTTGGAAGCTTGTTTTCGAGTGTCACAAAGATAGATCTTGTACATGACTTGTTAATTCTTGATGACACAACACTGTGTCATGTATTTCACATAACAATATGATGGTGTTGAGTTTTAATTGCTATAAAATGTATATCAAGGGACTATAATAATTGTTTGTATAACATTAACTTATATAATCCAACTTACATGCACTTCTTGACTTTTATAATATTTGCAATAGCAAAACTCTCAGTGTGTTTTCTTGTTGAAAGCCCCTCTCACATTCTACTAGTTTCATATTCAAAACATCATAATGTGATTTTTTATCAGAAAACACTGTGTATCTCCTTTTCACTCAATCTCTAACTCCATCTATTGTATCTTCTTTGCATTATTCTCTGATATTGCTTAATAATTGCTAATATCAATAATGGATTACGTCTCAAGCTGCGTATTACTTATGTTGGATTAGTGTAATGTGATTGAAAGCTTTTTACTGCAATTGAATCAATATTATTGAATCGCAAACATCGAAATTATGAAGGGTTTACAATTTTTATTCTTTTAGCTACACAATGTACTTGTTGCAAATAACATTTATTTATAATTACATTTATTTTTAACTATTTCAATTTCTTAATTACAATAAAAAGGCAGGGACTAGCCGGTATGCAACACTTATTTTTTGAGGTCACTTTTATACGAAATACAAATATGTTATATAAAACTTACTTTATAAAACTCTCAAACTCCACACTAAATTTACGTATATTAATATGCAAAACAAACTTTGTGATTCTAGTTGAAAAGAATTCATTGCCTTTAGCACCGGTTTAAAAAAAATAGATGCTCATTATAAATATATACTTTTTGATTAGGGGTAAATGTTTTTTATTGAAGTTATAAACTAGGAGAATATATATTTTTTAAACCAAAGTTACAAATCAGTTTGGGACATAACAAGGGGCCCAGTCCCCCAAAATCCAAAAGCAAACATGTATAACTTACTTAACATATATGACAAAGGATAAGAAATAAGGTAGAACAACCCTCATGCTCCATAAAAATACATAAAAGACCCAACAATAGGAAAATTTTACCAGAAGGCTAATAAAGCACCCTGAAGTGGAGGATAACTATAGGACTTTAGTAAACTTATAGCAAATAATCAACCAACTGTCAACAAAAAATAATTGCCAGGGAGGAAAAGCCAACCTAGACAAAGAAAAAGGTCTACCCATGAGCAGGAATCAATCTTTTCCCTCTATGGGAGAGAAGATCATACAAGGTCCACTGCACACCACCACTTATAACTTTCATTGATTCCATCCACAAATGTTCTAACTCTATCTTTCTTCCTTTATGCTCAATGGAAGGGTCACCATTGAGAATGATAATTAACTGCTGAAAATAATGATTGTTAGGGGATTTATGAAAAATACCTATAATAGTAGGACATTATCTAACCCCCAGTACCTTAACTTCAAGAACACTCTAGAAGGGCTCTTCTACATAAGGAGGGAGAAGAGTATCTTTCTAAAAAGTATAGGATGGATCATCACCTGACTTGGAAGGAGAAGATTCAAAAAATAATTTCCGTGATTCCACCATACAAAGTCTGTGTCATGAGAGCCATTTTTCTTTCTCCAAATCTATAGAGGACTAAAATAAGGGCAGGCTTGAGAAGAGCAAGCTGTAACTTTATGACCAATTTGATTGCAATGGAAACATCTAAATGGGAGATCCTTATAGTTGATAAATTGAGTCCAAGAGCCATGAGATGACATAATTTGAATTGAGTAGGCAAGAAGCTTAGAAAGATCAAAGAGCCCACACATTGCCACACAAACCTATTGTCCATCAAATTCAACAATAAATATTCCCTACAATGCATTGACTCTTGTAGGTATCTATTGCAGTTGACACTTTTTATTAGTTAGCATTAAAAAATGCATAATGTAAATATTTTTTAAAGTTCTAAAGTTTTAACATTAGTTTTGAAAAATATGTTGGATTAAAAAAAAATAAAATTTTGGAAAAGTTTAATTTTGATGCCTAAAAATCTTGCTCTAAGCAAACAACCTTCTATGGGAAGTTTTACAGGGGTGGGACTCAAATGTGATCTGTAAAGCAATCTCAGGGGTTTTAGAAATTGGTTCTTCAGATCAATTTTGGGGAAAAAGGAAAGGAATAAATGTAAATAAAACTAAGGCGATGTGCCAAAATATTTAAAATATTGACCTACAATTGCATAAAATAGCTTGAATCTTTGAACATCATAGACTATTAAAGGAGCATATGCATGAATTAAAGTATATAACACAAACAAGAACCAATACTATAGAAATAGAGAATGGAAATAACAAACAACAATAAATATTTACTTAGTTTGACACAGAACACCACATCCTCTTCATTGGTGGGTAGAAAACATCATACAAAAGGCCAAAAGACACAATATACAATATTTGAACCTTCCCATGAGGGGCACCTATTAAGGTCATAGATAGAGAGACAAAATAACTAGTAGCTACTTCTATTCTAAAACTAGACTATTACAAATGGCTATTTTTTGATAATATCAAAAATAATTATTCATCTACCAGCCCTTTAGAAAAGAAAAGAGCTCTCTTATATAGGCATAGTGGCCTCATGAGGAAACGACACTTGGGACCAAGAACTCGTGCTCATGATGAGGTCATTGCAATTGATTGAGGAGCTTCAGCTTATGACTGCAATTGGTCTTCCAAATTCTAGATATGGCACAACTATATCACCTTATGATGCCCATGATGCTTAGGAGAAGTGCGGTGGTGACACGTGTATGCCTCTGGAAGTTAGTTAGGAAAGGGAGACCCACTCTTCTCATCCAATGGCACTTCTTAGAGTTTTGACAAGGAAAGATTTGCATCTGAGGAGCATCAAGATGCCATGTGGAAAGATTTGCTTCCTCCTCTTTATTACTACATTGTGGGTCCCACCCATTACTCTACTAGCCAATGGTGTTGCTTGAAAGTCTGACAAAAATAAACTCCCTTAGATAAGCATCAGGATGCCATGTGTTGAGTTGGCACTTCTCTTAGGGAAGTCAAGAACCTTTTGCGATAAACGAGTGCCAGGATACCACATGAAAAGTCCATGTTTCTCTTTGTAACTACATGGCGGACCTTGTTCTTTACTCCACCAACTAATGGCACTATTTTAAGTTCTAACCAAAAGGAACTGACCTTGGATGAGCATCGATTTGTCATGTGGAGAGTTGGCACTTCTCTTGGGCAAGCTAACAACCTTATATGATAAATGAGCAATGGGCTGCCATGTGACGGTGATAGAAAGAAGCCGATCCTTAGCCAAAAATGCAAAAGGGACCTAGGGGAAAGAGGGGGGTGCAATGCAAACTCTGAACTCACCAAGAACATACATGAGAAAAGTAAACTGCTCCAAAAATATATAAAATATGGATCATGATCCAATCTCCTAGCAACTTGTAGGGGAAAACTACTTGCATATGGAAGAACCCAAAATTTTGGTTTCATGGACCAGTTGAGGCAAAATTTGCAAAAAGGAGTGAAACCCACAAAATTTACAAGTTTTGAAGAGTAGCCTTTAAAGGAATCCACTTTTCTTCCTTAGGTTGAGTCTTCTTCTTCAGAGCCTTGAAGGCTCTATCCAAATCTATGATCTCCTTGAAGGAGATGTTGTTCAAACCTTGAACTTCCACCATCATCTATAATTCTAGATAGGCAAGGGGCTACAAAATGGTCTCTACCTTAGAGACATTAGGTGCTTAATCGAGAGCTACAAAAATGGTCTGCTCTTTCTGCTTCTTTTCCAATAACTCTTTTATTTTGTCTTCTGGGAGGATAGTGTTGTCCATAAAGAATGGAGAGGGGAGTCCCAATTGGACCAGCTATTCAATGTGCCCCTTTATATCCTAGATTACCTTTTAAGGCATTGAAAAATGCCTTGCACTTTGTTGCTACCTTATTACAGCTTAAAAACTTGTTAACCTTCATCATTTCTTGCCTTCAATCAGCCACCCCTACTGCCTATAACATCTTATCTGTGACATTGTATAGCTTTTGAACCAAGAGCTGTGAATCTTGAAATTTTAGGATATGAAGGCAAGGACCTAGTCTATGGACACACTCACTTGGAGTTTAGCCTCTATGAGTCCATGATGAACCTGAACATTGGCTTCAAGTTTGCTACCATGTTCTTAATCCTCTCTTAATAGGATACATATAATTGTTGGACCATGGGGAGGATCCCTGTGGTCTGGGAGCGGGTGGAGATATCATTCTTTAATTACAATATCTCTTGGTCCTTGACTGAGGATTCTTGCTCCATCTGATGCTGCAATTATTAATTCACTCTATTAGAGTCCAAGAGACTCTGATGGGTCTGTGCAAGCTCTAAATCTTTTTCTTGTAGCTTAGCCTCTGCTGTCACCTTTTTCTTTTTTAGGCCATCTATTTTGGCCTTTAACTCTATGACCTAGATTCATAGCTAGGCCTTTGTCTTCCACCTAGAAGCTCTCATTAGAGATGCAAATCTGTAGGTCAGACCTCATTTTGTTGAGCTCTGCATCTTTTGCCTTAGCCTCAATGTTGAGGTGGTCTACTGTAGCTTTCACCCTTGTGAGTTCTAGCTTTATCTTCTCCAATTGATGGCCTGCTTTGATATCGTCCATGGTGATGGACTTCTATGTTTTCTCCATTAATTCAACCCTATCAATGGGCCTGGCTTGGTTGATGTTGAGGCCAATGGCATGTATTGAATAGTTTCCCAATTGCATCTATTCTTGGGGCTTGACTACTTGGGGTACCATATGCACAATCATTAGAGATTTTTATGCCAAGTCCAATAATGATCACATGTAAGGCACTGCCTGGGTCTTGACCTATTTTTCCTTTCTTTTCTATGCCCAAGCCTCTTGGGATTTCCTAGTAGTTTCCATCTACTAATGAAACTGCTCTTGTAACTGAATATTTTCCCCCACAAAGGGGGATCCTTGTGGTATCTCAAATGGAATGGTCACTTGCTATTATGAAGTAGTGGATGCTATTCCCCTAGAGGTGAGTGGGTGAAGGGTTAAGGTGGAAGGAGAGAAAGGTGGGAGGGCATGTAGCAAGGTGGAGGGTGATTTCACCATGATGGATGATGACGTGGATGATGAGGGTGAAGGAGTGAGAACTGGCACAAGGGAGGTAATCAATTGCACAAATAAAAGTGGTGTGAGCAAAGTGATAAGCTAAGCTGAGGAAAATGATGATATGGAAGTGATTGGCTAGGTAGTGGAGAGTGCTGCAAGCTCAATATAAACAGTGGAGGGCAAAGAGGGAGTGAAGAATAAAGTAGAGGTAAAAAGAAGGGGCTAGGAAAAGCATACCTTATTTTGTTGGGGTTTGAGGGGAGAATTAGAGGCTTGCATGCCAGAGGTGAGCTGAGACGACCCCGCTTCAAGATGCCTCAAAGAGGCCTGTTATTTTTGTAGGGTAGTTGGGTATGGATATAGAGGAGGCAACCATGTTGTGGGCCTTTAAATCACCACAACCTCCTTTTCCTTTTCCTTTTCCAAAGGGGTGTACTCCTCTTCTTTGAAAGGAGTTTCCTTCTCTTCTTCTTCTTCCTCAATAGAGAATTCTCCTTCTATCAGAGCTTCTACCTCATGGTGCTTGTCTCAAAGGTTTTTGAACTACTCGTCTGTGTCCACATCTTTAAAATTTTGATCGATTTTGCCAAAATTTTGCCTATATTTCTAATAGGCATATATTTTTTCCTAGCTCTAGTCTCTCTAGATGAGCTACACCCTTAGTCCCTTTGTCAATTTCTTCATGGGGTCAAACTGCTAGACTACATTATAAAAGGACTCCCATGGCTTGTGGGTGTTCGATGAGATCTTGAACAAATCCACATTATACTTTATGTCATCTTCCATGGGTGACCTTCACTATTCAAAGTATGGTTAGGGCTCATTATTAAGTAGGGTAATAGTTTCCAAGGTGGTGATATGTCCAAGTTCTATTGGTCATTAATCTAGTCGAGGCTAAGTTCTACAAGCTTGAGCACAAAAAGGTGCCCCTACAACCTCTTCACCACTGTGATACCTCCCCTAGAGAAGGGGACATCGTAAAAGGCCTTCTTCTTGTGGCATGTGCCATATATAGAGTCAATTTCATCAAGCTAGTGATCTAGCTCCAAGGCCAGGGTCCTATTTGTGAGTAGGCACGAGAACTAGAATGGCTCCTCTTATCTGTGTGCCTGACTGAAGGTGAAATGGGCCATGAAGAACCAGTCAACTAGAATTTTGTTTCTAGTTAGTCAAGACCTCTGGTTATCCATAATTTTAAAGGTGATGACCTCTTGGCTAAGGTCAATGAGGATTGGGGATAGGAAGCACTCCAAAAATTGATAGTAATCCTGCATGATCAATAGGATGTGAGTCTATGCAATAATGAGGATCACCGTGTTAGGATGGGTGCTTATCTCAATATAGTTGAAGGTGAAGTATGAAGAGAAGAATTAGGAGTGATGATACAAGATCAGATGGAGGAGGAAGGAGGAATACCTAAAGGTATTTAGTGTTGATAAGTTTGCAAGCTTATTTTGCATGGTGGCAGCAATGACATTTGCAAAGTCCATCCTATAAACCTTCTTTTTGCTCACCATCTTCAAAATGAAGACCACCCCAATTGGAAATTGATGATGTGAGCATTTGAGTCCATCCCAAAGATAAATGCCAACATGGAAAGGGTGTCTCTCATGTCCTGCATCATGAAGCTTGTAAGGGCAATGGGTAGAGGAGGTGCTTCAGTGTAGTTGCTCTAGAAAAGTAGATTGATGAAATCTATCTTACAAACCTAGGTGTCTTAGACATTTTATAGGTTCTCCATACTACAAATGTCAATGTTGGGGTTGCTCAAGAATTAGAGCATCTCCCTTATGGCATCAATACTAACATCCACTTTTAGGTGGTTGTTGCCTGTAATAACACCAATGCTAGTGTCACATCTATCTACACACAAGGCAATGATCTCTCAGTAAAATATCACAAAAGTCACTAGGTACTGGGCTAGTTTGGCATTCCAAATCCTATACCTAAATGACTCATAGTCATTACTTCACACCTTTTCAATCATTCAGGCATGGGCACCCTCCCTTAGGCTCTTTGGGTTTTTAGCCAATTTGGGATCGAAGATCCCATTTGCATAATCTAGGACCAGTGAGGGGTCCCTATAGTGTCCCTTGGTGATAATTTTGACATTTGGCACTTTGGGCTTTAGTTGTGCAAAGGTAGAAGTGTATGATTTACTCACTGCATACTATGAGGGAAGGTCTCAGTGACCACCTGACCTACAGGTTCTCTACTTTTTTAAATGATTTTCACTACTGGGTGAGGATGTATAAGTCTTTATTTTAGAAATTCTTCTAAAATTTCTCTCTTCCCTTAAGGAAGAATACAAGATATTAGCCTCTGCTCACAATCTTGCAATTCTTAGCCCAAATCTCTCTGCTCAATATGCTCTATTTTGCTTTATGCTCTTGAAATTCTTAAGACATTTAAGTGTTTAACTTGATGAGGAGATGGGTATTTATAAACCAATGCTTCTAGGCATGATCATAATGTAAATTTTGAATTTGGGCACCCCACAATTGTTAAGGGTGGCACTCATGCTTAAAGAACACCTACAGGAGATTTGTGATGATCCTTATGGGGGATCATGCAATATGGAGCATCTGGCATTAATAACAAGAGGAGTGGGGTAGATAATGGTATTTCAAAGAATGTTTCAAAAATAATGGGATCCAAGATGTGGAAACCTATAACGAGATGAGCCACTTGTGCCAATGACACTTATTCAAAAGGAAACAACAACAAAGAAAGGAAAATGAACAAACAAAGGGAAACAACAACAAAGAAGGGAAGCTAGCTAACTATACATAAGAATGCATTACCTTGTCTATTTCCAATTATGTGAAATGGTCCCCTCCATAAGAAATCAAACTTTGCATATTAGCCTTGTTTCATGACCCTTCGATCATTTTTGAGGATCAAGTCCCCTGGCTTAAAGCTTGGGTCTGATGATTTTTTATCAAATCATTGCTTGACTATTTATTGTCACATGACCTTTGCATCACCAGATTGCTCTCTTGCTTCTTGGATGCTGAGTAATTCCATCATTCTAGCCTCCATCGCTCTGTTCTTAGCTATCTCAATAACCTTTAAAAGTTGTAAGGTAGGGATTTCTATTGATATGGGCATGACTACTTCCTTTTTGTATACTAGTTCATATGGGGATGTCTTAAGGATTTGCTTGGGATTAATTCGATCAGCCCATAGGGCCATTTTCACATACATGTGCCACTCCCTTTGTTTGTCAGTGCCATCATTTTGATCAGCCTAATGATATTTTTGTTTGTTGATTCAGCCAACCCATTCCCTTACGAGTAGTAATTGGATGAAATCTTCAAGAAATGCCATTTCGAAGTGCAATTTCTAAAATCTTGGAGTTGAAGAAGGCTTTCACATTATATGAAATGATCATTTTGGGTGGGCCAAACCTTGCTACTAGCTCCTCCAAGAAGTTGAGGATCATGTTTTTAGTTGCTTCTTTCATCAGGGCTGCCTCAGTCCACCTTGTGAAGTAGTTGATGGCTATGAGTATCCATTTGTGGCCCATGATAGATATAGGGTTTATCATCTTGATGAAATCCAAACCCCATTATGCAAAAGGTTTATTGGTTCTAATTGGATTTAGTGACATGGATGAATTCTTTCTCTTGCCTACAAAGAATTGACATCGATGGAATTTCTTGACTACCTAATATCAATCAGAGAACATGGTCAGCTAGTAATATCCTACATGAATGATTTTGGTTGTAGTTATCTTTGCATATAAATGTCTACACAAAGGGGTGAAATGCATATCCTACAAGATATTTTTGGCTTGGTGACTGTCCATGCATCAAAATAGCTCCCTGTCAAAGTTCCTCTTAAAGAGGACTCCTTGGGCTAGCATGTAGCCAGATCTTTGTAATATGTAGAATCTATTTTGTGCATAGGGAGACCATCTGCATATCATCTAGTTTGCATAAAATGGGTCCTATCAACAACCCAATACTCATTGGTTTCATATTGATTCACTAAAACCATGTTTGATGCATTTTGTCCTTCTGTCAGGATACCTGCACATTGAGCTAGATACTCACAAAGTCCTCTTCCTTTGATCACTTTAGTTGACCTCTCTTCAACATCATATTCTAGGATCTTGGTGATCCAATTAGCCCTATTTTTTGTGATCTCTCCTTCCATTATATACTCTCTGAAGATAGAATACACCACATATACCATTATCTTGCTCCCCACCACCAAGTGCCTAAACTTTTTTAGACCTTTGATGATGGTGAAGGATTATTTTTCAACAAAATTGTACTTGGTCTCATACCCACATAAGGTCCTCAAATAAAAAGCAATTGGGTGCTCACTTGTGCCTTCTTTTTCCCTTTGAGTTAGCACAACTACTAGGCTATGCTCGCTCATATAGACATACATGATGAAATCTCTAGAGAAGTCAAGATTGACTAGCATGGGGGTGGTGGATATCACAATCTTGTCAAATGTTATTCTCCGTTCCATGGTCCATTTGAATGGCTAGTCTTTCTTAAGCATTACTATGATTGGTCTTACCAATCCCATGAAGTTGGATATGAACCTGTTGATGAAATTGATCTTTCCTAGGAAATATTGGACCCCCTTCATGTTGATCAGCAAGGTTAAATCCTTGATAGCCTTGACTCTATCTAGATCGATAGAGATGCCTTATTTGAATACTATGTATCTAAGCAGTTTGCCTTATGGGACTCCAAAAACACATTTTTTGGGGTTAAGAAAACTCCAAAATCTTGGCACTTTTGAAAAATATTCTCTAGGTGGTTGAAATGGTCTTCCTTCTTCTTGGAGAACATGGTGAGGTCATCTAGGTAGATGAGGATAATCTTGTTGATCAGACCTTTAAAAGCTACGTCTATAGCTTATTGGAAAGTACACCCTGTATTCGAGAGGCTGAAAGGCATCTTCGTATATATGAAGGTTCCCCACTTTGTGGTGAAAGTGGTCTTATGTTGGTACTCTTCATTGACCCACTCTTGGTTATATCTTGAGAATCTGTCTAATAGAGAGAACATTTCTAAGCCTGCTACTATTTGGAGGATTTGTTCCATTGATGGGAAGGGGTAATGATATTTTAGGGAAATTTTGTTTAAGTCCTTGAAATACATGCCTATCCTAATTTCTCCATTCTTTTTCCTCAGTGGAACTAGATTGCATAAAAATGTCGAATGCTTGATTGGGTATAAATTCTTGAGTCGATCAATTTCCCTAGTTCTTAAGCCATAAGGGACTTGATTTTTGGGTTTACCAGCATTTATTTTTGTCGTATAGGTTTGGCCCCTTCCACTAGGTCTATGGTGTGTTGGATGACCTCATGGTCATACCCTTTCAAATCATCATAGGTCCATGCCATGACCCCTTCATACCTATTTCAAAAATAAATTAATCATTCCTTATCTTTTTGGGGAACTTCCTTCCCAACCTTCAGGTTTCTTCCATCTCCAACATCGAGCTCAGATTAGTCACTTTTATCTACAACAAACTTCCATTTGTCATACCTTGCACCATTAGAATCAAATAGGTTCTCTAGGGTAATTAACCCCTTCAACAACTTATTATATTTTAGTTGCATGATATGGTCCCCATAGGCTTCTTTGATCTTCAATTGTAAGTGCTCCACAAATTTTCATGATTGTTAAATAAATATGTCAAATTGCCCATCACTCTCAAACACTTGCTAGTTTTAGTCATTGTCAAGAATGGTGGGTTTTGTTGTCCCTGAAAAATGACTCCTCATTTTTTAGACAACATATAACTATTTTGGTCCTGCATGGCCAAAATTATTCGTCCCCTTTCCAAAAATTTATTCTAAACATTCAATTTCATCATTTTCTCAACTTTTTGGTAAAAGGATTAGCAAGTTCAACTGGTTCAAAGGGTCTGTTGGCAAGCATCAAAACAAGGATTGAACCATTGAACCTTTTTGGTTCAATGGGTTCAAAGGTTTAACGTCATCAACAAGAGCTAAGCACTTTAGCAGAGGTTCAAAGTTTGACCATTTCAAGGTTCTGCGGCCTCAATCACTTAACAAGTCTCAAAAGCTTAAACTGTTGAACCTTGAACCATTTTGGTTCATCGGTTCAATGGGTTCAACATTCAATCGATTCAACACACCAGGTTCAAAGGTTCAAAGACTACCTTAGTTAAGAAACGAAGCACGCACAAAATAAAGAGTCAGGTGGATGCTGCCAAGTGTCAATGGCCAAGCCCCACTAAACTTTGTTTTTACAAATTAGCGGATATTGCCACGTGTCCCTCTTGAAGCTTGTTGGGAGCCTCCAAGTGTCAATATCCGTAGTCTCTTCCCTTAGCTTCATTGTTTCAAGCAAAGACCATGGTGGGCCTGAAGATGAGTGACTAAATGAAGTGGAACATGCCAAGTGTCTGCATCCACGCGACTAACAAATGTATTCAGACAGTGCCATGTGTCCCTTGCAGAGATTGGCAGAGGCTGACAAGTGTCATCGTCTGCGATAGCCCGACTGAGCCCCAAACATTTATACGATGTTGCAAAGGCCTGATGAGGTGGATGCTGCCAAGTGTCAATAGTGGAAGATGCCACGTGTCCTCACCTATTCTTGTGGAAGATGCCACGTGGCACTTGGTCAAAGAGCGAAAGGTGCCACGTGTTAAAGGAAAGGGGCACTCGCAATACAAAGGCACATATAGAGCCAAGGAAAGGTTTTCTTCAGATGAATTATTTGAAGGAATTCCTTCAGATATTTTGTTTGAAGGAAATGAAAGGGACGACAGCCCACCGAAGAATCAAAGCTCGAAGGCCACTTAGAAGACACCCAAGGGCATGTTCCCTTCATAAAAGGTTTGAGCCTCAGAGGGCAGTAGAAGCTACCAAGTGTCATAAGCTGAGACACAATTTTGAATAAAGCCTCAAAGCGTGGAACTCGCCATGTGTCCCAACCCAGTGCAGCAGATGCTACCATGTGTCTGCATTCATGCCCCCCAATCCTCTAATAGTTTCAAATCTTATTCTGATAAGCCTATTTCGATGTTGCGGATGCCACCACGTGTCCTCACCCGTGTCACAATAGAAAGTGGCCATAGCAAGCGAGAAAGACACAAGAGAATTACTAAGAAGAATGATAGGCCCACAAATGTCAAATTTGTCATGATGAAGTGTCTGTTGATTTTAGTAGACTTACAGCACGGACCCAAATGCATTCAAAAGAGCTTAAGACTAGGACCAAGAGAAGGAAGAGACAAAGAGGGAAACTTAGTAGGATTTAATTCCAGTAGGTGAAGTAGTTCGTTGGGTAAATATTTGGGGCCTCCAAACATTGAAAGCACCGTCTGTTTGTCCCTATGAGATAAAGGCAGAATAGACAGTTGTGCGGCTAAGCAGGTGATGGAATGAGAGATTTAGGCTCGAGAGGAGGCACTAGAGATGAATTGACATGCCACAGTCAAGGTAGCCACACTACTTCAACATGGCCCTTCCTGACAAAAATAGAATGCATCCAAGGCATTAAATGTGCTTAATGGGTCACTCCATGGGACAAAGTGCCAAGCCTCCCTCAGGCCTCTATATAATGTAATCTCTTGTATCATTTAAAGAGAGATCTTCCCCTACCAGAAGTGAAACTCTGCCCAAATTGAAAGGCATTACTGAGACTTTGAGCTCAGATTGTAGTTCATATTTCTTTGATTGAATGAGAAAGCAAGTTACTTGCAGACTTTGTGCTATTATAGCTTGTGCTACTTTAGGAGATTGTTCGTATGTCTGTCTTCTGAAAGTGTTCTTGTTTATTTGATTTAACAAGCAGAACTAGTGGAGGTGATAGGGAAGGTGTCCTGAAGCCAACTACTTTCAGACTTTGCACTGTCATAGTTGTCTTTAGTGTGTGTTTTTCTTTTCTATTTTTGTGTAAAAGACCTTGGGATGACTTTGTGCCCTCATTGTCTTTCGTATCTCCCTCTAGGGCAGTCAAGGTGGAGACTTTGTGCTACATCTTAGATTGCTGGTTACTTTGGACCCAATTACCAGTCACTTGTTACCAGAAAGAATTCTTGCTATTTGCAAGAACAAGCACTTTTGAAAGAAGAGAAGTGCCTTCTATCACTTCACCAGGATTTCTACTATCTAGGAAGGGATCTGGCTCTTGGCTGAATGTTACTTCTGAAAGAAGAGAAGTGCCATCACCAATCACCCAGTATTTCTCCTCTGTTTGTTAGCATCATCTCTAAAAAAAGAGAGATGGATGGTTTATCCCACCCCTGTGTCTTACTTTCTGCTTACTTATATAGTATATAGCCTCCACATATTTAATAAGGAACCTCCCCTTGATGAGAGAAGAGATTTGTCCCTTGTTGATGTAGTAAACCTGCACACCAGGATGACCCATCTCCCTATGCTATGGTGATAGGAATTATTTTGGTCACTAGTTAGCTGGCCAACAAAATATTCACCCAACAGGTTTGATAATCACCCACACCACTTGTGCATTGGTGAATAAATATACAATCAGATCAAACTGGGAATCGATTATTGCCATACTATCTACCTCCACATTCATGGTCCTAGGGATAATTTGAATGTTGAAAGCTTCAAATGTCTCGATCAAATCCCATATTTGGTGGTGATAAGACCTCATGTGCACATTCTTCAAAGTCATGACCCTTCTCACCTGTCTCACCACTAATTTAGAATTTCCAAATAATTTTAGCTACTATATGCCCGTGTACTCAACAAGGTTGAGGCTATGGGCTAGTGTTTCACGTTCAAATTCATTGTTTGTGCAAACAAATTGGAATCAAAAGGCTTGTAGGGTCTCTTTCCTGGTTAGGGAAACTAATCAGATACCTAGTTTAGAGCTGGTTTTGCATTTCACACCATCAAAATGTAGAGTCCAAAAATTGGACTCACCTTCGAGTTCTTTACTCTAATCCTTTTTCTTTCTTCATCACCTTGGGGACAGCCTGATCCTCATCATAGACCAAGAAATATGCTATGCCATGGTTATATGATTTACCAATCCAATCCGTAAAATCACTCAAACATAATGTAGATTATTTTTTGGCACACGTCTCTATCAACATTACCTAAAAGAATCCTATGCAAAAATTACAAAAAATAAAACAAGGAACTAATGACCCTATCAATGTATATGTTCTTAGGTATAAAACAATGTTGTCCAAAATTACAAACCAAATGAAAAATAAATATCTTTAATACATCTTCAATAAAACTTTTACTACCCCATTACACCTGTATAGGGTCCCAAGGCTAATGGCATCAAAATTCATGAAAGGACCATTCTCAATAAATTTTTTGATGAGGACTTCTTCCTCTAGGCTCCTATTATCTACCACTATTTCTTCTTCAAGCATTACTATGCAATGCATCTCCCTTTTTGAGAATGAGGTGTGTGTCACTTCGAAGTTCATCATAGCCTCATCTGCTATGTGCTTTAGATGTAGTGGTTTAGATAATACTTTAAAATTCAAACCATATTTGGTCCTTAGAATTAAATAGGACAAATCTAAAGATAGGTATCTACCTATCTTGGTAGTGAAATCTCTAGACAAGCATAGCCTTAAAGACTAGTGAGATGTCTATCACCACAACCTCTTGAGGAATTGTAATGCTTAAACAAGAATATAGGGTTAGGGCAAGGGATTTGATGACACCAAATATTTTCACCTTATTCTCATCTAATTGCATTACCCTTTTGTCTAAGGGTTCATAGTATAGTTGTAACGCATCCACAATCTTCTTAGGTATTACTGTGGTGATGACACTAAAATCGAGCATGGAATTATGCAGTAGCTTCTTCCCTGCTATGAGAGTCAAATAGAATGGGGTAGGTTTTGTCTTACTTACCTCCTCTTTAGAGTTGATGAATGTGGATGGTGCTTGGGGTTGTGTACTCATGCTAGCTTCCTTTCCCTTTATCTGTGCAGGCTTCGTAGTTGGTTTTCCTTGTGTAGTCTTCTCTCGGTCCTCTAGGGTTTTTTTTAGTAGAGACTTCCCCTTAGGGATAGATAGGATGTCCTAGATAGAAACATTGGCTAGAACATTCTTTAGTTGTTCTACCACATTATATGACCCTGAAGGTGGGACCTCAAGGTCTTTTACCTTGTTTTGTGTCATTTCACTCCATTTTTGATATGTCAGAGGTGGTGGTTGGGGTCTTAGGCTATTCTTGAAACTCACTTTAGGCCTTGTGAAGGTTTATTGAGTTTCAGTCGATCTCTTCTTGGATCAGATGAAATACTCCAATTAGATTTGTGGGGCATTCAACATTAGGATTTTGCTTGTGTAAATCGCATCCTTATCTTTTACATAAGATAAAAGTGCATGCTTCGGGGTTATCTCCTCCTCTTGCTCCAAGGACATCCCCTATATCTACACCATTAAGGTAGTATTCTCAACACTTGGGGATTGGTATTTGTAGAGGGCTAAATCAAGTGTGTTCCCTTGCCTTCGTTACTTGACAATCTTCTATTGTAGATTACCTCTCAGATAATTTTAGGGCATATGTGCATCATTGCATGGAAAACACCATGAATTTGAGTCATTCACCAGATTATTTTGGCTAGTGACCAACTCTCTATTTATACTTGGAGAGACTATTTGTAATAGATTAGGTACTATAACAATTTGATTTGTGGGTCATGTCTGGGGATTGGGCACTTAAGGATTCATCCTCTACTTTTCTTAGTACTAGTTTTATTGGTATGGCACTCTCCTTTCTTGGTAATTTTGGAAAGGAGGTTTTAGAGGCATGGCCTATTGACTTTTGATGTTTATTATCTCATTAGAGAAGTTCTGTAAGATGGTCTTCATGTCATTCATCTTCATAGATAGTGAAGATGAAGAGGATGTGCTTGCCTAGGTAAGTAGATATAAGTACATGGAAGGCACCACCTGTGAGGTGTTAAATATTTCCTCTTGTGGTAACATCAATATCTTTGGGAACATCAACATTAATGGCTAAAGAAGAAGCTTCCTGATGTCTATAAAGTTATTTTCAGCTCTAACTGTTAGCTCATATGCGTCTGACAATGTCTAGCCTCCAAAAAACTATATCATGATGGAAATGTCTAAGTTGAAGGCCTTGAGGTAGAATATAATGGCCATGCCTATTGGAAGTCTATCTACTATTGGGATTCTCTACCAGGGCTTATCAAACCTGGTATTGAAATCAATAATAACCTCTTGCAGTTTTCTCTTAATAGTTATTAGCTATTGCTAGAGAGATGACTAGCCTGCCTTCTCAGTAAATTACTCAAATAATCTATTGCCCAATTCATACTAGGTGATGATGGAGTTAGGTGGGAATGATCGATACCAATCAAGAGCTCTCTCTTTGAAAGAGGTGACTAGTAGCCTTAAAACTACATTTTGATGTGTGACATAGTGCACAGTACAAACATTAGAAACATCTTGGAGATGTTTCATCATGATTTTAAAATATTCCCTTGAGAATTTAGGGAGTGCCTTTAAAGCATTCATAGGAACAAGATCCCACATAGCTGGGGCTTCTAGAGGGATAAGTGGGCTACCATTATTCCATGCTACAAAGTTTCTTGGTGGCCCTGAGATTGCCATTTATTGTGGTTATTGTGTCACACTAGATCCTGCGATATTTTGGTGAGTTGGGGCTACCATAGGTGGTGTTAACAAGCTTGGATTATTTGCTATTTATGACCTTATAATGGGCCTATAACTCATAAACTATGATTTCTAGTTAGTTAGACTAGTAGTTGTGGGTCCCACCGGGCATGCTAGAAAAGAAAAATTGTTGATGCCTAAAACTCTCACTCTAAGTGGATAACCTTTTATGGGAAGCTTTACAGGTGTAAGACTCAAATGCAGTTTGTAAAGCAACCTTTGGTGTTTTAGAATCTGGCTCTTCAGATCAATTTTAGGGAAAAGGGTAAGGAAGAAATGTAAGTAAAACTGAAGATAAAACTAATTAAGGTGATGCACCAAATTTTTTAAAGTATTTACCTACAATTGCATAAAATAGCTTGAATATTTGAACATCATAGACTATTAAAGGAGCATATGCATGAATTAAAGTCTATAACACAAATAAGAACCAATACTATAGAAGCAGAGAATGTAAATAACAAACAATAATAAATCTTTACTCAGTTTGACACATAACACCACATCGTCTTCATTGGTGGGTGGAAAACATCATACAAGAGGCCAGAAGGTGCAATATTCAATATTTGGTCCTTCCCATGAGGGGTACCTATTAAGGTCATAGAATTGAAGACAAGATAACTGATATCTACTTATATTCTAAAACTAGACTATTATAAATGGTTGCTCTCTGATAATAGCAAAAATAATTGTTCATCTACTAACCCCTTACAAAATAAAAGAGCTTTGCTTATATAGGCACAATAGCCTCATGAGGAAATGACACTTGGGACCAGGCACTCGCACTCATGATGAGGCCATGTCACTAATTGATGAGTTCTGACTCATGAATGCAGTTGCTATTCCAAATCTTAGATATAGTGCAACTATATTACCTTATGATGCCCATGACACTTAGGAGAAACACAGTGGTGACATGTGTATGCCTCTGAAACTACCTCTAAAATCTAGTTAGGAAAGGGGGACCCACTCCTCTCATCCAATGACACTTCTTAGAGTTTTAACAAGGAAAGCTTTGTACCCGAGGAATGTCAAGACACCATGTGGAAAGCTCCACTTCCTCGTTTTGTTACTATGTAGTGGGCCTCACCCATTACTCTATCAGCTAATGGTGTTTCTTGAAATTTTGACAAAAATAAATCTCCCTTAGATTAGCACTAGGATGCCACATGTTGAGCTAGTGCTTCTCCTAGGGAAGTTAAGAACCTTTTGTGATAAATAAGCATTAGGCTACCACGTGGGAAGTCCATATTACTCTTTGTAACTACATGGTGGGCCCTGTTCTTTACTCCACCAACCAATGGCACTAGCCAAAGTTCTAACCAAAAGGAACTAACCTTGGATGAGCATCGAGTTGCCACATGGTGAGTTGGCACTTTTCTTGGGTAAGCCAAGAACCTTTTATGATAAACGAGCATTAGGCTACCACGTGGTGGTAGCATAAGGAAGCTGATCCTTAGCCAAAAATGAACAAGGGACCTGAGGGAAAGAGGAGGGTGCAATGCAAACTCTGAACTCACCAAGAACATATGTGAAAAAAGCAAATTACTCCAAAAATATACAAAATGTGGATCATGATCCACATTTAATTTTCTAGTTTTCTATTGGTTAGAGGGCAATGATAAGACTAATTTCTTGGGAAACTTAAAGTATTTGTTAGACCATGAAATTGGGAAAAAGTATCTCCATCAAATTCATTGACATTTTTTGTCTTGGTCTTTATTGATTTTATTAAAAAAAACTATGCCTTACATATTGAATTGTCATAGTGACTCTCATATGCAATCAAAGATTTAAAAAAAAAATGGTCGCTATGAATGCATTCAATTGACCCTGCCACTTTGAGGTCAGTGGAAGTTTTGAGAAAGTCATTGAAAGCTTTGAGAAAATTATTAGAATATTTAATAAATAATAATATATGTGGATTCTTTTGCACATTCATCCCCTATTTCCTAGCCTTGTCAACTCCACTCTATATGTGGCCGTCCATGCAATTGGCTGTGAGGTGTTTTTTTGGTTGCTTGCAATTTTGAGAATAGGTAGTTTTTATTTTTTCTCAATGACCTTGATATCTATTTTAATGATAATTTTTAATCTTTAGGCTTGGGATTTTATTTTATATTCAATAGAGCTTGACTATGTTTGATTTGGTGTCTCCACTATATGTAACCTTCCATGTTGGTCACTATATGCACCTAAATTTTGCATGGTATAAATTTTTTATGATATTTGACAATGATGCAAGGACATCCATTAACAACATATTTAAACATAGTTTTATCCTCTTTCTCCTCTTTTGTGTCTCTTCAAGCCTCACTCGAGTGCCAAACTTATAAAATTTAAGCTTAAGTCTTCTAAATATGGGGTTTTCAAAGTGCATGAAAAAATTACCATAGTAGTTCACATAACTGCACTGATAGTTTCGATGATCACTATGGTGTTTGTGCAACCATCATTTGCATGTAGTGTCAGTTTCAACACCATTGCATGCATTTTTTATTCTATTCATAAGATGCATGTTTTGATTGGTTTTACATGTTCAACCTTTCGTGTTACTTCTTATTTTTCTATAATTGGTTCCCCAATGTTGTAGTTCACTCAAAGTCATATCCAAGATAATCTTAGCTAAATCTAACTCAACTCTAACAAGCTTAGAACCAAATTATGTTAACTCATGGATGCAACATCCATTCTTTTCTTAAAAATATTTTCTTTTACCATGAAATTCAAATCTAAAATTTGCATAGAGAATTGAGCATATAATTTTCAAGAGAATCATAAACTACTTTTGTAGCATATTGAGAAATCAACCCAAATCTTACAACCTTTCAGTAACCTATCAAATTAGAGGAAGGAGCTCACAATTTTGTAACACAACACTTTGTTTGTGAGAACCAACTGCGTCTTATCATCATTTTATCCATGTGTTTTCATTGTTCCTTACATTCCTCTTGTTGGAGAATTCTTGGATCATCATTGAATAAAAAATTAAAGAGATAACAACCTCAAGATCAAAATAATTTAAATTCCAATCAATTTATTCTTCTCCACATATCCTCTACTTTGGTCAAGTTAGGGAATTTTGTTTTCTTTCTTATTTTATTTATATTTTGCATTAAAATAGATCTTGTTAATTAGTTTTATTTGTATATTATAAAATAACACATAAAATACAAAAAAAAATCATTTTCTAAATTCCTTTGCACTGTAAATTATTTAGTCATTCTTAGAATATTACATGCATTTAGAAAAATAAAAAGAAAAATAGTTTTCATGTTAGTTTTATAATTAAAGGACAAAATCTTCCTTCATCCACATTTTTCTAATTAAATTTTTCAAAACACATATACATGCATACAAAATAATAGTGATTTTCATACCCACTTGCATATAAATCTAAGAAAATCAAGAGAAAATAATTGCATATACAAAATCTTCCCTCACCCCTACGCACTTTTAAAAATTTAAATCATAATCATAACTAAATCATAATTTTCTATTTATATGTTAAGATTAGTTGCATCCAACTCAAATCAAAAATAGAAAATGTGTAATCAATTCTAATTTTTATAATTCATGTTTGTGGTTACATGCATACAAATATACAAAATTGTAGATTTAATTTTCATTTATGCATCTAAAATATAGAGTTTTATTTTATATTTAGTTGCATTCATTTAAAAACAAGAATCAAAACATGTATTTTCAAAAAATACAATTAATTTTTTGCATGTTTGTAAAAATATAAAGTTAACCATCATATAGTTTAGTTTCAATTTTAAATTCATTAACATTCCCATGTTATATATTTTAAAAAAAGAATAAAAAGAGTTTTTAATTTTTTTATTTTCAACATTTTTCCTTTTATCCGTAGTTGTATTTTTTTTAATCATTTTAAAAACATTAGTTTATAAACAAACAACAAACTTTTAATTAGCTAAATGACCAACTACTTAAATAATAAAATCAACAAAACACATACTTTATAAAACAACACAAAACAACCATACAATCTTTTAGAAAAAGTCAATAACAAGTAAAATAACATATCAAATCCTCAAACATACAATTTTCTCACCCTTGGATGATGCTACATAAATAAACACATCTATATAGAGTAAAAACATTTACTCAAGTACCTGCTCCCATCCAATCACAAAATATCCAGAGTCATATAGACTTTGAGATTCAGTAGCAAGTCTTCCACTCCACATATTTACCCAATATCATCATTAACCATTTAAATGCTTTGGATAAACAAACTAAGTTTTAAAAAGCCCAGTTAACTAGGCAAGTTCACCTCTTAGCCCGCCAAGCCCAAAACCTCCAAATTTGACTTCTTATTTCATCATTGGATCTAGCTTCATATAATTTCATTTGTTTTGTAGATGACATTGTTTAGGCAAGCCCAACCTGATAGAGTTAACCAAATATCCTAAGAAATCCTATCTAACTTTAACCCATTTAGAGAGAATAATATAGACCAAGAGTTACACTACCTAGCTCTTCTAGAATTAGAGTATTCTTATGATCTTATTACACCATAGTTTGTTGCCTTCAACAAGCATTATGACATAACTGAGTTTATTTGATATAGACATGAACACTCACTACCACACTTCACCCAAAACCCCATGCAAGTAGTTTTTAAAAATCAATTAGTCCTTCCAACTCAACCTATTCAACCACCTTAACGAAATCAACAAGATTAGTAGATTGACTATTATATCATTCCTTTTCAGTCATCTTGGCTCTACCTTAAGAGGTCAAGTGCACAATATTAACATGTTACTTTTTACATGTAGAGTTTATTGAAGAGTAATTTTGTTTTGTTTTATTTTGTTTATAGCTTTGAGCATAATTGATTTTATGTAAGGATTATATGAGAAGTTGTCATATGTTTTTGATGGATTCTTGTTTATATTTATTGAGTGAAGATCTTGTTAGGTGAGGGAGTAACATCTCATAATACTCTATTTGAACCCTATGATAAAGTGGATATAAGGTTAAATGACATATTTAGACATATATTGTTTGTCTATGTTAAATGCCTTGTGTTTTTTGTTGTGATGGTAGGTTTAATTTTAAATATTAATCATGTTTTCTTAAGATAGGTAAGAAGCAACTATAAATATCCTCAAGACTATATCGACACTAGTGGCTTACTTATGACATTTTGGCTATTGTAACATCTAAGATTGCCATCCATCCACCTGTCATGATCATGGAGCATCTAAGTAACATAGTTGGTAGGGTCTATTTTTGGTATTCAATTACCCTTATAGACTGTGAGAATGTATTAGTTTATTCATTCCACTTTTACATTAGTGTTTTATCTCTATCCCTCCTATGTGGAATGATCATGCAATGTATGCCTTTGCATGTTCTCCATATGTATTTCCTTTGTTTCTTTCTATATCCAATAATACTTAAACACATGTTGTATTCTTAGTAGTCATAGATTTATAGAGTTGATGTGGATTTAATTTACCATCCATGTGAATTTTTGGTATTAAATTTCTTGT
The DNA here is from genome assembly GCA_037957365.1 of Torreya grandis. Lineage (NCBI taxonomy): Eukaryota > Viridiplantae > Streptophyta > Pinopsida > Cupressales > Taxaceae > Torreya > Torreya grandis. The sequence goes on from JARHVA010003641.1 coordinate 1,035,458, forward strand.
AGTATGATTTCCCTGACATCCACACCTTTCTACATTGTATTTATTATAGGTGGAAAAATCTATGTGATGTATTTTATCCTGAGCTATCATGTCTTCCCTTTACTATGGCCAATAAGAGTGATACACATGGCTTCTTTTGATAGGAGCACAATCACATAGTTTAATGAGACCTTTTTTCACTTTTGCAGTGGTCAGATGTGTTCAAATTTTAAATCTATTTTATAACTCCACAAGTTTCCTTTATGTTTTACTTGTGTATAAATATATAGGCCACGATTAAAAGTATATTAATAACAACACATGAATAACACAAAAACAAAAATATTGCTTGAATTATGTGGACAAAAAAAGGACATGTAGCCATCCAATAGATTTAGGAAGCCTTCATGGATTCGCTAGGTTATATAATTCACTTTATGATGTGACAGGGTCCATCCAACAAAAAAGGTCTCACAACTTTATTTTCATAAAGTGGGCCATTTTTATTAATACTTTTATGTCTTTGTGAATTTAATGTGTAGTTTTGCACCAAGGTTATGATGACATGAAGCTTCTCACATGGTTGTGTAAGGTCCTTATATTCTTTTGTAAATAGTCATCTCTATTTCACTAATGTAAAGAAGATCACATAAACAATCAACACGATAGATGCCGATGCATTGTTTTAGATCATGTAAGTCTTTAGGACTCTTGAAAACCTTTCCAATTTTTTCTGTGAAAAAGAACATAGGTTTGATATCCTTTCTTCTTAATATTTGCATTATCTTGTTACAAATCCTTTCACTATATGATGTAAAAGCCTTTAAAAAATCCCCTGAGTCATATTGCTCTTGATGAGGTTCATATATATTCTTCATCTTTTTGAAATCTCTATTATTTACTTTGATTTATAACCATCATCATGAAAACCTATGTCAAGTGTTGAAATTTATCTTCAATATGACCTTAATTCACAATATTGAATGCCTTAGTAACCATGAATTTTGAAGACATACACTCTTTGTTTGTAACTACTACATATAAAAAATGCACATGTTTATGAAATTGATGTTGTTAAACAAGGTGTTGATGTGACCATTTAAAAATAAAGAGAATCATTGTTACCTATACTGGGAAAACAACATACAATGTAAATAGTGTGTGTGTGCATTTTATCCTTGAATTACCATATTGTAGATGATATTTTATGATTATATAACACCTTACTCTTATACACTTGGAAAATTTAGACCTTGGTTGTTCCTCTCAATTATTTAACTTTCTTGGTTCCATAAGTCTCATATTTGATTTATCTTTTCCCCTTGGCCTATATCTCTTAGTCTGACCAGTCCTATGTTGATGACCCAAGTATTTTATCTTACCCAAAATGGTTAAAATGCACTTATCTTCCATCTTTGCAATTGTTCCCTAAACACTAACATCTAGGACAGATAGTAGCATGGACGTTATTATCTTGTCTTGATGTAAGTGTATAGTGCCCTAAAGTCATCCAATTTACAAATGAAACATATCCTAATGGTCAGCCTAAGTGATTTAATACAAGTTATTAATCCAAATGGATTGATATAAATACAAGATCAACTCTCATTCATTCCTCACCTATGAAACACCTAGCAAATGACCAAAGAGCATTCAAAGAACTTGTAGTTGAACAAGGTTTCCCTATTTATTCTTATTTACATACCAGTCATAAGAACTGCACATCTATAGGTTTGAAGTATTAAAAGAGCTACCCAAGAGCCCAATTTGCCAAGTTACAAGTTAGGTCACTATTGTACTTACTTTACACATATTTTATGATTCACACACAAGCCAACACATAAGGGAGAACTACATGTGTCTAATGTCCTCTTCAGAGTATTGGCTATGTAGACAATACCCACTAATAATGGGGTCTTTGGGGTAGCTCGACACCATGTGCACACTAACCCAAATTTTCCCAAGGTCACTATGAAGATGGAAAGCTAGGGTTTTTCCATTTCACAAGTAATGATTGTCCCTGACCCAAATATAAATGCACCAAAGTGAAGGTGAAATAAAACCCATAAACATCCAAGTGGTCGTATCATGTTTCAATAGATATTCTATATATTACACTAGCATTGAACCTAGATAATAACGTTGATACAACTATCCCAGGCTAACATTACTATCTAGACAGCCAAAAACATTAAAACCAAAATCTGACAACTATTTCAAAACCTCATACCCACCTGCTTTTTGCTTATTTCATATCCAAAATTGTATTAGCATCAGATTAAGCTAAGTACATTACTTCTTTGTTATTTCTATATCTAACATAGTTTTACTTTACATATTTAGACTATCTCAATGTAATAAATTTAGGGTATGCTTATATCTAAGTTTTTCATCTTATTGGCCTGCTATAGATATAATCATCACCCTTGTGACATTTCATTTCTATATACCCATTTAACATCTAAATAAACCCAATCTAGATCATTTTAGAGTTAAACATTTGGTGAATCCAATTCATTTGAATGTAATTTTTTTTGATTCCTAAGGTTTTAGATTATTGTACTTTTTAATTTCTTAATTTTACTATTTTGTATGCAACCTAGGTGTAGCCCTAGATGTGCAAATTGAACATTTTGAGCTTCCTCTCCAACCATATAAGATGCAAACCTATGAGGTATCTCATACCTTAGATCATGATAATACCCATGTTGACAATGAAAAAATTCATGATAGAGTTATCATAAAAGAAGATTCTAATAATGAAAACCATGAAACAAATGAAAATGATCAAATAGACCATGATCAAGTGCATGCAACTGTATTATTTCATGATCACATTCAACATAACCCTAAAGATCTTGATGAGATCTCAAAAACTATACTTAAAGCAAAAAATTCCAAAACTTTAGTAGAATCATCCCTCCCCTTGAACATATTATATCCAAATACATCTAGTTGGGGCACGGGTTATTTGTTTAAACCTTTATTTCCTGAAACTACCATTGCTACATCTACCATGGAATTATCAGTTGTGTCAACATAAATACTAGTTTCAATGCCTATTACTACTCATACCATGTTTTCATCTCATTTGGTGATTACTTATCTTACTAATCCAAATCCCATTAGGCCTATAGTTCAATCATTCCTTCAAGTTATAAAGACCTTAGAGGACAAAATTACAAACATTGAACAAAATTTTTTAAAATCCCCTCATGCTATAGATTCATAAGATGTATTGCAGAACCCTCTTGCACTTGAAATCTCTTTGCACCTTTTGCTAACTAGATTTGGTGCACCTAAGTTCACATTTTATGATGGCAAGGGTGATCTTGAACTATATTTTTGAATATTTTATGTGACATGCCTTGACTTTGGTTTTAATGATAAAATTTTGACCAAATTATTTCCAAGAAGCCTCAAGGACTGTTTTGAGATGGTTCTATGATTTACCTCTCTAATCTATAAAAGCATTCAAACCTCTTGTAGACTAGTTCTTAACACACTTTTCCATTAATATTTCCAAAAATGTTTCCTATGCTCAAATTTCCAAAATTAAACAAGGAACCAATAAACCTATCAATGAATATGTCTTGAGATATAAGACAATGATAGCCAAAATAACCAATCTTATGGTAGACAAAGAGTTACAAGATATATTCAAGTGAAGTTTACTTTTTCCTTTACATGAGTCCATTATTTTTAAGACATTCAAATATTTTAATGATTTATGCCATGTTGTACGAGACCATGAAATGAAGCTTATGCCATTAAATAAGCTCAAGTATATAGAAAACACACTAATTGTATCTACATATCGTACCAAATTCATAGTTAAACCAAGTTATAAGGTAAATCCTCTTGAGCCTAAAAATGAAACAACCACCATGGTTAACATAGTTTGACAACAACCTAATTGGCTTTTCCTATCTAATGCACCAAGAGGACAATTCACACATTTATTTGAGTCCCCAGCTTCATTACTCCCATGGTTACTAGAGTGTCAACTTATATCTCTCCCTCATCCTATTGAGGTTGATATGAGTCGATCTATACCCAAAAGATATGATGTGAATGCTTACTATGATTATCATCAAGGACTAGGACATTCTACAGGGAAATGTTTTACCTTGAAACACGAAATGAAAGATCTTATCAATGACCAAAATCTTACATTTGAGGATCCTCTAAAGGAATTATGTTTACAACATTAAAAAAAGCATCCATGCCAAAAAGACTTAACAATTACATTACACATGGGTGGTACTTATTTTTGGTATAACCATATTGGTCCTACATAAATGAAAACCACTTGCCATATAAATCATTTCCAATAGCTTGGCTTTGATCTATAAGACTTGCAAAAGAAGGTCACTTGAAAAGACTCCTTAGGCAACATACTAATTCCAATCTATTATGGTCCTAAAGTAATTCAAACATGGGTTTAGGTTATGCCTACCACACACACCCACACACACACACACACACACACACACACATGCAATTACACTCGGAACTCTTTGGCTATTCCAAATGGAATAAAAAATTGATCTAAATCAGCAAGCTATTTCCTATCCTCATGAAGGCACATTAATACATAATTCAAATGATGCATTAATTCTTCTACTACACATGCAAAACACAATGAGAAACATGATATGTACCTTTTTAACCTATCCAATCATGATGCAAACAATGTAAAAGATCCAACTTAAGGTTTTAAGGTTCACAATGGAGAGATATTTGTGGCCATCCATAGGATGGCATCATATGATATATTTCCTCTTCAAAAATACCAAAAAAAGAAATCAAATCAAAACATTCAAAAATCCAAAAACATTTTCATCACCTACATGTTCTATTGGCTCCTTGGCATCCATGTGTTAGTTCCATGTCGATGGATGGCATATTAACTTACTCTTATATACACATATATACCACACTTCTATTTGAGTGTGATACAAGCATACATAGATACATGATACATTCTTATTTCAAATGTTGGGCTTTCCCTCTACTCCTGTCATATAGACATTGGGGGCATCCACTTCTTTGATCTTGATACATGCAGGTTATATGATTTGATGATCACAATACATTATCATGTTTGAGCTTACATATGTACTTATACATTCCTATTATCCATGATTATATCTTACATAGGGTACTTGATATGCTATACACTTGACAAAGTTTCACTAACACATTATATCCATGGGCTACTATGACATGTTTATGTTGGTTACTTATTCTTTATTTTATGTACTTCTTTGAGTATCTTGCTTTGCTATTGTCTTGCTTGTTTAAGCATTTGAATATGTTATTTTGCTTGCGGCCCCCATGCCTATGTATGCTTTCATTAACATTTGCATATGTCATTATTTGTTGTATGGACATTTGAATATGTCATCCTTGAATTTATTGATATTTGACTAAGTCATGTTCCTTTGATTTTGCAACATTTAAACATGCCCCTTGTTTACGTTCTCTTTGGACCATTGCCTTTTGACTTACTTTTGAGTGTTCTTGTGTGTGTACTTATTTGCTTGTTGAGCTTGTACTATTACTATCTAGATGTTGTCATGATATTTATCATGCATCTTAGGCTTACATGTGATCATATTGGTTCTATACATGTCAATTATACATTTACCTAGACATGTTCCCTTCTATATGTTACATGGTCACATTCATAGATTATACATTATTTTTAATCCTTTTGAGGTGAGGTAACTAGTAGTTCCTATCTTTCCCTCACCTCAAAAGGGGGTCATATTAGTGGGTACATGTCATAGAGACATGTTATTTACACTTGGAACAATTCTCAAATTACAGTAGAGGCATGCTCTCCACACTCATTTAATATATGGTACTTATATCAGTTTCTAGATTCAATGGGGGCATACTTTGAAAGCATGTTCTCCACATTTATTTAGTATGTGGTATTTATATAAATTTTTACATTTAGTGGGGGCATGTCATATGGCCATGGATTCCACACATTCAAAGTTCTAAGATTCAGTTTGGTCATGCTTTGCAAACATGTTCTCCACATTCATTCAATATGGTACTTATATCAGTTCCTAGATTTAGTGGGGGCATACTTTGGAAGCATGTTCTCCACACCTATTCAATATCCAACATCTCCAATTTACAATGGAGGAATGTTTTGAAAACATGTCCTCCATATTCATACTTATATACGTTTTTAGATTTCTCCATAAATAGTGGGGGCATTCTTTGGAATCATGTTGTCCACACACAATTATCTAAATTAGCTAAAGCACACAATTATATGATTCATATTCATAGTTGTGGCATAATTATATACATTGGTACTATTATATACATAGTTTCAACATGAAACATATCTAAGATTCATATGCTATGAAAAATATTCCTAATATTACAAAATTTAAATCAGTTCTAGATTCCAAAAATCTTTTATGGACTATTACCATATCACATACTTTTTCATATTGATACTCAATAGAATTTTATGGACATCTATTGAGCCAATCTATTATATTAGTTGGTTTGATTTTGGTATGATTGAGGTGATAAAATCACTTAATATTGCTAAGTTTTCAGTTTGAACTTGATCATCCAACCTCACTAGGTTATAAATATCATTGGGTTGCATGGTTGAGTTAATCTCAACTGCTAGGTGGAAACTCAGTTTTGCTCCAAAGTTGGGGGCATGTGCCTCTCTTTCTCTCTCTCTCTCTCTCTATATATATATATATATAGTGGGGGCATGCTTTGGAATCATATCCTCCACACTTACACAATTATCTAAATTGGCCAAATCACATAATTATATGATTCATATTCACAGTTGTGGCATAATTATATACATTGGTACTATTATATACATAATTTTAGCATGAAACATATCTAAGATTCATATGCTATGCAACATATGCTTAATATTAAAAAATCCAAATCAAATTTAAATTCCAAAACTCTTTTATGGACTGTTACCATATCACATACTTTTTCATATTGATACTCGATACACTTTTACGAACTTATATTGAGCCAATTTATTATAGTAGTTGGTTTAATTTTAGTATTTTTAAGGTGATAAAATAACTTAATCTTTCCAAGTTTTCAGTTTGAACTTGATCATCCAACCTCACTAGGTTATAAGTATCATTGGGTTGCATGGTTGAGTTAATCTCAATTGCTAGGTGGAAACTCACTTTTGCTCTAAAGTTGGGGGTATGTGCCTCTCTCTGTCTATCTCTCTCTCTCTCTCTCTCTATATATATATATATATATATATATATAATGGGGGCATGCATTGAAATCATGTCCTCGATGCTTACATAATTATCTAAATTGGCCAAAGTACACAATTATATGATTCATATTCATAGTTGTGACATAATTATATACATTGGTACTATTACATACATAGTTTTAGCATGAAACATATCTAACATTCATATGCTATGCAACACATGCCTAATATAAAAATATCCAAATTAGTTTTAGATTTTAAAACTCTTTTATGGACTGTTACCATATCACATACTTTTTCATATTGATACTCGATAGACTTTTACGGACCTCTATTGAGTCAATCTACTATAGTAGTTGGTTCGATTTTGGTATAGTTGAGGTGATCAAATCACTTAATCTTGCTAAGTTTTTATTTTGAACTTAATCATCTAACCTCACTAGCTTATAAATATCATTGGGTTGCATGGTTGAGTTAATCTCAACTACTAGGTGGAAACTCAATTTTGCTTCAAAGTTGGGGCATGTGCCCACCTTCCCCGCTCGCCACCCCCCCTCTCTCTCTACACACACACACACACACACACACACACACACACACACACACACATATAGTGGGGGCATGCTTTGGAATCATGTCCTCCACACTTACACACTTATCTATATTGGCCAAAGCACACAATTATATGATTCATATTCATAGTTGTGGCATAATTATATACGTTGGTACCATTATATACATAGTTTCAGCATGAAACATATCTAAGATTCATATGATATGTAACATATGCCTAATATTAAAAAATTCAAATCAGTTTTAGATTTCAAAACTCTTTTATGGACTAACACCATATCACATACTTATTCATATTGATACTAAATAGACTTTTACAGACTTCTATTGAGCCAATATATTATAGTAGTTGGTTTGATTTTAGTATGATTGAGGTGATTAAATCACTTAATCTTGCAAAGTTTTTAGTTTGAACTTGATCATCCAACCTCAATAGTTTATAAGTATCATTGGGTTGCATGGTTGAGTTAATCTCAACTGCTAGGTGGAAACTCACTTTTGCTTTAAAGTTGGGGGCATGTGCCCCTCTCTCTCTCCATCTCTCTCCATCTCTCTCTATCTCTCTCTCTCTCTCTCTATATATATATATATATATATATATATACAGTGGGGGCATGATTTGGAATCATGTCCTCCATACTACACAATTATCTAAATTGACCAAAGCACACAATTATATGATTCATATTCACAGTTGTGGCATAATTATATACATTGGTACTATTATATACATAGTTTCATCATGAAACATATCTAAGATTCATATGCTATGCAACATATGCCTAATATTACAAAATCCAAATCAATTTTAGATTCCAAAACTCTTTTATGGACTATTACTATATCACATACTTTTTCATATTGATACTCGATACACTTTTACGGACTTCTATTGAGATAATCTACTATAGTAGTTGGTTCAATTTGGTATGGTTGAAGTGATCAAATCACTTAATCTTGCCAAGTTTTTAGTTTGAACTTGATCATCTAACCTCACTAGGTTATAAGTATCATTGGGTTGCATGGTTAAGTTAATCTCAACTGCTAGGTAGAAACTCACTTTGTTCTAAAGTTAGGGCATGTGCTTGTACTTTTAAAGATTTGTCTATATTTTTCCTAATCTCAGTTTCAGATCCTTATAATGATACATATTTTTTGAAATAATGTGCTAATAGACAAGGCCATTACATTGACACACATGTGTACTCCTAAACCTTGCTCTTTCAATTTCAATCTATTTCAAGTACTTTCAACCCATATTATATACACTAATTTTATACTGTAACATGCTCTTGGTTGCAATTCAGTCACCAACAAATCATTTAAGTTGGGCACATGTAAAGACAAGGTGTGCATACACACCCAGGTACACATTCATTTCCTTTAAACTAGCAATTTTATTACTAGATTAAAGGGAAGAGAATGTATATTATATTTTATGATTATATAGCACCTTAGTTTTGTACACTTGGCAAACTCAGACCTTGATTTTTCTTCTCAATTATTTACCTTTCCTAGTTTTGCAAGTGTTGCATCTGCTCTATCTTTGTGCCCTTTGGCCTATATCTCTTAGTCTGACCAGTCTTATGTTGATGACCCAGGTCTTCTATCTTGCCAAGAATGCTTAAAATATACTTATCTTCCTTTTTTGAAAGTTTTAAATCTATACCTACTTTCCTTCTCCATGGACACTAATGTTTGGGATAGACATTAGCAATGGCATTATTATCTTATCCTAATGTAAGTGTTTAATGGCCTAAAATCATCTAATTTACAAATTAAATGTATCCTAATGGTCAACCTAAGTGATTTAATGTAATTTATTACTCCAAAGAGATTGATATACATACAAGATTGACTCTCATTCATTCCCCACCTATGAAACACCTAGCAAAAGACCAAAGAGCATTCAAAGAAATTTCAATTGAACAAGGTTACCTATTTATTTATATTTCCACATCATTCATAAAGACTGTACATCTATAGGTTTGATGTACTAAAGGAGTAACTCAAGAGATTGATTTGCCAAGTTACAAGCTAGATCACTATTTTACTTGTTTTGCACATATTGTATGATTCACACACATGCCAATGTGTAAGGGAGAACTACATGCTTATGAGGCCCTCTTTGGAGTACTAGCTTGTAAACAATGCTCATTGACAATAGGTTCTTTGGGGTAGCTTGACACTGTGTTCCCACTAACCCATTTTCCCTCAAGATCATTATGAAGATGGAAAGTTAGGTTTTTGTCATTTTACAAGGAGTAACTATCCATGAACCAGATCTGAATGTACTCAAGCAAAAGCAAAGTAAAAATTGGAAAAATTCAAGTGATCGCATCCTATTTTAACAGATATTTTGTACATGACACTAACATCAAACTTAAACAATAACATCGATACAACCATCCTAGGTTGACGTTACTATATAGAGAGCTAGAAACATCAGAACTAGAATCTGATGATTGTTCCAAAATCTTCTTCCCACCTACTTTCTACCTGTTTCATATCTAGAACTACATTAGCATTAGAACAAGCTAAGCACATCTATTTTTTTGTCATTTTTATATCTAGTATAGTTGTACTTTCCATATTTAGAATATTTTAACATAATAAATGTAGGGTATACTTATATTTAACATCTAATTGGCCTACTATAGATCTAATTATCACCCTTGTGTCATTTCATTTATATATACCCCTTTAACATCTAAATAATCCCAATATAGATCATTTTAGGGTTAAACACATATACATGTACTGGTATGTTACCATTACACCTAAACCTCTTATATATCACAAACAAATGTTTTTAATAATTGTGTCTCTTCTCATTGACACAATATCTTTACTAATAAGTTTAATGATTTGTAACATAGACAAGAGGCTCCATAATATTATCATACACTGACAAAACCATTTGGAAATGTGGATGTTTTCCAAGTTTAATGGTTAACATTTTATAATCATGGTCACTTTCTTATATAGCCTAAATCTTTAATGTTCACTTTATACTCGTGGTCCCTTTTACATTTTCTAAGCTTGAGGTCCCTTTGTATTTCCTAAGTCTAAAGCCTCATTCAACACATAGCATAAGTTGGTGGCCACTTCCACATCTACCTAAGCGTCATTCAACCCATAGCATAAGTTGATGGCCACTTCTATGTTTACCTATGTCACTTAATGTTTTAATGTAATTTGGTTTTATAAATCCTAATATGATATAATATAATATAAAAATGATTTAATTCACATTTGTACCATACACACAAGTACTCTTAAAAATTTATTTTAAAAATGAATAAACACACATTTTAAGTATAAAAATGAATGTAAAACAAGAGGTAATAAGGTTCTTAGCTTACTTATCACATTATTCTAAGTTCTGACTGTCTAAATATTGTATCTCTACATTATGTAAATATTTTGTGTCTGATTTGTTCCTACCTATTGCTTGTTGGTCATTTCCATCAGGTTGGGTCAATATTAACAGTCGATACTAACTTGCACATTGTTATAACCCCATTGGGTTAACCAATAGTTTACACTATTTTTTTTGTTCATATGGATTAATTATAAAATCATCTATAACTATCTGAATAACCATTGCTTGACTATTAAATGCATTTAAAGCAATAAATACAATAATATATTAACCCACTAGATAATAAACTAATCCATCTAGTTTCTAAATAGGATAAATCATATTTCTAGATAAATATTTCTCGTAAATAAACAATGTAATGAATTAAGTACACATAACACTAATATAATCCACATTTCAGCTATAATTAAGCATATAGTCATCGTTGTCATAATATTCAAAATTAATTACAAATTTCATAGCCACTGCTGTGATGAATATACATCAAATAATAATGTATAACATGTTAAATTTTAGTACAAAGTCAAATATTCAGTACAAAAGAGATTCACAAATAGCTCAATGATCCATAAATATAACATGAGTATGATCCCAAATGGTTGAAACAACTGAACAAAGGGAGATCATCATCTAATTGTTTTACCTCCAACTACAAACCAATGATCACCCACACACCTCCCCATTGAGAGTGGCCCTACCCTTCATAGAAGGGTAGATAAGAACAATGCAAATATCAATAAATCAATTGGAACCTATGTGTGTACAATCACTAATACATGTAGCGATCATGTAGACCATTGAATACAATCCTCTGTTTACTATAACATCAACATACATGTAAAATATAAAGTATAATGGAA